>JASVEL010007023.1:0-367887 GCA_032618575.1 Nicotiana noctiflora | reverse complement strand
TCGACTGGACATGGATGAAACTAGATCTCCTATGAATCATACAATGTATAGAGGCATTACTGGGTCTCTCCTCTATCTCACTGCAAGTCAACCTAATATTGTTTTCAACGTGGGGCTGTGTGTAAGGTTTAAATCAAATCCCATGGAATCTCACTTGAAGGCTGCCAAAAGAATACTGAGATTTCTCAAAGTAACACAAGACCTAGTTTTGTATTATCCATCAGGTGACAATTTTAATCTGATTGGTATGCTGATGCAGACTATGTAGGTTATTTTGTGGACAGAAAAAATACTTATGGAATGGCTCACTTCTTAGGTTCATGTCTTATCTCTAGGGGAACAAGGACGCAAAATTTAGTGGCTGTCAACCGTTGAAGCTGAATATGTAGTTATAGCATCCTGTTGTGCTCAACTTCTATAGATCAACCAACAACTGGAGGATTTTGGGGTACTTACTAAGAGTGTGCCCCTTCTATGTGACAACACCAGTGCACTCAACATGGCCAAGAATCTAGTTCAACATAAAAGGAAAAAACATATTGATATGGGGCATCATTTTCTTAGAGATAATGTGGAGAAAAGGTTGATATGTATGAAGTTCTGCAGCACAAAAGATCAAATTGCAAACGTTTTCACCAAGGCACTAAGTAGGGAACAATTTGAAAGAAATAGAGTAAAGCTGGGATTGTTGAAGCAAAATTACGAACCTGATTCCTGTTTGGTGGCTCTTATCCTTAAGAAATAACTGGCTCAAAGTGTTTTCTGGCCATGTCTAACTCACTTCAATACTATTGCAGGTAAACATGCATGATGAGCATAAAGGCGTTATAGGTAGTGCATGAATGATAAAAGAGGATTTATTCTTTTAAAAAAAAAAGAGTCAAGAACCAGGTTCTTATCCAAAAGTTAGTAGTTCTGTTCATCCTTTTAATACATGTCTTAATAAAGGTGAAAAAAAATACCTTCTGTCACGTCCCTTTAATTCAAAATGTTCCATCTCCCTCTGAAACATCACAATTCTCCCCGCCTAACCGCCATTCAGAACTGGTGTCTATTCTCTCCCTTCATTATTATCCTTTCCTTTTAAAGACCCTCTCTTGTGCTATTCTTAACCATACGTACTTCTTTCAATGGCTGAGAAAACTTCTGATCTCTCTACCTCAGCTGTAACTACCTCTAACTCATCTATGGAAACTCTCGGTTTCACTGAGCCTTTATCAGCCTCTATCTCTCCTACTGCTGCATTCATACCTTCCCCAGTTTCCCAATCTCTTCCCAACTCAGAAACCTTTGAAACTGTTGTTCCGTTCTCCCCATCGTCTATTGTTCCCACCAGTCAAACCCTAAGTGGAGAATAATGATCTACCAAGCGGGCGAGCACCCCCACTTAGTCACCTCCCCTTGGCCATCCATTTAGTGGAAAATGGACATCGTTGGCCCCCTCTTTGTGGGGTGAGGTAACGTATGATTTCTTTTGGTTTTAACTGACTATATTTCTAAATGGGTAGAAGCAGGAGCATTCGCCCAAATACACGAGAAGGAATTGATCATCTTTATGTGGAAAAACAACGTATGTTGCTTCCACCTCCACAAAGAGATCAATTGCGACAACGGACCCCAATTTACAGGAAAAACATTCACTGAATATTTTGAGAAGTGTCATATTAAAAGAATACTCTCAACACTGTATCACCCTACAAGAATCGGATAAGCAAACTCCTCCAATAAATCAATATTGAACATCATAAAGAAAAAGCTTGAGGATGCTAAGGGGCTATGACCGAATTTACTACCAGAAGTACTTTGGGCCTACTAAACAATGCCGAAAATAAGCACAGGAAAGATGCCCTACTCATTAGTCTATGGGACTTATGCGGTAATATCAGTCAAAGTCGGAGAGACTAGTTTAAGATACTCCCACGAGAGCAGGCCGAGCAACAATAAAAGCAGATGGCAAGAGCTCAACAAAGCCAAAGAACAGAGATACTGCCTACATAAGGATGATCGCCCAAAAACAACATGCATAACACTATTACAATAAAAAGGCAAAGGCCAGAACACCCAAAGTTGGGGACTACGTGCTCAAAGTTAAATCACAAGCAATCAAAGACTAGTGAGAAGGAAAATTGGGAAAAAATTGGGACGACACATAGAAAATCACGGCAATAGCAAACAAAGGGTCATTCCAACTAGAAACAATGGAAGGAAAACTACAACCAAACAACTTGAATGTCACCAACCTCAAGTACTTCAACTTTTAATAAAAAGTTGCCTTCAAGTCGTACTCTTTTTTCCCTCACTTGAGTTTCTCCCAATTAGGTTTTCTCAAGAAGGTTTTTAACAAGGCGACAAGAGGAAATTCAAGTTGAAGTGCGAATGGATAGAGGCATTGGACGGTTAGTTCATTTCTCTACCTCTCAATACTTCTCCGGGTCGACCAATGAAATGACTAAATAGACCGGACTAGAATGATAGCCGAACTAGATAGACTAGGATTGGAATGTCGGCCTGGAAAATATGTAAATTCCTCTGATAATAGATGAACCGCGAATGAAAAATACTCCTGATTTTTTCTTTGATTCTTGAATTAATGTTGTTTATGATGACAAAATGCTTAGATTAGTGTTTATTGGTGTGTTATAGGTACATATGAAACATTGGATGCTAAAAGGAGCTATTTTGGAGTAACATGTTGATGAAAAGGCCAAGTGAAGAGTTGAAGTGAAGTGCGCTTGAAGAATTGAAGAATAATCAGAAGTACTGTTCATACGCGGTTCACTCGCGACCGCAGATGAACCACGAGAAATCAAGCTCTCTGTGATTCTTCAAGCTCACTTCACTTCAACTCTTCACTTGGCCTTTTCATCAACATGTGACTCCAAAATAGCTCCTTTTAGCATCCAATGGATCATATGTACCTATAACACACAAAAACACTAATCAAAGCATTTTGTCATCATAAACAACATTAATTCAACAACAAAGTGTGATTATTTAGGGCATAATTATAGTCAAATTCACCTATTATCAATACCCCACACTTAAAACTTTGCTCGTCCTCGAGCAACCTTAATCATACTTTAGGCCAATTTTATTAATGTCTCCCCCCAAATATGTCACACAAGCTATCTTTCATGATTAACCTAAGACTTGCACAATCCTTACCTAACCGTAAACTCTCATGCCAGCACATTATTGCTTACTCTAATTATTACCAAAAACTTACAAATTTACCTTCTTCCTCTTGAATTACACACCCTCACATAGTTTATTGAGAGAAGTTCCCACACATAAACAATTTAGAACATGGAACTTATAAATATCGGAAAAATTCACTCACTCTCAACAAAGAACATTGTTTGCATCGGCAAGCATATTTTGCTGCATCTTTCTTCATGGTAGATCAAGAGGTCTTTAAGGGTTGTAATGTTGGCTACGGGACGGGTATGATACTTTTGGTTATAATGGCTAACCTCCCTAACAACTTTCTTTCTTTTTCACAACTTCCCTTTTAGTTTTCTTCCTTATGTCTCCCCTAAACATTCTGTCACCTTTATTTACTTTTAATCCCCCAATTTTCTTTTGTTGGTGTAACTGGCCTTTCCATTTTACATATATACATTGGTTTTTTTTTCTCTTTTTTTCTTTGCTTTGTAATACATTTACATTATTTTGGCCAGCTCACTATTTTCTACCATTCATTCTTGATTTTCCCTTTTCAATTTCACTTCACCCCACACTTAAACTTTTGCATATTCATTACAATACAAGTGCTTCTAGGAGGTAAAATAGAACAATATAATAATTTGATGAACATTCGAGGGTTATCAAAGAATAGACTTTAAGCTCAAAGGGGTTAACTAAGATATTATGTACGGGTGAATTCATGTCTATTGGTTTATGGGGTTACACAAAGAAATGCCTCTATCCTTTGTACAACCAAACAACTTTTATTTCGCTTTGTAAACACACAGGGCAAGTTCTAGGCATCATGTAAATCATACAATGTAAGTAAAACCTCACACACACATAGCATGCAACTCATTTGGAATCCGGTTCATCTACAAAGTTCTATCGATGTTTAAGCAAGCATTATTGTGCAAATTTAAGGCATATTGAGATTGTACAGTCAAGCTTAGAAAATACATTCTCAAGTTCAATTAAGCTTATCTAATGTGCATACTCGGGGTTACATGTTACCCTTTTTCCTCTAATCCTAAAAAAAGAAAAATCTACCTAACCCGGTTCAATAAAAACCCTTGAAAAAGAATCGTGGTCAAAAGAAAAACCAAGGAGGATGTGATACACTACCTAGAAAAAGAAAATAAAAGAAAGAAATTCCTACATGGACTGCTTCCCTCAAGAGTACTTGTCCTAAATAGTCGATCATCAGGAAGAGTCCTCTACTCATATTTTTGGATTTTGTTTTTAAAAAATTTATGATTTTTTTTGTATTTTTTATATTAACCACTACAACTAATATATACAACATATACAAGATAAGTCACCCACCCCACACTTAAAATCATGTCATGTCATCATGACATCAAGAAAGATATAGCTCAAGAGGGGCGAGAAAACTTACCTGAGACTCACTCGGAGTCGGAGACGGTGGATGGGTTGACGTGACATGCTCGACCAAGTGCTCAGAGCCATGCCATGAACCTACTTTCTAACCGAGCTTGCCTCTGAGACATCACGTCTAGACGTGTGTGCAAGCCAGCACTTGCTTAAGCAGAAGGACCTGAATATGCGTCAGAGGAGATGGTTGGAACTACTGAAGGACTATGATATTACTATTCTCTATCATCGGGGCAAGGCTAATGTGGTTGCCGATGCCTTGAGTCGTCGGGCAGAGAGTTTGGGGAGTTTGGCATATCTACCAGCTTCGGACAGGCCTATGGCGATGGATGTTCGAGCTTTAGCCAAGCAGTTTGTTAGACTGGTTCGGAGCCCAGCCTGGTTCTAGCATGTGTGGTTTCTCGGTCTTCTTTATTTGATCGCATTAGCGAGCGTCAGTTTGACGACCCTCATTTGCTTGTCCTTCAGGATAGAGTTCGGCGTGGTGATGCTCGAGATGTTACCATCGGAGATGATAGAGTTATGAGGATGCAAGGGCGCATCTGTGTGCCCAATGTAGATGATCTTCGAGAGCTGGTTCTAGCAGAGGCCCATAGCTCGCGGTATTCCATCCATCCGGGAGCGCGAAGATGTATCAGGACTTGAAACAGCATTATTGGTGGAGGCGGATGAAGAGGGATATAGTTGATTGTGTTTCTAGATGCCTCAACTGCCAGCAGGTGAAGTATGAGCATCGGCGTCCAGGTGGATTGATGCAGGCAGATTGAGATTCCCGAGTGGAAATGGGAGCGCGTTACCATGGACTTTGTATCGGACTTCCACGGACAGTTAGGAAGTTTGATTCCATTTGGGTCGTTGTGGATCGGCGACCAAGTGCGCCCTTTTATACCGGTGAGCACTACGTATTCGTCGGAGCGGCGGCGGCGGAGATGCATATCGAGGAGGTAGTTCGGTACAGTGGTATTCCGGTTTCCGTCGTTTCGAGATAGAGGCACTCGAGTTCACTTCGCGGTTCGGAAGGCTGTACGGCGGGAGTTAGGTACTCGGGTGGAGGCGAGCACGGCATTTCGAGCCCGGACGATGGGCGGTTCGAGCGTGCGCATTCGGATTTTGGAGGATATGCTTTCCGTGCGTGCGTGATTGAGTTTGGAGGTTCATGGGATCACTGCTTGCCACTGGCGGAGTTTGCTTATACGACGTACTGGTCTAGTATTCGAGATGGCACCGTATGAGGCCGTATATGGTAGGAGGTGCGGGTCTCCCGTTGGTTGGTTCGAGCGGGCGAGGCCGGGTTGCTAGGTACTGATATGGTGAGGATGCTATGGACAAGGTCGAGGTGATTCGGGACGGACTTCGTGCGGCCCAGTCCAGACGGAAGAGTTATGCGGATAAGAAGGTTCGCGATGTGGCTTTTATGGTTGGCGAGCGGGTTATGCTTCGAGTCTCGCCCACGAAGGGCGTTATGAGGTTTGGGAAGAAAGGAAAGGCTGAGTCCTAGATTTATTGGCCGCTTTTGAGATTTTTGAGGCGTGTTGGGGAGGTTGCTGTATGAGTTGGCCTTACCTGCGGCCTAGCGGAGTTCGCCCGTATTTCGTATGCTCCGTACTCGGAGATACCATGCGTGACCGTCGCGTGTGTTGGATTCACTCTGTTCGGCTAGACAAGGATCCGTCTTATGTTGAGGAGCCGGTAGCCATTTCTAGACAAGCAGGTCAGAAGCTAAGGTCGAAGAACATCGGTTCGGTAAAGGTTCGGTGGCGGGGCCGGCCGGGAGAGAGCGACTTGGGAGACCGAGCGAGATATGCGCGACCGGTACCCTCGTCTTTTCACTACTCCGGGTATGTTTTCTATGCTCGTTCGAGGACGAACGAATCTTTTAAGTGTGGGAAGATGTAATGACCCGGCCGGTCGTTTTAGAAAATTACGCCCCAATCCCCAATTTAATTGTTCCCCTAAGTTCATTTCTGCTATGGTGGGTTGCCGGGAGAGTCGGTTCTGAAAAATTTGAGCATTTTGGGACACTTAGTCCCTAAATAAGAGCTTTTAAGCTAGAAAATGGCCCGTAGCCGGAACAGTGTTAAGACGATCTCGGAACGGAAATCCGATGGTTCCATTAGCTCCGTTAGGTGATTTCGGGATTGGGAGCGCGTTCGGAATGTATTTTGGAGGTCCGTAGCTCAATTAGGCTTGAAATGCCGAAGGTTGAAATTTTGGTGAATCCGAACGATAGGTGAGATTTTGATCGGGGGGTCGGAATGGAATTCCGACAATTTCTATAGCTTCGTTATGTGATTTTGGATATGTCCGCAAATTTTCAGGTCATTTGGACGTCGTTTGGCCGGGTTTTGGATTGAATGTTAGTTTTTAAGTTTTGAAGAAACTTAGGCTTGAATCGATATGATTTATGGGTTTTGATGTTGTTAGACGTGTTTTTATGATTGGAATAAGTTCGTATCGTGTTTTGGAGTATGTTGGTGGTTTTCGTTGGGGTCCCGGGAGCCTCGGGATGAATTCGGACCATCAAGCGGGCAATTGGAACTTTGAAATTTCTGCAGAAAATGCAGCAGCAGTGCAGCAGACGTTAAGCCTACGCGTTCGCGTGGCAATGGCCGCGTTCGCGTAGGCATGGTAGGGCAAAGCATCGCGTTCGCGTCCGTTGAGTCGCGATCGCGTAGAAGGGAAAGAGGAAGCACCGCGTTCGCGTCCCATGTGTCGCGTACGCGTAGAAGAAAAAAATGGTCGACTGGAAGGTTGTTCTTCGCGAACGCGTGGGTGTCGTCGCGTTCGCGATGAGGAAGGGAAATTGTTCTTCGCGGACGCGTGGGGATCGTCGCGTTCGCGATAGGTAATATTCGCAGGTCATCGCGAACGCGTGGGTTACTTCGCGTTCGCGTAGAAGAAGTTGGACCGTTCATCGGGAATGCGTGAACAGTAATGCGAACGCGATGAGCAATGGGGTCTGGCAGTGAGCTTAAGTTCAGAACATAACACCCGCGACCCCCATACACAAAAACGCCATTTTTGAGCTCCAAGAGAGGATTTTGAAGGGGAAACGTTGGGATATCATCGGGAAATCATCGGGGGTAAGTTTCTTGACCTTAATTCGTTGGTTTATCATGAAATCCGTGATTATTTCACTGAAATTGGAAGATTAAAGGTGGGTTTGAGCCCTAGGCCTAAATGTTAGAAAATCTCCGATTTGAGTGGGCAAATAGAGTCCGATTTTGGTAAATTTTATATGCCTAGACTCGTATGGAGATAAGGAACCCGAAAATATAATTTTCGTGATTTTTCGATAAGCGTACCGAAAGTCGGGTTTTGGCAACTTGTGGGTTTTGGTGTATTTTGAGTTATTTTGATTGGGTAATGCCCAATTGGCCTATTTTGATGTGATTCTATTGATTTTTATCGGATTCTACACTTGTGGAGGCCGACATTCGCGGCAAGAGAGTTATTGCTTAGCGGTTTTGTACCGGAATTGAGGTAAGTGGCTTGTCTAACCTCGTGTGGGGGACTTTCACCCCTAGGATATTATTGTGATACTTTAAATGCCTTGTACGCAAGGTGACGGGCGTGTACATGCGCTGGTTGTTGAACACATACTTTACTCAAAATGTTCAATGAGTGATATTCTTGTTCTTAGTTGTTAAATTCGATACTCCTACCCGGTAGTAGTTAGAAAAGCATGACTAGATAGAATCTAATTGTCTAGTTGCTTAATTGACTTACTTGAGTTTTCTTGGTAATCGCTGGCGCTGTTCATCGGCGAAGTTATCATTAAGCATATTATATTTCCCTCTGTGTAATAATGATATGGACTACGGGTTCGATTCCCGAGATCCTGATATTATTGAAATGTGGACTACGGGTTCGATTCCCGAGATCCCGATATTATTGAAATGTGGACTACGGGTTCGATTCCCGAGATCCTGATATTATTGAAATGTGGACTACGGGTTCGATTCCCGAGATCCCGATATTATTGAAATGTGGACTACGGGTTCGATTCCCGAGATCCTGATGATTATTGAAATGTGGACTACGGGTTCAATTCCCGAGATCCTGAGATTATTGAAATGTGGACTACGGGTTCGATTCCCGAGATCCTGAGACTATTGAAATGTGGACTACGGGTTCGATTCCCGAGATCTTGACTTATTGGTAGGGACTGCGGGTTCGATTCCCGGAGATCCTGAGTTATTGAGATATTATTGAGACATGGGTTGCGGGTTCGATTCCCGGAGACCCAGAGGTACTGAGAATGGGACTGTGGGTTCAATTCCCACAGATCCTGGATTTGTTTATTTGAGTTGGTTAATTGTTGTTAGCTTAATTGTAGACAGTTGCAGTAATCATCATAATGTTGTTATTTCGGAAATTTTTATCATTTAAACTATTTATTTTGTTATCATCATTATATTTTTTGCTTTTCTCAGTAGGGCCCTGACCTACCTCGTCACTACTCCATCGAGGTTAGGTTTGGCACTTACTGAGTACCGCCGTGGTGTACTCATACTACTCTTCTGCACACTTTTGTTGTGCAGATCCAGGTGCATCAGAGTAGGCTCGTACTAGGTGATTCCGCAGCTTTCTGGGAGACCTCGAGGTATGATCTGCTACGTCCGCGGATCCGGTGGCTTCCCTTCTATTCTAGTATTACTAGTTGACATTTTCTTCATTTCGTTGTTAGATACTCTTTACACATAGAGCCACAGTTGTATTTCTCTTTTAGTCTGTGTTACCGTGGGGTTCCGGATCTTGGTAGTGTTTTATTTATTGTGTGACGGATGTATGTGCCAAGCGACACAGATTACATACCTTTTATGTTATTTTCCGTTGTTTCTTATTTAAGTATTTTATAACTTGTATATTCCGCAACGTGTTAGGCTTACCTAGTCGTGGGGACTGGGTGCCATCACGACATGTTCACAATTGGTGAACTAGGGTCGTGACAAGTTGGTATCAGAGCTCTAGGTTCATAGGAGTCACGGGACACGGACCGGTTACTTAGAGTCTCGCTGATCGATACGGAGACGTCTGTATTTATCTACGAGGGGCTATGTAACTGTTTAGGAAACTCTTCATTTCTTTTGGATTCCTTGTCGTGCGACATTTTTGGCATCAAAAATCTAAATTATTGATTTCTATTCTCTCACAGATGGTGAGGACACGATCTACTCGCGATGATCAGGTACCCGCGCCCCCTGTTGCTGCCGTCAGAGGCCGGGGCTGAGGTAGAGGACAAGGACGCGCCCGAGGTGCAGCCACAGCACCATCGCGCGCTGCCGCTGAGGTGCCACCGGTAGACCAGGTTGGAGCGCAGGCACCTGGTACACCGACTACAGCTGCTACTACTCCAGCACTACAGGAGACCCTGGCTCTGTTCATGAGTATGTATTCCACTTTAGCCTAGGCAGGATTGCTTCCTCTTGTTGCGGCTACATCTCAGGCCGGGGGAGGGGCCCAGACTCCCGCAGCCGTTACACCAGAGCAGCGTGTGCCAGTGGGACAGGTTCCGGATGTTTTGGTTATGCCTCCTGCTGCCCCAGCACAGTCCGGAGGTGGACCAGCTGCCTCTGAGGACGAGCAGCGTAGATTGGAAAGGTTCAAGAAATATGACCCTCCAGTGTTCAGTGGTTTGGCTTCAGATGATGCATTGGGTTTTCTGGAGGAGTGTCATCGTATTCTTTCTACCATGGGGATTGTGGAGACCAGCGGGGTTTCCTTCACTACGTTTCAGTTTCGTGGGACCGCTTATGATTGGTGGCGCACGTATGAGTTGGATAGTCCGGAGGAGTCCGCTTCGTTGACCTGGACGCAGTTTTCAAATCTGTTTTTGACGGAGTTTGTTCCCCAGAGCCTTAGGGATTCTTGGCGCTCGGAGTTTGAGCGGTTGCGACAGGGCTCCATGTCAGTATCAGAGTATGCTATCAGTTTCACCCGCCTAGCTAGGCATGCACCGGCTTTGGTAGCCACGGTTCGGGAGCGAGTGCGGAGATTCATTGAGGGCCTTGTTCCGCCTATCCGATCCAGCATGGCCAGAGAGCTTGAGACAGATATATCTTTCAGCAGGCAGTTAGCATTGCCAAGAGGATCGAGAGTATGCTCCCTAGAGAGCGGAGGGAGAGAGAGGCCAAGAGGTCTCGTGAGTCGGGCCATTTCTCCGGTGCCCGCACTTCATCAGCCGGTCGTTTTGGCAGGGGTTATTCCGGTCGACCAGTTCACTCGGCATTGCCCGCAGCCGGTAGTACTCCAGGCCTTCCAGCATCTCAGGAGCCTTATTATGCTCCCCCAGTTTCCAGTGCACCTTCTGCGCGGGGTCCTTCCAAGGGTCGGACTAGTGGGGGTGAGGCCGGTCAGTCACAGCCACCGCGTCCTCCCACAGCTTGTTTTGAGTGCGGGGATACTCGCCACCTGGTTAGGGAGTGCCCCAGGCGCAGGAGAGGAGCCCCTCATCAGTCATCACAGCATTCGCGTGGTTCTCAGGGCCAGCAGGCTATCATTCCAGGCCCAGCTGCCACTCCACCTGCCCAGTCATCCAGAAGCGGGGGTCAGGGTTCCAGAGGCCGCCCTCGAGAGGGGGGACAGGCCAGATTCTATGCTATTCCTGATCGCGCTGCGGCTGTTGCATCTGACTCTGTTATCACAGGTATTATTATGGTTAGTCATAGGGAGGCATCGGTTCTATTCGACCCTGGTTCCACTTTTTCATATGTGTCTTCTTACTTTGCTTCTCACATGGGTGTGCCTCGGGATTCTTTGAGTGCCCCTATTTATGTTTCCACTCCGGTGGGTGATTCTTTGGTTGTGGACCGCGTATATCGGTCGTGTTTGATTACCATTTGTGATTTTGAGACCAGAGCGGATCTATTACTGCTTGGGATGGTCGATTTTGATATTATTCTGGGCATGGACTGGTTGTCGCCCCATTATGCTATTCTTGATTGTCACGCCAAGACCGTGACGCTAGCTATGCCAGGCATTCCACGTATTGAGTGGAGTGGTACTCTAGATCACACCCCTAGCCGTGTTATTTCTTTTCTCAGAGCTCAGCGTATGGTTGAGAAGGGGTGTGCTGCTTATCTAGCCTATGTGCGGGACGTCGGTATTGACACTCCCTCTATTGATTCTGTTCATGTGGTACGTGACTTTGCGGATGTATTTCCAGCTGATCTTCCGGGCATGCCGCCTGACAGAGACATTGACTTTGCTATTGACTTGTTGCCGGGCACTCAGCCCATTTCTATTCCACCGTACCGTATGGCTCCTCCCGAATTAAAGGAGTTGAAGGATCAGTTACAGGAGTTATTGGGCAAGGGTTTTATTCGACCCAGTGTTTCGCCTTGGGGTGCTCCTGTATTGTTTGTGAAGAAAAAGGACGGTTCTATGCGTATGTGTATTGACTATCGTCAGCTGAATAAGGTTACAGTGAAGAACCAGTATCCTTTGCCCCGTATTGATGATTTATTTGACCAGTTACAGGGCGCACATGTGTTTTCTAAGATTGATTTGCGCTCTGGGTATCACCAGCTGAAGATTCGGGAGCCGGATATCCCGAAGACTACCTTCAGGACCCGGTATGGTCACTATGAGTTCCTCGTGATGTCTTTTGGGCTGACTAATGCCCCAGCAGTCTTTATGCATTTGATGCACAGTGTGTTCAGGCCTTATCTGGACTCGTTCGTGATTGTCTTCATTGATGATATTCTAGTATATTCTCGGAGCCGGGAAGAGCACGAGCGGCATTTGAGGATAGTGCTTCAGATCCTGAGGGAGAAGCAGCTTTATGCCAAGTTCTCTAAATGTGAATTCTGGTTGAGTTCGGTGGCATTTTTGGGCCACGTGGTATCGAGTGATGGTATTCGAGTAGATCCGAGGAAGGTGGAGGCCGTGCAGAGTTGGCCCAGACCCTCCTCCGCTACTGAGATTCGCAGTTTCCTTGGTTTGGCGGGCTATTACCATCGTTTCGTAGAGGGGTTCTCTTCGATTGCAGCACCTATGACTAGATTGACCCAAAAAGGTGCCCCTTTTCAGTGGACAGACGAGTGTGAGGCGAGCTTTCAGAAGCTCAAGACAGCTTTGACTTCGGCCCCTATATTGATGTTGCCTACGGGTTCGGGGTCCTATACTGTATATTGTGATGCCTCACGAGTTGGACTCGGTGCGGTATTGATGCAGGACGGTAGGGTGATTGCCTACGCGTCGAGACAGCTGAAGGTGCATGAGAAGAATTACCCTGTTCATGATTTGGAGCTAGCTGCCATTGTTCACGCCTTGAAAATTTGGCGTCATTATTTATATGGGGTTCCTTCCGAGATCTACACTGATCACCGGAGCTTGCAGCACTTGCTTAAGCAGAAGGACCTGAATATGCGTCAGAGGAGATGGTTGGAACTACCGAAGGACTATGATATTACTATTCTCTATCATCCGGGCAAGGCTAATGTGGTTGCTGATGCCTTGAGTCGTCGGGCACAGAGTTTGGGGAGTTTGGCATATCTGCCAGCTTCGGAGAGGCCTATGGCGATGGATGTTCAGGCTTTGGCCAGGCAGTTGGTTAGACTGGATCTTTCGGAGCCCGGCCGGGTTCTAGCTTGTGTGGTTTCTCGGTCTTCTCTATTTGACCGCATCAGGGAGCGTCAGTTCGACGACCCTCATTTGCTTGTCCTTCAGGATAGAGTTCGGCGTGGTGATGCTCGAGATGTTACCATCGGGGATGATGGAGTTATGAGGATGCGGGGGCGTATCTGTGTGCCCAATGTAGATGATCTTCGGGAGTTGATTCTAGCAGAGGCCCATAGTTCGCGGTATTCCATCCATCCGGGTGCCGCGAAGATGTATTATTTCAGAGTCGCCACTTGGGAGATTTATGGTGTCCCAAGTCACCGGTTAAATCCCGAATCGAGGAAAAGAATGACTCTATTTAACAGTCCGCGAACCAGAAATCCGGATAAGGAATTCTATTAACTCGGGAGAAGGTATTAGGCATTCCCGAATTCCGTGGTTCTAGCACGGTCGCTCAACTGTCGTGTTTGGCTTATCTATCTGCTTTTTACAGTTATGTACTTAGTGCGAATTAATACCCCTTTACCGCTTTATTATTGATTATGATTTACGAAAGAGAAAGTTGCTTAAAAATATGCTTCCGAATCACGTCACATGAAATGCACCCGGATCCTCGACATATTCTTATTCAACATTTCGGGGTTTGGATTTGGGTCGCATGAAATGCACACCCGTATTTAAGAAGGTAGGACTAAAATATGCGCCCGGATCGATTACTTATTTACACTGTTGAGAAGGGCGTGATATTCGTTAAGAAACGACACATCTCGAAATCTAGATATTTTATATGTACATTTATGAAGGTTGTGCGATTAGTGTAACTATTGGGCGAGGCGCACCTTTGATTCAAATCTAAAGCGAACTACATCCCACTGTATTTTACTTAGGAGTTGATTCCAAATTATTTAAAACTTGCTACGAACCACACCACATGAAATGCGCTTGTGGTTCCTGACACGCTTTATTTGCTCTTGCCCGAAATTGGGGTCGGGTCACATGAAATGCACCCCCGACTCCTTTAATCTAATTACGTCATTCAGTTGAGTAATAACTCACTAATCTTGCTTTTAACATAAGATCTAACGTTAACAGATTTGGAGATTACACACATGAGTAGAGAAGATTGAACAGAGATACAACAGACTAATTCAGGTTACGTGCATATCTAATGATAGTGTATCTTTGGTCTAGCTACACTTTTCCATAACCAAAACTAGCAATACAAACTTAATTAGAGAATAACAGAACGTAATCAAACATAAGAACTTTGGACGACTACATGATTCAACAGACTTCAAACATAAGCTTCAAGCTTCATTCTTTTCGAACCAAGGAATTACAACAACAGAGATGTGTACCTGGAACGCGGAAGAACAAAGATGAGTGAGCAATGGCAATGCAGCAACAGTAACAGGAGCAACAACAATAGACCAGTAGCAACCACAGTAAACCAACAGCAATACAATAGACTCAGCAGCAACATAGTAAACACAACAACAAATACACTGGACCAGCAGCAACACAATAAACCAAGCCGGCAACACAATAGACCAAGCCAGCAACCACTGGACACAACAGCAATAACACTGGACCAGCAGCAACACAATAGACCAAGCCGGCAACACAATAGACCAAGCCAGCAACACAACAACCAGTGGCAGTTACAGCCACAGTAGCACAGCAACAACAACAACAGAAGAACAACACCGGACCAAAGAACAGCAGCTACCAGTGGCAGTTACAGCCACAATATGCACAGCCCCAACAACAACACAAGAACAACACTGGACCAGCAACAATATGCACAGCAACAACACTGGGCCAAACAACAATACTCAACACAGCAGCAACAATCAAACAAACCAACAGCAACCACTAAAACTTTGATGAAGCAGTGGCCAGGATCTATGTGTGAATGACTATATGCTTTCAATGTCTCTCTATGTCTTTTTTCGAAAATGGATCTTTGCTGTCTATTTCTCCTCTCAGGTTTTTCTCTTCAGCTATTACTGTTTTTGCTCTCTCCAGGTACTCTCTAGTGTTCTCTTCTTTACTGTTTCAACTTAATACTCTATTTATAGCCAAAAACCCCAACCCCTCCTGAAGGTCTGCCCAATTAATTAACCCTTGCCCACACTCCTCTCTGCCAAACCATGCTCTGTCAGTCTTATTCCCTCTGTTTCAGCCACTAAGTTGTGCTTAGGCATGGGCTTTAGTTAATTAAATGTGAAGTACAAAGACCTGGTGGAGTGTCCTGCTTTAACAGCAGGTTCCACTGGGCTGTGTAGGGTATTAAACTATCTTATGTCTGATTAATCCCCTTATACTAATGCTAGCAGCAAATTCTTAACTTAAAGTCACAACCATTCAAGAGCCTCATTTGGTGATGCTTCGGATCAATTAAACATCCCTACTCAAATCAAAATGTGCTAATCACTGTATGGTATTTCAGACTAATCAACTTATGCAATTAAACGATCGCAATACATAACACTGATAACAAATCAATTAGCCCAACGATGATTCTGAAAATCTCGGCAATAATGACAAACAAATATTCGACGACGCTAATTGACGCGAACACGTATTTGACAACATTCGATTAACCGATTACGATATGTGTAATCGACAACCAAAATCCGACAAACAGTGACCAACAAATTTTCGGACAGCATTTCATAATTCCAACATCTAATAACTTGACGATATTAATAACGAATTGAATTCGACTAACAACTACACGTTATCAACAAAGAACAACAACTAACAGATCGACCAAATAAAAGGTCCCAAAGAGATGAGGAGAGAAATGAAAATGGCATCCGAATCTCAACGATATTGACAACAATTGAGAACTACTATAGGGTCGAGTATAATTAAACAAAACGGAGAAGAAAACAAATACCTTTGAAGACGAAAGTGTTCGGCCGACTTGGGTCTTCGCATTCGGGGTCGAAAAGACTTTAATTGAAATGTTTTTTTAAGTAAAAACAATCCAATTAAGGTCTATTAGACCCCAATTTAATGAAATCCGACACATTACATCTCTTTTTCGGTTTTTAGGGTTCTTGGTCATGTGTTTTGGGGTTCGATGGTTTCCGGTTATATTTGAGCAAAACTAAGGGTGGTTTGGTGATTAGGGAGATGAGGTGAAGGCATGGTATCAATTTGGGACGGTTTGGCTTTGGTTGAGTGTGATACTCGAATCTTCGATTGAAGATTTGAGAATTTCTGTTTGGATTCGAGGTTAGCTAGGCACGGGGTTGGAATGGGGAGGTTGAGATGAAGATTTGGTGTGAAAATGGAGGGATTTGGACGACGGCCGCCGGCGGAGGCGATTTCCGGCCGGCGGCGTGCGGTGGTAGTGACGGCGGGAGGCGGCCGGTCTTGAAGAGGCATAAAGAGTGAGTGTATTTTAGGGTTTTGGGGGGGTTTGGGTTAATTTGGGTATATTGAAATTGTGTTTTTAATCCTGGCCGTTGGATAATAACAATCCAACGGCTCAGATCAAACAATGAGGGTGATGGGGCGGTTCGGGTATGGGGCAAAACCGGGTTTGGAGTTGATTTGGGCTGGGTAAGGGGTAGGATTTGGGCTAATGTTTGGGCTGATTTTGTTTGGACTTGGACAGGTTTTGTTATGTATTTGTCCTCTCTCTTTTTTTCTTTTAATTCCTAATTCAAACCTAAAAATTCTAAGTTAAATTACCTAAAAATCCTAAGTAATATATATATATATATATACATATACATATATACTAACCTATAACACAACTATTTTTTACTACAATTAGCCCACATAATTACATATCACCTGAAAAATGTAAATCGCATAATTTTGATATCAAACACTAAAATGCAAAACCTAATGTATATTTTTTTGTATTTTATTAATTTAAATAAATAAACATGCACACAAAAATATAAATTTAAGATAAAAATAACACAAAATCACAAAAATCATGCCCAACACGAAACTATTTTTATTTTGAATTTTCTGGGAGTACTTCTGAGGTAAGGCAAAAATCACGTGCTCACAACTGCCCCTCTTTGCGCGTAAACACGCAGAGTTTTCGTGCAAAGATAAGTGAGCGGATATAAGCGATTTTTACCTATTCGAGCACTCCGTATGAAGCATTTTGGAAAAGTTTTGACCGAACCTCGCTTCAAAGGTCTCCTACATATCCCTGGCAAAAAGGGAATCAGGTCAATGTAGTTCGGGAAGTTCTGGTAGCTGGGACTACCATGACTATTGCGATCTCGTTGCTACTGCCGTTACTACTGTTACTGCTGTTACTGCTGTTGCCACTGCTTAGCTGATCTCCTTGTTACACCGTACTCAGCAACAAAACAAGAAGCTAGACTAAGTTACAGTACTACAAGTTCTTATCTATCCTTTTTTAACTTGCTCTTGTCGCGCTCCTTGCCATCCTGTCTGACTTGGTGTTCCTTCTGATGCTTCTTCTCTTTTGCCAATTGTTATTTCGGCCTATCTTGATTGCCGGACTCCGACCATTGTTTCCTTCTTTATGATCTTTGAACTATCCTCCTTCGCAATCTGAATCTATCTGTTCTGATCCTTGTTGCCTCCCTCTGCTTACGAACTTGGATTCATGCCGGAGATTTCTGTTACATTCTACCGCTTTCCTCTACCAAATTAAAATAGATCGCCACTCCATTCTCCAGGCGGGCTCCCTGACTTCAACTACTACTTCAAAATTAAATCGCCACTCCATTCTCCAGGCGGGCTCCCTGACTTCAACTACTACTTCAAAATTAAATCGCCACTCCATTCTCCGGGCGGGCTCCCTGACTTCAACTACTACTTCAAAATTAAATCGCCACTCCATTCTCCAGGCGGGCTCCCCGACTTCAACTACTACTTCAAAATTAAATCGCCACTCCATTCTCCAGGCGGGCTCCCTGACTTCAACTATTACTTCAAAATTAAATCGCCACTCCATTCTTCAGGCGGGCTCCCTGACTTCAACTACAACTTCAAAACTAAATCGCCACTCCATTCTCCAGGCGGGCTCCCTGACTTCAACTACAACTTCAAAACTAAATCGCCACTCCATTCTCCAGGCGGGCTCCCTGACTTCAACTACTACTTCAAAATAAAATCGCCACTCCATTCTCCAGGCGGGCTCCCTGACTTCAACTACTACTTCAAAATAAAATCGCCACTCCATTCTCCAGGCGGGCTCCCTGACTTCAACTACTACTCACTGATTTCATCCTATCTTGATTACCTTCTTTGCCTCTTGTACCATTTCCTTCTTCCTGCATTGCCTCTCGGACCACCTTCTCTTCTGAATTATCCTGTCTTGGAATTGCCTTCCCCTGGGTCGTATTACTTTTTCTCCTGGCTGCTGGGGATATTTTTGGAACTGTTTACTCGCCTGCTGGGGATGATGCTTGCTGAGGAAGTATTCTTTGTTTCCTTCACCCCTCATTCTCTTCCTTCTTCCCATACCTCCTGTGGGACTCACGCTTTTGCCTCCTCGAACAAATTATGGGATGTAATACTGCTAGGGGAATCTCGAAGCCATTGTTTTATTTTCCCCACAACTGCTGGGGGTAATACCGAGCTCAAATATTACCCCATCGTGTCGTCTGGCCTTTCTGGGGATGATACCAGGCTCAAAGATCACCCCATCTTGTGTTGCTTTCTACACTTATCCTCTGAGTCTTTGCTTTCAAGAAAATTTTCGCAACAGGAGAAAATTTTCTGCCCCAGTTTGATAAACTTCTGGACGGTATGCTTTTCCGCCAACGAACCCTCTTTTCCTGCTTTTAAATCAAAGAAAAATTGTTAGTTTCAAAATGCGGTGAGTGGTCGTGCCACTCTTGTTGGGGCCATTTCCTTTTCTCTTTCAGCTGCTTGGCCTCTCTCGAACTTTGAGGGCGACGTTGACGCTTGCTGGGGACGATGCTCTTTCCACGAACGACCTCTCATCTTTCCTTTTATTCCAATCTTTGGTTTGATCCGACTCTTTTTAGCCGGTGATCCGTTGCGTGAAATCATCTTTCGGACGTGCCACATGTGTCCATCATACTCCATAATTCCTGCGAACCCTCCAATCAGCCTGTCATCCCAATCTTACTATCGTAACGACTTCTGTCTTATTGCCTCGTTCCACGCCTATTCACTTTCAATATACTGCTTTGGGAGACTTGGTAGTAAGCTTTGAAAAATCAATTTTCGAAAATGAAAGAAAAGAAAAGAATACTGACCGCAAATGACAAAAGAAAAGAAAAACTTTTCTGAACTCAAAAATAGGAAAACTTATCTGAATGTGTGCCTGATCCAATGGTTATGCCGCGCCTTTGAGATTAAACTACCCGGTCTATTCATGTCAATCACTTTCTGATGCCGCGTTCTGCTAGAGGTAAACGGATGTCCAAACCTTGTCTCATGCAGACATCTTGTAACCATCTCGTCCTGTCACCTCACATTGCCCTTCAAAGGGTTTTCACTAATGAGATTCTCTCATTTCTCTCTATCTCCCGTCGCCTTAAGGTGCCCGTAAAGGTTTTCACCGTAAGACTCTCTCATTTTACTTCTCTCAACTTCCTTCGCCTTAAGGTGCCCGCGAGGGTTTTCACCGTTAAGACTCTCTCATTTACGCTTTCTTTCCTTGCGGCGGGGTATCACCCCTGAGATTCCCTCTAGAGCGTTATCCCCTTTCAGCTTGTGCATCCTGGATTCAATCGAGGGTCGGGATGTCACTCTTGGCTTTCATTCACATGACTTGGCACTTTTCAAATACTGATCGAGAGGTCTTTCCGGTTCTTAATATGGTTTCTTGCGCGTGAGGCTGAAGAAAGAGGTTTAGCCTCAACGGTTAGCTTATTACAACTTTCGGAATCCACACTATCTTTCCAACGAAAATAATGACTTCTGCCCCATTTTTGTTGCTTGGGGGCTTTTTTGATTTTTATTTTATTATGACCGAGCCGTGTGGCGCCTACGTATCCTTCTTGAGGAATCAGGTCGAACGTAGTTCACTTTTTCTTGTATTTTTTTCTTTGTTTCTTTTTCTATTTCGTTACACATCTTCCTTGATGATTCCGAAAGAGGGTATATGAAAGAATAATTAAGGCTCAAATGGGGAAACAAAGGTTAAAGTGTTTGGGTAGTAGAAAAATTGCCTCTGTCATTTCATTCTCCGAAAAATGCCAAATACACACAAACGAAACCAAACGTTGACAAATGCATTAAAGAATTACACGTAATATCTCTTGACTGCATCGGAATTGATAGCCATATCGGTGCATCTTCCCTCAACATCAGTTAGGCATAGAGCGCCGTTGGATAATACTCTAGTCACCACAAAAGGTCCTTGCCAATTTGGAGCGAACTTGCCTTTCGCTTCGGCCTGATGGGGTAGAACTCTCTTCAGCACATGCCGTCCCACTTCAAATCTCCTGGGACGTACCTTCTTGTTATATGCTCTCGCCATTCTCTTTTGATACAATTGGCCGTGACATACTGCTGTCAATCTCTTTTCATCGATCAAGCTCAATTGCTCCAATCGGGTTTTGACCCATTCATCATCGTCAATCTCAGCTTCAGCGACAATTCGGAGGGATGGGATCTCAATTTCTGCGGGTATTACTGCTTCAGTCCCGTATACCAACAAGTAAGGAGTTGCACCTACCGAAGTCCGGACGGTAGTGCGATAACCCAACAGCGCAAATGGTAACTTTTCATGCCACTGCCTAGACCCTTCTACCATCTTCCTCAATATCTTCTTTATATTCTTGTTTGCCGCCTCAACCGCACCATTTGCTTTGGGACGATACGGTGTGGAATTTCGGTATGTAATCTTGAACCGTTGACATACCTCTTTCATCAATCCACTGTTAAGATTTGCACCGTTATCTGTAATGATCATCTTTGGAATTCCAAACCTACAAATGATGTGGGAGTGTACGAAGTCCACCACCGCCTTCTTGGTCACTGATTTGAATGTTTTGGCCTCCACCCACTTGGTAAAATAATCAATCGTTACCAGGATGAACCTGTGACCATTGGAAGCCGTAGGCTCAATAGGTCCAATAACATCCATACCCCATGCTACAAACGGCCATGGTGCTGACATTGTATGCAATTCAGTCGGCGGAGAATGAATCAAATCTCCGTGAATCTGACATTGATGGCATCTTCGCACGAAACTTATACAATCACGCTCCATCGTGAGCCAGTAATATCCTGCTCGAAGAATCTTCTTTGCCAATACGTATCCGCTCATGTGTGGTCCGCAAACTCCCGAGTGTATATCCGTCATCACTGTTGTGGCTTGACCTGCATCTATACATCTCAACAATCCCAAGTCTGGGGTTCTTTTGTATAGCACCCCTCCACTAAGGAAAAACCCGTTCGCCAACCGCCGAATAGATCGCTTTTGATCTCCAGTTGCTTGCTCTGGGTATACTCCTAACCCGAGGTATTCCTTGACATCATGAAACCACGGCTCACCATCCACCTCTTCCTCTATCACATTACAATAAGCATGTTGATTCCGGACATGGATATGTAACGGATCGACACGAACCTTGTCCGGGTGATGTAGCATTGACGCTAAAGTAGCCAACGCGTCGGCAACCTCATTATGCATCCTTGGGATGTGCCTGAATTCTACCGATCGAAAGCGCTTGGTCAGATCATGCAAACACTGACGATATGGGATAAGCTTTAAATCTCTGGTTTCCCATTCTCTCTGAATCTGATGTACCGAAGGTCCGAGTCCCCCAAGACCAAGACGTCCTGTACATCCATGTCCACCGCTAATCGCAGCCCTAAGATACATGCCTCGTACTCAGCCATGTTATTGGTACAGTGAAAACGCAGTTGAGCAGTAACAGGATAATGATGTCCTGTTTCAGATATGAGCACGACCCCTACTCCGACTCCTTTTGCGTTCGCCGCTCCGTCGAAGAAGAGCTTCCACCCTGGATCCTTGGTTAGTTCTAACCCCTCAATTTGCAATACTTCTTCGTCCGGAAAATACGTCCTCAAAGGTTCGTATTCGTCATCAACAGGATTTTCAGCTAAGTGATCGGCCAGGGCTTGAGCTTTCATAGCCGTCCTTGTCACGTATATGATGTCGAACTCCGTAAGTAATATTTGCCATTTTGCTAACCTCCCTGTAGGCATAGGTTTCTGGAAAATATACTTCAACGGATCCGGACGCGAAATGAGGTAAGTGGTGTAAGAAGACAAGTAGTGTTTCAGCTTTTGGGCTACCCAAGTCAGGGCGCAACATGTCTTTTCCAGATGAGTGTACTTGACCTCGTGGACTGTAAACTTCTTACTGAGGTAGTAAATGGCTCGTTCCTTCCTGCCGGTAAGATCATGCTGCCCCAGTACGCAGCCAAACGAATTCTCCAAGACCGTCAGATAAAGAATCAGGGGTCTACCTGGCTCAGGCGGAACTAGTACGGGTGGATTTGACAGATACCCTTTGATCCGGTCAAACGCTTCCTGACATTCTGTCGTCCATTCTATCGCGGCGTCTTTCTTCAACAGACGGAATATGGGTTCACAGGTTGCTGTAAGTTGAGCAATAAACCTACTGATGTAATTCAACCTTCCCAACAGACTCATTACCTCTGTTTTATTCTTCGGCGGGGGTAACTCCTGAATGGACTTGATTTTGGATGGGTCCAACTCAATGCCCCGTCGGCTGACGATGAATCCTAGCAACTTTCCCGATGGAACTCCGAATGCGCATTTGGCCGGATTGAGCTTGATGTCGTACCTTCGAAGTCTTTGAAAGAACTTCCTGAGGTCGGCAACATGGTCTTCTCGACGCCTAGATTTTATGATCACATCATCCACGTACACCTCAATTTCCTTGTGTATCATGTCATGGAATACCGTAGTCATTGCCCTCATATATGTTGCTCCTGCATTCTTCAAACCGAACGGCATCACTCGGTAGCAATAAGTTCCCCACGGTGTGATAAAAGCCGTCTTTTCTGCGTCCTCTTCATCCATCAAAATCTGGATGATATCCCGCATAACAGTCCACAAAGGATCCGATTTCGCGTCCGGCGCAATTATCAATTAGGATATGGACATTGGGAAGTGGGAAATTATCCTTAGGACTCGCCTTGTTGAGATTGCGATAGTCCACGCATACTCTGATCTTTCCGTCTTTCTTTGGCACCGGTACTATGTTAGCCAACCATTCAGGGTATCGAGTGACACGAATGACTTTCGCCTGCAACTGCTTAGTTACTTCCTCCTTAATCTTCACACTCATCTCCGTCTTGAATTTTCGCAGTTTTTGCTTGACGGGAGGATATGCCGGATCAGTGGGTAATCTATGAACCACTAGATCAGTGCTGAGTCCTGGCATGTCGTCGTACGACCATGCGAAAATATCTTTAAACTCCATGAGTGTTTTGATCAATTCTTCTCTCAAATTGGGTTCAATATGGACACTTATCCGGGTTTCTTTGACGTCATCCGCATTCCCTAGATTAACGGCCTCGGTATCATTTAAATTCGGTTTGGGTTTTTCCTCGAAGTGACTTAATTCTTCACCGATTTCTTCTACGGCTTCATCATCGCCGTACTCTGACTCACTCTCGTCACTTCTTATTTCATGCGTTATTATTTCCAAACCCAATTGATTTTCCAGACTGGGTTGATTAATCTTTAAGCACGCCATATCATTAAGATCAGTTGCAAGAAGGCTGTTTAGAAAAGTAAAAAAGAAGGAAAAATAAACAAAATTAGATGCGAAGGGAATCGAATTTCATTAAATGGGAACTGTACAAGGGGAAACAAACTGCAAACTTAAATCAAAATGAACTAAAAACAACGGGATTTTACTCCGGGGACAAACCCCCAACACAAAATTTCGAAAGAAAAACAATCCAAGACAAACTACCAAGACTCCTTCCGGACGGGGAGAGGAGTAGCCTTCCAGTTATTCAGTTTTGCCTTTGGTCCCACAAACTGTATCTCGGCGTGACTGGATCCTTCACCATCCTCGAGCATACATACATCTGTGAATAGGTCCTCGAACTTCCTGAAGAACTCTTCGTCTGGCCTGATCGTAGGACCGGGAATCTTTGTCGTTGGATATCCTCTTGCTCCGGACCTGACGAAAGATTGGGAAAGGCGTGGAACAGGCTTCGGGAGCACCCATGTCTTCTGCTTACTCCTCTTTGCTCGCCGGATGTCCTCCGATGTTGGCTGGAATCCCAAGCCAAAGGTTCCCAAGTTTTCGATCACTGATACCAGTTGTATGATTCCTTGCAGAGATGCACCTAAACCTTTACCGGGTATGAAACCATGTCGCAACATTTCGTGAGCCACCATGACATCTGCAGTAATTGTCCTGTCATCGGGAATGCATTCCCCTTCTGGAACTCGGTTGGCTGACACCACATCGCAGACCTGGTATACCCATGGCCCAACATCTTCTTCTGTTTCAACAAAGGGGATGATGGTGCCTGATTGTAGATCATTCTCTCCATGGACGACGATCTCCTGTTGGTCCCATTCAAACTTGACGAGTTGGTGTAAGCTGGATGGAACCGCTCTTGCGGCATGGATCCATGGTCGTCCTATCAGGAGGTTATATGACACCACCATGTCCAGCACCTGGAATTCCATGGTGAACTCCACTGGCCCAATCGTCAAGATTAACACTACGTCCCCAACCGATGCCTTGCCTCCCCCATCGAACCCTCGAACACATATGCTGTTCTTGCGTATCCTGCCGACGTCTACTTTCAATTTGTCCAGTGTAGAGAGAGGACAAATGTTAGCACTGGACCCATTATCGACGAGGACTTTGGTAACCACCGCCTCCTCACACTTCACCGTAAGATATAAAGCCTTGTTGTGCTCGGTGCCTTCCTCATGCAACTCATCATCGGTGAAGGTGATCCGATTTGCTTCGAAGATCCTATTGGTGATCTTCTCCAAATGGTTCACTGAGATTTTATCCGGTACATGTGCCTCATTCAGGACTTTCATCAATGCTTGCCGATGTTCTTCAGAATGTATCAACAAGGATAGCAATGATATTTGCGCCGGAGTCTTCTTCAACTGCTCTAAGACAGAGTAGTCATGCAGCTTCATCTTTTTCAAGAATTCTTCCGCCTCTTCATCAGTGACCGGCTTTTTCAATACTGCCGGAGTGGTCTTCCTCAATTCCGCAGGGGCAAAACATCTCCCCGAGCGGGTCAACCCTTGGGCTTCACAAACTTCCTCTTTCACTTCCTTTCCTTTGTAGGTCGTTGTAATCCGAGCATAATTCCATGGAACGGCCCGGCTATCAGTTATTGGCAACTGTGTTGCTGGCTGGATGATGAAAGGATCCATTCGAACGCCTGCTACCGTCAAGATGGGCTTGATTGCTGCCCCTGGTACAACTATCTTGGCTTTCCCCGGCTTCACCGGTACTTCGTTCACACTTCCCTTTCCTGCTTCCGACCCTCCTGGTATGTCCTTCTTGCAACTGGGTGACTCATCGAGGCTTGGCCCTTTTCTCGTTCCTACCCCGCTAGACTTAATCATCATTACAGTCTGAGAGGCTTTCTCCTTTCCTTCCTCTGCCCGTACCAACTCGATCATATTGGTCTCATGATGAGTTGGAAGCGGGTTTTGGTTGATGTTGGGCTCTGTCGGAGTCTGAACCTCAATCCTGCGAGTGTCAATGAGCTCCTGGATGGCCGTCTTCAGCCTCCAACACTTTTCTGTATCGTGTCCCGGACATCCCGAGCAGTAGGCACAATTTACTGAATGGTCCAGGTTCTTCGGAAGAGGGTTTGGCAGCTTAGCTTCAACCGGATTCAGCAACCCTACTTGCTTTAACCGGTGGAACAGACTAGTGTAAGATTCCCCCAAGGGAGTGAAATTCTTCGGCCTTGGCGCCCTGTCGCCCCTGAATGCCTGGTTTGGACAAAAACTCGCGCCCGAGGGGTTTCTGTAAGCTCTTGGGGGTGGATGATTGTTCTGCGGGTTTGGTGCACGCCACGGTGCATGGACGGGAGGTGCAGAATAGGACTGTGCGTGGTGGACAGTAAAATGGGGATCAAGTGCGGGATAGTAATGTTGCGGGTGGTTATATGGGTTGTGGGAGTAATTTTGGTGGTGAGGTTGGGGTGGGCTATATTGGGGTGCGGGGCCTCTATTTCCGAACCATGCCCCGGACTCGACGGCCGCAACTTCCTCTCTCCTCTTTTTCCCCAGTACTCCTCCAGTACCACTTTGGATAGCCTGAGTGGTGGCTTTCAGTGCCGAGTAACTCATGATCTTGTTGGCCTTCAAACCTTCCTCGATCATACCCCCCATTTTTATCACCTCAGTGAATGATTTGCCTACGGACGTTACCAGATGTCCGAAGTAGGTGGGCTCTAATGTCTGCAAGAAGTAGTCCACCATCTCGCTCTCTCTCATCGGCGGATCTACCCTGGCCGCCTGTTCCCTCCAACGGAAACCAAATTCCCTGAAGCTTTCAGCGGGCTTCTTCTCTAATTTTAGCAATGATAGGCGGTCGGGGATTATTTCAAGATTATACTGGAACTGGCCGATAAAAGCTTGAGCCAAATCGTCCCACGTAAACCATCTACTGGGATCCTGTCTAGTGTACCACTCCAGCGCAGATCCTCCCAGACTCTGACCGAAGTAAGCTATCAGAAGCTCGTCCCGTCCTCCGGCCCTCTCATTTTACTGCAAAACCCTCGCAGGTGGGCTACTGGGTCGCCATGCCCCTCGTATAGGTCGAATTTGGGCATTTTAAACCCTGCTGGCAACTGGACGTCCGGAAATGGACATAGATCTTTATAGGCGACGCTGACCTGGTTGCCCAAACCGTGCATGTTCCTGAAGGACTGCTCCGGGCTTTTAACTTTTCTGACAACTTCCTCGTGTTCCGAACTTTGGAAGTGCTTTTCCGGTTCTGCCGGATTATCCCAGTGAGGTGTATGTGATTGTGGTTCAGGAGCCCTGAAAGTAGGCTCTGGAGGATAGTAAGAGTTGTCGTGGATCTGAACATATGGCTCGCTGGCCGGCCTTTGCAGAGGAGCAGGTGGAGGGGCCACAAAAACAGGGGTGACCGGAGGAGGATTTGGTTTGGCTGGTGGAATGTGGGTGGCATATGGGTTTTCCCCCTGAAAGTATGGATAGACCGGGGCGCTTGTCGAAGGATCGATGGGCGGATGTTCCGGAGCTGAGGCGAGAGTAGGGCGGTTTGGTGAAGATTGTTCCCTGGCCCAGGCCAGGTGCATCTCTGTTATCTGTTGTTTTAACCGGTCTACCTCTTCTTTCATGATTTGTAGCTCGGATTTTTCTTCCTCGAGACTCTTGCCAGAACTAGACATGCTTACTGTAACCGGTCCTTTGGATCTAGTACGGTAGTGATGGTTGGCCAGTATATTCTGTCAAACCAACTGCTAAACTTTCTGGAAATGCAACAAACTTGTTAGTTCACCGAGTTTGACAGATATGTTATAGCACGTTGGATGCAATGCACCTAACCAAATAACCCTTTCTACATGTACTCTTAACATGCGTCATTCCGGCCCTTTTTCTTTTTCTTTTTCTTTTTCTTCTTTTTTTTTTTCGACTATCTTTGCAAGCCTTATTGTTATTTAACCTTTGGATTCTTTTCCTTTCTTTTTAGTGGTGGTCGAATCTTATGTGGATTGCCTACGTATCACGACCCCGCGTGAATCAGACCGAGCGTAGTTCTGGTAACAAGATTGTGGCAAAATTCAGTAACTTTTATATCAAATAAAACCGTGTAGTTACAAAACACGTCTTACAACAATCAGCAAAAACAAAACAAAAGAAATGCTTGACTTGGGGAAGAAAAGATAAAAATGCCAACTAGCTTGACTCAACATTTCAAAATACATTTTCAATCAAAAATCTAGTGCTCTAAAATTCCTGGGGGCCCGCGAGGCATCATTCGGCCTTGCCGCGGGCCTTGGTGTGAGGTCCTTGTGCAGTCCCCTCAACTCTTCCATGATCCGATGAACATAACCCATAATTGAAGCGAAGAGGTCGGCGCGGGGCATTCGTTCACAAGCTAGGCACTTCATGGTGACATAGTGCCCGATTTCTCCAATTCGGTCCTTGATCATGTCCCTTTCTCCGAGTAGCCGCTCTATCTGCTGGTTTTTCGTCCCCAATCTTCGAGCATTGTTGGTGACTTGGTCTAGGAGCCTATCCACTTGTCCTTGCAGTCGGGCCATCAAATTGTGGCAACGGTCGAGGTCCGTTCTGGCATCTTGGGCTTGCTTGAAAACCCGCTCCCTGAGGACAACATTTGCTTCCCTCAGACTAGTGATGATCTCGGTGTAATCTTCTTCCACCCGTTTTAGGTGAAGTGCATGTTGATGTGCCTCCTTTCTCCAGCTAGCATGGATCCTCGTTGTCCGGGCTTTCGACTCGTCCAATTCTCTTTGGATATCGGTGACTTGGCTTCTCAAACCCTTTATCAATTTTTCGTCGGCCCGACTCCTCAACCGTCTGTCAGCATCCCTTTTCATTTGCTGGATTTGAGCTCTCAAGAAGTCATTTTCTTGTGCCAACTTCTTTTTGTCTCCTTCGTCGGTGGCAGCTTGCATGTTCTTCTCGAACTGAAGGTCCCGGACCTGCTGTTCTATCCTGCCAATCTTCGTCCTGTACCCCTCCTCCTTTGCTAACCAATTCCATTGTTCCCATGAATCTTCCGTGAATTGTTGGACATGGGCTCTTTTAGAACATTTCCGACGAATCTGAAATCTTTTCCCGAACCACACGTTGTACTTTGGGTCCACCTCTCCCCTAGCTAGTTCTCGGACCATGGTTTTAGGCTCAAGGAACCGACATTCGTGCCACAGCCTTCTAATCTTCTCTTCGGGGAATACGACTCCCGGGCTCAACTCAATGGCGTATTTCCTCGGGTCTTGATCGGTAGGAATAACCTGAAACCTTCCTAGTTGACGTAATACACGGTGAGGGACATATGGTTGGACACTGCGGATCCCCATCAGAAGGATATAACACTCCTCGGCTGCCATATATATTACTTCAGTATCGGGTAACCACCCGAACGCCCATTCAATCCGATCGGCTTCTATTGAGCTCAGTCGTGCAAGCCATGCCTCGACGCCTTCAGGGAATACAGCACCCATCATCCGTTCTTCGAAACCCCCGATACAGTTTTTTCCGGTCAACCCATGGTTCATATATTGTGTTCGGTGATGGAGGTGTTCTTGCATCCATAATTGGAGTAACAGATTGCAACCTTGGAAGAAATTGCCCCCTTCTCGGCATGCAGTCAAGGCTCGATAGATTTCGGACAAAACCAAAGGGACCACCATGCTGGTAGCCTTTTTGATTGCAACATCGGCTATTCCTACCAGACTTATCTCTATTTTCTTATCTTCGCGCGGACAAATCACAATCCCCAAGAATGTCGTTATGAATGCTAGAATTCGTCTGGCCTCCCACTTGGTTCTATTCCCTGCGTGAGTCAGTCCAAGGTTTGACTCTTCAAAATCCCAAGGAGTGCCGTACCGTTGATATAAGAATTGGAGATCGCAACATCCTTTCAGCAGATCATCATTTTTCACCTTCCGACTAATGCTCAGCAAATCCAGAAACCCATGTGGAGATACCGGTCTTGGTGAGAGCAGGTATTGCCCTCTTAATTTCCCATTTAGTCCTGCATAGCCCGCAATTTCCTCTAATGTGGGCGTCAGTTCAAAGTCAACAAAATGGAACACATTGCGGGTCGGATCCCAGAAAGATACCAGTGCCTTGATGATGTCTTCCCTTGGCTCGATATTCAACAGATCAACCAAACCTCCCAAAATTCTCCCTACTACCTTTTTGCTACCGTCTTCCAAATCGTTCCACCATATACGGAGCTGCTGAGGGACCTCACTAAAGATTGAAAATGATTTATTCTGATTCGTGCTTATCCTGCACATTTATTAAGGTGATTTGAATAAGAAAAACAACTTTGTTTTGCTAAAAATAAAAAAATCAGTTTTCAATCACGGCCTTTCAACGTCTCGGGGACGAAAGCTTTTAAGGCTGCGGGGTAAATTGATCGAAATCCGAATTGACCCAAAGGTGGCCGTTTATACGAAATTAGCCTTTCGGCGTCCCTTTCGGGAACATTCGGCTATTTTTAAAAACAGCGTCACCGACTTATTTAGTACAAAAGTTAGTTTTGATATTTCGGCCATTTTTCAAAAGGTGAAGTTGGACCCGATGGAGGTTGCCTACGTATCTCACATCCAATGAGAATCAAACCCACGTAGTTCGGTTTTGACGAAACAAACGACATTATTTATTTATTCATTTTACTAAAGGAAAACAAATAAGCTATTTCTATCTTAAGAACAAAACACATTTTCCCTTCTTTTTTTTTTTTCTTTTTTAAAGCCGGTCAGCATGCAAGTCTATAACAGATAGATGCGCAAGACAAACAGGATGCAGCAGGATAGTCTGTTCATTTCAGGTCACCTGTCCTAAACGGACCCAACCCCTGTGTTGAGTCCCCTAAGCCAAATGCGACATGATGCAAATAAACGTTTCCTACTAGGGATCCGGCATGAAGCTTTGTTATTCTAGGTTTAAAAACCCGGGTTTATCTGTTCTAGACTTGGCTTACCCGAGCGGACAGCTCGAGCCGAGGAGGAGGCAGCAACCCGGGAATACAGAAGCTTCACCGGTTTTGCAACTTATCCAAACCTCGTTCTAAAATGGGAATTAGACACTATACGGAAAAGAAGTCACACGAAGTGCACCCTTCTTCATGATTTAGAAGACTCAGAGAGGAGATTGGTTCCGGCACAATTTATATGTACAGTTCACAAAATATCAAAGCAGTAAAAACAACATTTAGCACATTGATGCCAACATGTAAAAGTATCAGATAATAAATATGCCAAATACAACAATTATTCCGAGCTCGAATTCTAAAGATATCCCCAGCAGAGTCGCCAGAGCTGTCACACCCCTTTTTACCGCACCCGCGAGGGTGCAAAGAGTTTTTCCAATTAAAGGACAATCGAGACGGGATTTATTTAATTATTTCAGAGTCGCCACTTGGGAGATTTATGGTGTCCCAAGTCACCGGTTAAATCCCGAATCGAGGAAAAGAATGACTCTATTTAACAGTCCGCGAACCAGAAATACGGATAAGGAATTCTATTAACCCGGGAGAAGGTATTAGGCATTCCCGAATTCCGTGGTTCTAGCACGGTCGCTCAACTGTCGTGTTTGGCTTATCTATCTGCTTTTTACAGTTATGTACTTAGTGCGAATTAATACCCCTTTACCGCTTTATTATTGATTATGATTTACGAAAGAGAAAGTTGCTTAAAAATATGCTTCCGAATCACGTCACATGAAATGCACCCGGATCCTCGACATATTCTTATTCAACATTTCGGGGTTTGGATTTGGGTCGCATGAAATGCACACCCGTATTTAAGAAGGTAGGACTAAAATATGCGCCCGGATCGATTACTTATTTACACTGTTGAGAAGGGCGTGATATTCGTTAAGAAACGACACATCTCGAAATCTAGATATTTTATATGTACATTTATGAAGGTTGTGCGATTAGTGTAACTATTGGGCGAGGCGCACCTTTGATTCAAATCTAAAGCGAACTACATCCCACTGTATTTTACTTAGGAGTTGATTCCAAATTATTTAAAACTTGCTACGAACCACACCACATGAAATGCGCCTGTGGTTCCCGACACGCTTTATTTGCTCTTGCCCGAAATTGGGGTCGGGTCACATGAAATGCACCCCCGACTCCTTTAATCTAATTACGTCATTCAGTTGAGTAATAACTCCCTAGCTAATCTTGCTTTTAACATAAGATCTAACGTTAACAGATTTGGAGATTACACACGTGAGTAGAGAAGATTGAACAGAAATACAACAGACTAATTCAGGTTACGTGCATATCTAATGATAGTGTATCTTTGGTCTAGCTACACTTTTCCATAACCAAAACTAGCAATACAAACTTAATTAGAGAATAACAGAACGTAATCAAACATAAGAACTTTGGACGACTACATGATTCAACAGACTTCAAACATAAGCTTCAGGCTTCATTCTTTTCGAACTAAGGAATTACAACAACAGAGATGTGTACCTGGAACGCGGAAGAACAAAGATGAGTGAGCAATGGCAATGCAGCAACAGTAACAGGAGCAACAACAATAGACCAGTAGCAACCACAGTAAACCAACAGCAACACAATAGACTCAGCAGCAACACAGTAAACACAACAATAAATACACTGGACCAGCAGCAACACAATAAACCAAGCCGGCAACACAATAGACCAAGCCAGCAACCACTGGACACAACAGCAATAACACTGGACCAGCAGCAACACAATAGACCAAGCCGGCAACACAATAGACCAAGCCAGCAACACAACAACCAGTGGCAGTTACAGCCACAGTAGCACAGCAACAACAACAACAGAAGAACAACACCGGACCAAAGAACAGCAGCTACCAGTGGCAGTTACAGCCACAATATGCACAGCCCCAACAACAACACAAGAACAACACTGGACCAGCAACAATATGCACAGCAACAACACTGGGCCAAACAACAATACTCAACACAGCAGCAACAATCAAACAAACCAACAGCAACCACTAAAACTTTGATGAAGCAGTGGCCAGGATCTATGTGTGAATGACTATATGCTTTCAATGTCTCTCTATGTCTTTTTTCGAAAATGGATCTTTGCTGTCTATTTCTCCTCTCAGGTTTTTCTCTTTAGCTATTACTGTTTTTGCTCTCTCCAGGTACTCTCCAGTGTTCTCTTCTTTACTGTTTCAACTTAATACTCTATTTATAGCCAAAAACCCCAACCCCTCCTGAAGGTCTGCCCAATTAATTAACCCTTGCCCACACTCCTCTCTGCCAAACCATGCTCTGTCAGTCTTATTCCCTCTGTTTCAGCCACTAAGTTGTGCTTAAGCATGTGCTTTAGTTAATTAAATGTGAAGTACAAAGACCTGGTGGAGTGTCCTGCTGTAACAGCAGGTTCCACTGGGCTGTGTAGGGTATTAAACTATCTTATGTCTGATTAATCCCCTTATACTAATGCTAACAGCAAATTCTTAACTTAAAGTCACAACCATTCAAGAGCCTCATTTGGTGATGCTTCGGATCAATTAAACATCCCTACTCAAATCAAAATGTGCTAATCACTGTATGGTATTTCAGACTAATCAACTTATGCAATTAAACGATCGCAATACATAACACTGATAACAAATCAATTAGCCCAACGATGATTCTGAAAATCTCGGCAATAATGACAAACAAATATTCGACGACGCTAATTGACGCGAACACGTATTTGACAACATTCGATTAACCGATTACGATATGTGTAATCGACAACCAAAATCCGACAAACAGTGACCAACAAATTTTCGGACAGCATTTCATAATTCCAACATCTAATAACTTGACGATATTAACAACGAATTGAATTCGACTAACAACTACACGTTATCAACAAAGAACAACAACTAACAGATCGACCAAATAAAAGGTCCCAAAGAGATGAGGAGAGAAATGAAAATGGCATCCGAATCTCAACGATATTGACAACAATTGAGAACTACTATAGGGCCGAGTATAATTAAACAAAACGGAGAAGAAAACAAATACCTTTGAAGACGAAAGTGTTCGGCCGACTTGGGTCTTCGCATTCGGGGTCGAAAAGACTTTAATTGAAATGTTTTTTAAGTAAAAACAATCCAATTAAGGTCTATTAGACCCCAATTTAATGAAATCCGACACATTACATCTCTTTTTCGGTTTTTAGGGTTCTTGGTCATGTGTTTTGGGGTTCGATGGTTTCCGGTTATATTTGAGCAAAACTAAGGGTGGTTTGGTGATTAGGGAGATGAGGTGAAGGCATGGTATCAATTTGGGACGGTTTGGCTTTGGTTGAGTGTGATACTCGAATCTTCGATTGAAGATTCGAGAATTTCTGTTTGGATTCGAGGTTAACTAGGCACGGGGTTGGAATGGGGAGGTTGAGATGAAGATTTGGTGTGAAAATGGAGGGATTTGGACGACGGCCGCCGGCGGAGGCGATTTCCGGCCGGCGGCGTGCGGTGGTAGTGACGGCGGGAGGCGGCCGGTCTTGAAGAGGCATAAAGAGTGAGTGTATTTTAGGGTTTTGGGGGGGGGTTTGGGTTAATTTGGGTATATTGAAATTGTGTTTTTAATCCTGGCCGTTGGATAATAACAATCCAACGGCTCAGATCAAACAATGAGGGTGATGGGGCGGTTCGGGTATGGGGCAAAACCGGGTTTGGAGTTGATTTGGGCTGGGTAAGGGGTAGGATTTGGGCTAATGTTTGGGCTGATTTTGTTTGGACTTGGACAGGTTTTGTTATGTATTTGTCCTCTCTCTTTTTTTCTTTTAATTCCTAATTCAAACCTAAAAATTCTAAGTTAAATTACCTAAAAATCCTAAGTAATATATATATATATATACATATACATATATACTAACCTATAACACAACTATTTTTTACTACAATTAGCCCACATAATTACATATCATATATATATACATATACATATATACTAACCTATAACACAACTATTTTTTACTACAATTAGCCCACATAATTACATATCACCTGAAAAATGTAAATCACATAATTTTGATATCAAACACTAAAATGCAAAACCTAATGTATATTTTTTTGTATTTTATTAATTTAAATAAATAAACATGCACACAAAAATATAAATTTAAGATAAAAATAACACAAAATCACAAAAATCATGCCCAACACGAAACTATTTTTATTTTGAATTTTCTGGGAGTACTTCTCAGGTAAGGCAAAAATCACGTGCTCACAGCTGATTCTAGCAGAGGCCCATAGTTCGCGGTATTCCATCCATCCGGGTGCCGCGAAGATGTATCAGGACTTGAAACAGCATTACTGGTGGAGGCGGATGAAGAGGGATATAGTTGATTATGTTTCTAGATGCCTCAACTGCCAGCAGGTGAAGTATGAGCATCAGCGTCCGGGTGGATTGATGCAGCAGATTGAGATTCCCGAGTGGAAATGGGAACGCATCACCATGGACTTTGTATCTGGACTTCCACGGACTGTTAGGAAGTTTGATTCCATTTGGGTTATTGTGGATCGGCTGACCAAGTCCGCCCATTTCATACCGGTGAGCACTGCTTATTCATTGGAACGTCTGGCGGAGATCTATATCAGGGAGATAGTTCGGCTGCATGGTATTCCAGTTTCCATCATTTCAGATAGAGGCACTCAATTCACTTCACGGTTCTGGAGAGCCGTACAGCAGGAGTTAGGTACTCGGGTAGAGCTGAGCACAGCGTTTCACCCCCAGACTGATGGTCAGTCCGAGCGCACTATTCAGATTTTGGAGGATATGCTACGTGCGTGCGTGATTGAGTTTGGAGGTTCATGGGATCACTTCTTGCCACCGGCGGAGTTTGCTTATAACAACAGAGCTACCAGTCTAGTATTCGGATGGCACCGTATGAGGCCCTATATGGTAGGAGGTGCGGGTCTCCCGTGGGTTGGTTTGAGCCGGCGAGGCCAGGTTGCTAGGTACTGATATGGTTCGGGAGGCTATGGACAAGGTCAAGGTGATTCAGGGACAGACTTCGTGCGGCCCAGCCTAGACAGAAGAGTTATGCGGACAAGAAGGTTCGCGATGTGGCTTTTATGGTTGGTGAGCGGGTTCCGCTTCGAGTCTCGCCCATGAAGGGCGTTATGAGGTTTGGAAAGAAAGGGAAGCCGAGTCCTAGATTTATTGGCCCTTTTGAGATTTTGAGGCGTGTTGGGGAGGTTGCTTATGAGTTGGCCTTACCTCCCAGCCTAAGCCGGAGTTCACCCCGTATTTCATGTCTCCATGCTCCGGAGATACCATGGTGACCCGTCGCACGTGTTGGATTTCACATCCGTTCAGCTAGACAAGGATCTGTCTTATGTTGAGGAGCCAGTAGCCATTCTAGACAGGCAAGTCAGAAAGCTAAGGTCAAAGAACATCGCTTCGGTAAAGGTTCAATGGCGGGGCCAGCCGGTCGAGGAGGCGACTTGGGAGACCGAGCAGGATATGCGCAGCCAGTACCCTCATCTTTTCACTACTCCAGGTATGTTTTCTATGCTCGTTCAAGGACGAACGAATCTTTAAGTGTGGGAAGATGTAACGACCCGACCGGTCGTTTTAGAAAATTACGCCCCAATCCCTAATTTAACTGGTTCCCCTAAGTTCATTTCTGCTATGGTGGGTTGCCGGGAGAGTCGGTTCTGAAAAATTTGAGCATTTTGGGACACTTAGTCCCTAAATAAGAGCTTTTAAGCTAGAAAATGGCCCGTAGCCGGAATAGTGTTAAGACGATCTCGGAACGGATATCCGATGGTTCCATTAGCTCCGTTAGGTGATTTCGGGATTGGGAGCGCGTTCGGAATGTATTTTGGAGGTCCGTAGCTCAATTAGGCTTGAAATGCCGAAGGTTGAAATTTTGGTGAATTCGAACGATAGGTGAGATTTTGATCCGGGGGTCGGAATGGAATTCTGACAATTTCTGTAGCTTCATTATGTGATTTTGGATATGTCCGCAAATTTTCAGGTCATTTGGACGTCGTTTGGCCGGGTTTTGGATTGAATGTTAGTTTTGTAAGTTTTGAAGAAACTTAGGCTTGAATCGATATGATTTATGGGTTTTGATGTTGTTAGACGTGTTTTTATGATTGGAATAAGTTCGTATCGTGTTTTGGAGTATGTTGGTGGTTTTCGTTGGGGTCCCGGGAGCCTCGGGATGAATTCGGACCATCAAGCGGGCAATTGGAACTTTGAAATTTCTGCAGAAAATGCAGCAGCAGTGCAGCAGACGTTAAGCCTACGCGTTCGCATGGCAATGGCCGCGTTCGCGTAGGCATGGTAGGGCAAAGCATCGCGTTCGCGTCCCTTGAGTCGCGATCGCGTAGAAGGGAAAGAGGAAGCACCGCGTTCGCGTCCCAGGTGTCGCGTACGCGTAGAAGAAAAAATGGTCGACTGGAAGGTTGTTCTTCGCGAACGCGTGGGTGTCGTCGCGTTCGCGATGAGGAAGGGAAATTGTTCTTCGCGGACGCGTGGGGATCGTCGCGTTCGCGATAGGTAATATTCGCAGGTCATCGCGAACGCGTGGGTTACTTCGCGTTCGCGTAGAAGAAGTTGGACTGTTCATCGCGAACGCGTGAACAGTAACGCGAACGTGATGAGCAATGGGGTCTGGCAGTGAGCTTAAGTTCAGAACATAACACCCGCGACCCCCCATACACAAAAATGCCATTTTTGAGCTCCAAGAGAGGATTTTGAAGGGGAAACGTTGGGATATCATCGGGGGTAAGTTTCTTGACCTTAATTCGTTGGTTTATCATGAAATCCGTGATTGTTTCACTGAAAATGGGGGATTTAAGGTGGGTTGGAGCCCTAGGCCTAAATGTTAGAAAATCTCCGATTTGAGTGGGCAAATAGAGTCCGATTTTGGTAAATTTTATATGCCTAGACTCGTATGGAGATAAGGAACCCGAAAATATAATTTCCGTGATTTTTCGATAAGCGTACCGAAAGTCGGGTTTTGGCAACTTGTGGGTTTTGGTGTATTTTGAGTTATTTTGATTGGGTAATGCCCAATTGGCCTATTTTGATGTGATTCTATTGATTTTTATCGGATTCTACACTTGTGGAGGCCGACATTCGTGGCAAGAGGGTTATTGCTTAGCGGTTTTGTACCGGAATTGAGGTAAGTGGCTTGTCTAACCTCGTGTGGGGGACTTTCACCCCTAGGATATTATTGTGATACTTTAAATGCCTTGTACGCGAGGTGACGGGCGTGTACATGCGCTGGTTGTTGAACACATACTTTACTCAAAATGTTCAATGAGTGATATTCCTGTTCTTAGTTGTTAAATTCGATACTCCTACCCGGTAGTAGTTAGAAAAGCATGACTAGATAGAATCTAATTGTCTAGTTGCTTAATTGACTTACTTGAGTTTTCTTGGTAATAGCTGGCGCTGTTCATCGGCGAAGTTATCATTAAGCATATTATACTTCCCTCTGTGTATTCCTTTATTTGCTGTGGTTATGGACTACGGGTTCGATTCCCGAGATCCTGATATTATTGAAATGTGGACTACGGGTTCGATTCCCGAGATCCTGATATTATTGAAATGTGGACTACGGGTTCGATTCCCGAGATCCTGATATTATTGAAATGTGGACTACGGGTTCGATTCCCGAGATCCTGATATTATTGAAATGTGGACTACGGGTTCGATTCCCGAGATCCTGATATTATTGAAATGTGGACTACGGGTTCGATTCCCGAGATCCTGAGATTATTGAAATGTGGACTACGGGTTCGATTCCCGAGATCCTGAGATTATTGAAATGTGGACTACGGGTTCGATTCCCGAGATCTTGACTTATTGGTAGGGACTGCGGGTTCGATTCCCGGAGATCCTGAGTTATTGAGATATTATTGAGACATGGGCCGCGGGTTCGATTCCCGGAGACCCAGAGGTACTGAGAATGGGACTGTGGGTTCAATTCCCACAGATCCTGGATTTGTTTATTTGAGTTGGTTATTTGTTGTTAGCTTAATTGTAGACAGTTGCAGTAATCATCATAATGTTGTTATTTCGGAAATTTTTATCATTTAAACTGTTTATTTTGTTATCATCATTATATTATTGTTTTTCTCAGTAGGGCCCTGACCTACCTCGTCACTACTCCATCGAGGTTAGGCTTGGCACTTACTGAGTACCGCCGTGGTGTACTCATGCTACTCTTCTGCACACTTTTGTTGTGCAGATCCGGGTACATCAGAGCAGGCTCGTACTAGGTGATTCCGCAGCTTTCTGGGAGACTTCGAGGTATGATCCGCTACGTCCGCGGATCCGGAGGCTTCCCTTCTATTCTAGTATTACTAGTTGACATTTTCTTCATTTCGTTGTTAGATACTCTTTACACATAGAGCCACAGTTGTATTTCTCTTTTAGTCTGTGTTACCGTGGGGTTCCGGATCTTGGTAGTGTTTTATTTATTGTGTGACGGATGTATGTGCCAAGCGGCACGGATTACATACCTTTTATGTTATTTTCCGCTGTTTCTTATTTAAGTATTTTATAACTTGTATATTCCGCAACGTGTTAGGCTTACCTAGTCGTGGGGACTGGGTGCCATCACGACATGTTCACAATTGGTGAACTAGGGTCGTGACAATCTTCAACAGAAAGTGATAACTATACCAGGTTATGCTTTCTTTTTTCTTTGACTGAAAACACAAAGAGTTTTCAGACAAAGAACGACTAGACAAGTGTTTTTGACCCGACCCTTATTCGGAGGGACTAAACTAAAAGAAGAGGATGTGACCGAGCCCTTGTATCTGAGCTGCCTACATATCCTTGGCTATAAAGGAATCAGGTCACGGGTAGTTCGAAGTGAGTAAGGATATCGAGTAACCGAGGTGGAGAGCCGGTCGAGGTGCCGTTTCGCCGAGGTTCCGTTCCGTCGAGGTTCCGGTCCGTGGTCCTGCTATTACATCAAGAATCCAAACATGAGAAAGACTAACTAAGCATATCAGCTACTAGTTACAAGATTCCTATCTATAAGTCTTCTGAAGCTTGATCTTGAGTATTGGTTGGTGCTTCATGCGGACTCTAAATTTGAACCTTGATACTTGCTAGTTGCAGTGCTGCTTTTCGGATCAAGACCAGGTATGCAGTGCTTGTGACCTCGGCCATGTCTTGAGCACACCACATCTTTCATCAACTTCTGCACTTGGATTAACTCCTTGCTCTTTTTGTTGTGACTAACTTTTGTTGATCATCTCGGATTGTTGACTCGCATTCTGGTTGCAAGCTTCTTTTGTGGCTAACTTGCATTGCACTCCGAAGTGAATTTCCTTACTTGTGATCTTCAAGCTATTCTCCTTCGAAGTCTAAATCTAACTTTTCTGATCCTTGTTGCCTTCCTTCTGATTCATGTTGGGGATTTCCGTTGCACTCTGTCACTTTTCGATTGTTCACTATCCTTATCAAATCTTGGAAACTGAGACGCCGTTATGCTTTTCTGGCGGGCTTCTGACTTTAACAAACTTCGAAAATAAATTGCCACTTCATTCTTCAAGTGGGCACCTGATTACCAAAACTGTATAGATCGAACGATTACCATCTCAGGAGAAAAAATTCATCTGACTAAGATTTTGACGCTAGGAGATAATTCCTCAGACTAGGTCTAAATTGTTGTGATCTCAGGAGAAAGATTCATTAGACCGAGATTTTGATATCTTAGGAGAAAGATTCATCGGACTAAGATTTCGACGCTAGGAGATAATTCCTCGGACTAGGTCTAAATTGCTGTGATCTCAGGAGAAAGATTCATCAGACTGAGATTTTGATATCTTAGGAGAAAGATTCATCAGACTAAGATTTCGATGCTAGGAGATAATTCCTCCGACTAGGTCTAAATTGTTGCGATCTCAGGAGAAAGATTCATCGGACTGAGATTTTGATATCTTAGGAGAAAGATTCATCAGACTAAGATTTTGACGCTAGGAGATAATTCCTCAGACTAGGTCTAAATCATTGTGATCTTAGGAGAAAGATTCGTCAGACTAAGATTTTGATATCTTAGGAGAAAGATTCATCAGACTAAGATTTTGACGCTAGGAGATAATTCCACATACTAGGTCTAAATTGATGCCTTACTTGAAACCTTCCAATTGTTGCTTCCTTCTTCTTGTTGCTTTCATCTAAAACCTCTAATTGTTGTTTTTCACTTCCTATTAAATTATCTTTAACTATAACTTCAAAACTAAATCGCCACTCCATTCTCCAGGCGGGCTCCCTGACTTCAACTACAACTCAAGACTAAATCGCCACTCCATTTTCCAGGCGGGCTCCCTGACTTCAACTATAACTTCAAAAACTAAATCGCCACTCCATTCTTCAGGCGGGCTCCCTGACTTCAACTACTCAAGACTAAATTTTCACTCCATTCTCCAGGCGGGCTCCCTGACTTCAACTATAACTCAAGACTAAATCGCCACTCCATTTTCCAGGCGGGCTCCCTGACTTCAACTATAACTTCAAAACTAAATCGCTACTCCATCTCTTCAGGCGGGCTCCTGACTTCAACAACATCTTTTGAAAAATAAATCGCCATTCCTCTCTTCAGGCGGGCTCCTGACTTCAACAACATCTTACTAACTCCATCCCATCCATGTCGCCTTCCTTTGCTTCCCGCACCACTTTCTTCTTCCTGCATCGCTTCTTGGGCCATCCTTTCTTCCGAATTACCTTGTTTTGGAATTGCTTTCCTCCTGGGTCATGTTATTTTTCTCTTGACTGCTGGGGATATCTTTGGAACTAATTACTTACCTGCTGGGGGTAATGCTGCTGGGGAAATCTTCTTTATTTCCTCCTTTTCTACTTCCTTCAAAACCTTTATTCTCTCCCGGGATCGCTGGGGATTGAAATGTCATCAGCTGGGGATTACACTGTCGGGGGATCCCTTTTCCTTCTTCCTCTTTCCAAACCTCCTTCGGGGCTCGCGCTTCGCTCCCTTGAAAAACTTGTAGGATATAATGCTGCCGGTGAAATCTCGAAATTAGTGTTTCATTTTTCCGAGAACTGCTGGGGGTGATACCAGCCTCTTGCCTTTCTGAACGCAAGCTTCCTCGTTTTGTCCTGTCTGCTGGGGGTATAATTTCCTCTATCACAGCTTGTTGTTTTCTTTCTTTCAAAGCTGCTGGGGATAGCCGGGTTCAAAGATCATTTCCTCGCGTTATCTGGCTTCTTTCCCCAACCGGGTATTTAGTTTCGAGAAAATTTTCGCAACGGGAGAAAATTTTCTGCCCCAGTTTGAGAATCTTCTCCGTGGCATGTTTTTCTGCCAACAACCCCTATTTTTCCCGTTTCAAATCAAAGAAAAATTGGTTAGTTTTAAAATGTGGTGGTTGGTTGTGGTGCTCCTGCTGGGGATGGTTCTCCTCCTCTTTCCCTGCTCTGCGTTTCATTGTCAGAACTTGCTGGGAATGTTATTATTTGATAATATTCATGCTGGGGATAGCTTTCTCCTTTCTTGCTTCCCCGCCTTCCTTGATGACTCTTTATTCGCGAAGCTTTCCACGTGGTTTTCCACTAACCACCCGAATTCCTATGATAGTGACCCTGCGTGAAGACCTTGCATGTTTTACTGGTGAACCATTTTCTTTGTTCACTCTTGTCACTGAAAATACCTTTCTGCTGGGGATATCTCCCCTTCTTTGGCGGCATATCTAAGGAATGGGCATTTCCCGACCTTTGAGTCTCATTGGCCTTGGCCTCGAGGTCATTAACCTTCATTGAAATATCCTTTTTCACACCGATCCACCCCTTTGTCGATTTCCTATTGCTGGGGAATATCCTTCTGGACACTGGCTTTGCGCTTAATCCCTCCTCACTTATACCACTTGGGTGTACCAATCAAATTCCGTCTTGCATAATTGGAAAGATGATGGAAAATTTTGAAGTCATTTCTTACAAACAGACTCTATTGGGGAATTTTTTATGAAAGGAGAAAGATAAAAGGAAACAGAACAAAAGACAAAAAACGAGGATGACTCTAAAAAGAAAAATTATAAAATAACCCTATCAAACGTGGATACCAACTCTCATGGACATGACATGCACATATAGCCTACCATCTGTCATTAAACCGCCTTTTGTAATCTTCTCCTGGGGCTTTCCTATCTCATTTCCAACCTTCGTTCGACTTGTAGTGCCCGAGGGGTTTTCACTACAAAGCCTCTCTCATTTCGGTTTTCTCTCAGCTTTCATCGCCTTATGGTGCCTGTGAAGGTTTTCACCGCTAAGACTCTCTCATTTGTGTTTCTTTTCCGCTGGGGATTGGGAGTGTTACCGCTGAGATTCTCTCATATTTCTCCTGCTGTAGATCAGAGTCTTTTCTGATGGGAATCAGAGTGTTATGTTTTGATAAGACTTCTCTCATTTGCCTGACTTGGCCTCTTTCGAAGATTGGTCAAAAGGTCTTTCTTTGGACCGTAATGTGGATTTGGATAGGGCTAGAAAGAAATAGTATTAAAGGCTCGAAATAAAACAAAATGGGTTCAAAATTACAACCTTCGGACCTATATTTATTTATAATAAACACAATTTTTTGCCCCAGATTCTTGCTTGGGGATTTTTGATTTTTATTTACACTATGACCGAGCTGTGAAGCGCCTACGTATCCTCTTAGGAATCAGGTCAAACGTAGTTCCCATTCCTCTTTTTCAAGTTTCTTTTTTTCACACATTTTTCTTTTTCTTTTCTTTATCTCTTTTTGTTGTTTTTTTTTCTTTATTTTTCTTTATCCATTTCTTCTCTTACCTTTCAAACTTGTGTTTCTAGTCTTTGCAACTAATTCCGAAGGAGGGGTATGAAAGAATTTAGAGTAAGGCTCAAAGGGTTGACGATGGATAAAGTGTTTGGATAGCAGAACAAAATGCCTTCGTCATTCCAATCTTCAAAACATGCCAAGCGTGAACAACACAATTAATATTCGTCATATCTTTAAAGCACTGTTTGGCAACCCTCTCATTTTCATTATTATGAACGACCCCATGTCAATTTTGGCCAGCTTGCCTTTAACGGTTTCCTTTTACTTGCCCCAGTTTCTCATGACTCGGGCTTCGAATAATCTCAAACCGTTCTTATTTAATTTAAATATCTCGATCACCTCCCAATGGTTTCGTGATTAACTTTTAAGATCAGGCCAGAACTATGCGCGCACGTCATGTCACTAGAGCTAGCAGAAAAAGAACTATAGGAAGGAGAGGACTAAATAACAGAAAATGTCTAGAAATAATAGAAAATAGGTCATTGCATTAACCGATAAAACAACGACTCGAACAACCCAAAAAACAAAACTGGGGTACAATACTTAGAACGAACCTAGACCCCCCTAGATGAGACACTATGATCAAAAGAAAGATACAAGGATAAAAGGTTGGAGCCGCAAAACAACATTCGGATTACCATTCTGAAATAACTCGGACAAATAGAAATGACAACAAGATAAGCCACCACAAATGACTCTCCAATTGATAAGCCTGACATTTAGCCACGAATTTGATTATCAGAACCACTATGGCCTTCTCTCATTTCAGTCGGCAAATTCCCGAGTGGATTCTCATATTCCGTGTCACCGGGCATCACCGCCAGAAAGTGTGTATCATCAGGTGCAGGTAACGGATTCAGCGCGATATTCTGGGTGTCACTGTTATGAATCACAATCAACCTTTCTTGGATCATCCTTTCTATTTCCCTTTTCAAATCCCGACAACTTTCCATGTTGTGCCCCTGGGCATGGGAATGGTATTCACACCTTTTAGATGGGTCAAAGCTCCTTGCACGTGGGTCCACATGATTTGGAGGGATGGGTGCAATCATGTCATGTTGCTTTAACTTCTCAAATAAGCTTTCATAGGAAACTCCTATTGGTGTGAAATGTTCCTTCAACTTCGGTTCCCTTCTATACCCTTGGTTTGGAAGTGGGTTATAAGGTATCTGGAAATTTTGGAGAGGCTGGTAGAGATTTTGTGATGCCCGTGCTCGCTTTCTTGGATGATTTGATGGCTGAATAACATACTGGGGTGGATCAACTGAGTATGGTGGGTTCGGAGGTGGATAGTAATGCTCAGGGGAGTTATGGAAAACCTGTCGAGACATCGCATACCGTCGCGGTGTTCTTCTGGAACCTTTTCTTGACCCTGATATCATCATGACTTCTTCATCCCTCTCATCCGTGTCACTAGATTCAAATTGGACAGCCTGAGCTGCAGCCTTGAGAGCCGCTTGACTTATAATTCTGCCTGTCTTAAGACCGTTCTCTACCATTTCTCCCATTTTGATTACATCCAAGAAGGATTGACCAACCGCGGACATCATGTTCTGAAAATAATCCGGCTCTTGAGCCTGAAGGAAGACAGTGATTAACTCATGGTCATCCATGGGTGGCTAAGCACGAGCCGCTTGCTCTCTCCATTTAAGGGCATATTCCCTGAAACTTTCACTTGATTTCTTCTTCAGATTTGAAAGGAAAATGCGGTCCGGGGCAATGTCAATGTTGTATTGGAATTGTTTGACAAAGGCCTGTGCCATGTCGTTCCAGACGTGCCAGCGAGATGCATCTTGATCCCAAAACCATTCGGAGGCTACTCCTGTAAGGCTTTCCCCAAAGTAAGCTATTAACAATTCTTCATTTCTTCCCAGACTCCTTAGTTTATTGCAATACCTTTTCAAATGGGCTATGGGATGTCCATGTCCATCGTACTTTTCAAATTTGGGAATCTTGAAACCAGGTGGCAAGTGGACATCGGGAAACAAGCATAGATCTTTGAAAGCAACACTCTTTTGACCTGCCAACCCGTGCGTGTTTTTCAATCGCTGTTCTAAGCTTTTCAATCTTTGGGTTATTTCTTCATGTACCTTCTCTCGGGTAGGCTTCTCAATGTTTGCAGGAAGGTCGTGAGAGTGGTACTGTTCTTGCTGTATAGCAAATTGTGACTCATGAGAAAGTTGTCCCCGGCCATTGGACCATGCTTGACGCATTTTGGTCATTTGTTGTTTCACTGTTCTATTTTCCTCAACCACAGCACACCCTTGTTGAACTTTCTGACCCTGAGTCTCTTGAGCACTTGTAACAACTCCAATGTCGGTTATCATTTTCCTTGAATCTTGCTTTCCAATTTACCACAACCAACCACCTCAACTTTCTGGATTAACAAAACGAAACCACCGGGTTAGCGTTAAGGTATTCCGCTTATTGATTTCCTTTGTTTTTCTACTATTTTCTTTTCTTTTTCCTTTTTGTGGTTTTTTCATTTTTTTCCCTTTTTTTTTTTTTTTTTAGTTTTTTCATTTTTCATTTTTTTTTTGGTTATGGATATGGTCGAATCCTATGTGGATTGCCTACGTATCATGACCCCGCATGAATCAGACCGAGCGTAGTTCTTGCAAATTAATGCAAGAAGTAAAGAGATATTTATTTGATTTTTTTGTTTTCTTTGAAGAAAAATTGTAAAAGCTCACTCCAACTACAAACTCTCATAAAAAAACTTTCACGCCTTGTGCCAGAGATTTCTACAAGAATCGGAATAGTTTTAACGTCAATTATGACTATTTCTACAAAATTGGCCATGTAATGGCTTATTTGGCAAAAATGGCTATTTTTGCAAAATTTTTACTTAAGAAAGTAAACTTGAAAATTTTCTCATCCTGGGGCTCATGGGGCATCGTTCGGCATCGCCATAGGCCAACAAAAGATTGAGAAATTTTTTATGTCAATTGTGACTATTTTTACAAAATTGGCCACATAATGGCTTATTTGACAAAATGACTATTTTTGCAAAATTTATTTAAGAAAGATAAATTTGAAATTTTTTTTTTTTTTTTTTTTATCTTGTGGCTCATGGGGCATCGTTCGGCATCACCATAAACCAACACAAGATTGAGAAATTTTTATGTCAATTGTGACTATTTTTACAAAATTGGCCACATAATGGCTTATTTGATAAAGTGGTTATTTTTGAAAAGTTGAGCAATGACTCAAACTTAATTTTGCGGGTACAGCCTTCCAACATTTCCGCGAGGGAATATTTCAAGGCTATGCATGCAAATTATTTAAAATGACTCAAAGTGGCTATTCTTGCAAAAACGGCCTTCCGGTGTCTTTTTGAGGGACATTCGGCTTATTTTGAGCAAGAATAGCGTCACCCGATTTATTTATAACAAAATCAAAAAAATTTGACATTTTTTGTTATTTTTACAAAAGGGGTGTGAACCCGGACTTGATTTTGCGGCTATGGCCTTGCAACATTTCCACAAGGAATATTTCAAGGCTGTGCCCGCAAATCATTAAAAATGATTCCAAGTGGCTATTTTTGCAAAAACAGCCTTCCGGCGTCCTTTCGGAACATTCGGCTGTTTGCAAAAACGGCATCACTTCGATTTATTGAAAACTAAATTAAGCACACATTTTTTTTTGATTTTTTAAAGGGGTGGTTGGACCCGATGAGGGTTGCCTACGTATCCCACCTAATGGCGAGAATCAAACCTGCGTAGTTCGGTCAGATTAGTTGACCAATTATTTTAACAAAATTGTTCCACCTATTTTTCAGAATTTTTTTTTTCAAGCAATCGACAACATTTCGTCGACATTTCGATATTTTCTATTCTAAAATTTTCCTCTCTTTTTTTTCTTCAGGAATTTAGCCAATAATAATCTAGAATAAACATATAACATGCTCGGTCTTTTGATTACCGGGTAACCTGTCCTAGACGGACCCAACCCCTGCGTTGAGTCCCCTAAGTCAGATATGATGCAAATAAACGTCCTAAATCTAGGCTCAATATCCCGATGCTTTTCAATGGTACTAGACCGTGTACCCGAGCAGACAACTCGGATTTGAGGAGGGAGCTACGCACCGGGGACCCGCGGGATCGTCCGGCTTTGTAACTTATCCTGCCTCTTTTCTTATTTTGGTATTGACACTAACAGAAAGGGGAGTCTCAACCAGTAAGCACATCCCCGGGGTAAGAAGAGACGGGTTTTCGGCACAGTTTTATATACAGTTCACGCAATATCAAAGCGGTAAACATATAGCAGCTTGCATATACAGTGCAACTAATATCAAAGCGGTAGACATGTAGCTCGTCAATTAAACATGTAATGAAATCAGAAATAGACAAAACAACAATTTAACTGAGCTCGAATTCTTAGACCCTGAACCGAAGTTCAGAGGTTTTATCTTCCCCAGCAGAGTCGCCAGAGCTGTCACACCTCCTTTTTACGCACCCGCGAGAGCGCGTAGGAGTTTTTCCAATTAAAGGACAATCGAAACGGGATTTATTTAATTAATTCAGAGTCGCCACTTGGAAAAATAATGGTGTTCCAAGTCACCGATTTGAATCCCGAATCGAGGAAAAGATTGACTCTGTTAAACAGCCTGCATACCAGAAATCCAGATAAGGAATTTTGTTAACCCGGGAGAAGGTGTTAGGCATTCCCGAGTCCCGTGGTTCTAGCACGGTCGCTCAACTGTCATATTTGGCTTCTTTATCTGATTTTATAATATGCCTTAACTTATGTGTAAATTTTAATTTTTAACCTCTTATGATATTATTATTATAAAAATTATTATTATTATTATTATTATTATTATTATTATTATTATTATTATTATTATTATTATTTTTACAAAGAATTGCAACATTGTGAAAATGTATCTCGAACCACGTCGCACCAGTGCACCCGTGGTTGTCAACACATTTCGACTCCGTTGAGATTTGGATTTGGGTCACATAAATGTGCACCCGGGTTTAAGGAGATAGCATTATTAAATACGCGCCTAAAGATACTAACGCGTTATTGTTTTGGGAATGCCGTGAAATCCGCTAAACGGCACATCCCGAGTCTAAGCATCTTTGTAAAAATTATCTATTGAGGGCCCCGCAATTTGCGTGTTATTTTGGCGAGGCTCGTCTCACTTATTGTTTAAGGGCTCATTACCCTTTTATTGTTTATTGTTTTAAATGAATTACAATGCAGTGGAAACGTATCTCGAACCACGTTGCACCAGTGCACCCGTGACTTTTGACACGTTTCGACTTCGTTGAGATTTAGATTTGGGTCACATAAATGTGCACCCGCATTTGAGAAGGTAGTATTAGAATACGCGATTAAAGCAACTACGCATTTATTATCCTTGGAGAACACCGTAAAATTCGCTATACGGTCGATCCCGAAGTCTAAATATTTTTTATATATATATATATATATTTATGAGGGCCCAGCAGTTTGTGCATTTTTATTTGGTGAGGCACATCTCATTTATTATTTAGAAGGTAACCCTAAAAGCAAGTATGATTCTCTACTTTATTTGTCTCTAAAAAAAATCCTAATTTATTCACTGAAATTATCCAAAGTCGTTACAAACGGGTTACATGAAATGCACCATCGAATTTTAGGCATCGTAATTATGTCACGGAAACCATACTCATAATCACGATGATTTAAAATCGTTTAACCAACTCTATAGACAAATTCTGACTAGCAACGTAAAATCAAGAAATTGAAAAGCTGTGTTGTATAATGATGTAAGTAATAAAGATGTGACTCAGCACTTATTTTGTAGTACTATAGACATATTCAATATATATTGCATCAATAACTATTCCTATGCAGTGAAGTTAATACATGAACCTTTCTCATCCATATGGCATCAATTCTTTATGATAAATGACTAAAGATTCTGACAGACTATCAAAGACATACAACCTTTACATGCGTGAATAAATACTCCAACTAATACATAAATATGGTAATCACAAAATAAAACATGGGCACGACAAGCAGTGATTGTAAGAACGGAACATCAAAACAAAATTTGAAATATATTGAACATCAACTCAAGTAACAAATAAAAGGAACATGATAATTATTAGAACAAAGTAGTAAAAAAAATTAGAAGAACGGACCTCTGGTATAAATCAATGGAGCTGAACTTACAAACTTCGAAGCTGAGCAACGCCGGACCGGAGCTCTCGCGAGTGACTACGAACGGAACCTCAGGTTAGCGGCGTCGACTGGCTGTTAACGATGGAGTCCGACAGTTGGTCTTGTGACGACATGGTGCTGGTGGTGTTTGGCGAGAGAGATGAAGGTGTTGCTGATCGAAGAAGACGTGAGTGCTGCTACTGGTAACAACGCAGCAGACTGGTAAGAGAGACTGAAGTAGAAGAGGGTCGGACGTGAAGCTGGGCGTGATGGTGCTGCTGGATGCTTCGACTAGTCGGAGACGAAGCAGCAGTGAGCTGCTGAGTCAATGGCGTGAGGGAGACGAGGGTGGATGTTTGGACAGGCTGGTTGACGTTGGCTTGGAGAGGAAGCTGCTGGTCGCGGATCCGATCTCTAGACGTGAGGGGCGATGGGTTTTTTGTAGTGTTTTGTATCGTTCTTCAGAAGATGACTGCATCGTCCCTTTTTTCTCCGTTTCTGTCCAGATCAATCAAATAGTAATATGTTCTCCTCAGTTCATTTTTTTTCTTTTGGTTTTTGTTCTTCTTCTTCATGAAGAAGACCACCAACAGTAATGTCCCCCTCAAAAACGTGAGCCCTCCCCCTTTTGATTTTTTTTTTTCTCTTTTTAAAATAAGCCCCCCCCCCCCAGCTCTGTGTGTGTGTCGTTGCTGTTCGTTTCTCTCTTCTTAAAGAAGAGATGTACAGTAACATTTTTTACCAAAATCCCTTAAGTTCCCCCCACGTGATTAGTGCATATGTCTGTACATTGTCCTTTTTTCTTTTAAAAAATCAACCACCAAAATTCTTTGCCCATTCTGCCCGTTGGAATTTATGCCCACGTGAGAGACCAAGAGTGATGGGTCTCCACGTGGGTTTCAAGAGTTATGGGTTCCGTCTCGTGCTCCGTCCGTGTCCCCCACGTGTGGTGGGCTCGGATTATTATGGGCTATGTCCGAAAATTATAAAACCGGGTAGTTTGAACCCGAATATTATTCTTCGCCCGGAACCGAGAATGAGAACACGGTGTTATTAATTAATCACTACGTAAGCAAAATAACTATAAGACTAATAATTAAAACAAAGTTATTTTTTATATTTTTCAAGATTAAAGTTACCACAAAATACTAATTATATTATTTTTTGTTTTATAATTCTTGTTTTTTATATAAAAATAAAGATATAAAGAACTATATTTTTTTAAGTTTAAAATGACTACAAAATATTAATAAAAATTATTTTTGTAATTTTCGTTTTTAATAAAAAGGTAAAATATAAAGTACTATTTTTGTATTTTTTCAAATTTAAAAATGATTACGAAACATTAATAAAACTATATTTTTTATTATTTTTTATCTTAAGGTAGAAATAAAGTAAAAGAGTCAAAATTAGCTAAAATAGCTATATTATGCCTAAACTAAATATTTTATGCCAAAAATATAAAAAATCTCGGGGAGGGTCAAAAATCACGTGTTTACAGTGACAATCTTCAACAGAAAGTGATAACTATACCAGGTTATGCTTTCTTTTTTGAATTTTTACCCTGTGTAATTTATGAAATTAAATTTTTGAATGTTAGGGTAGATGTTTATTATGTGATGATCTCAAAATAGATCCTATTTGCATGCTAGGAATAGGATAACATATGATTCAAGGAAAATTGTTATTCCGTATACCAAATAGAATTGAATTGTCAGTATAAAATTTGGTAAAATGCATAAATTATGTGGAAGATATTTTCAAGGTTGTAAGCAGAAATTAGGCTTACATTGATACTTGAAAGTATTCTTGAGATCATGAGTATAATATATATAAATATGAACATATATGTGTTTGATTAAAGAATCAAATTGTTTAAAGAGTTATAATGATTTAGTTGGAAAAATCATTTGAAAAAGGAATTAAAATTCTCGTGAATTTTATACTCCCGTTATGGAGACTAAAATCTTCGTGATTTCTACTCCTTTCGAGATCAAAATCTGCACGATTTGTATTCATTCATTGAGATTAAAGTCTTCGTGACTTTCTACTCATTTGTTGGAAATTAAAGTCTAAGTGACTTTATACTCGTTTTGGAGATTAAAATCTGAGTGATTTTCTACTCTAATTTATTATTCGATTTGAAGATTAAAAACTTCATTGTCTATTAAATTTGATTGTGTCACATATTACTCGGTTTGAAGATTAAAAATTTCACCGTTTATTAGATCCAGTATCAGAAATTACTCGGTTTGAAGATTAATAACTTCACCGTTTAAAGATTCGGTATCAGGTAGTACTCGGTTAGAAGATTAAAAACTTCACCGTTTATTAATTCTGATTGTGTCATAGTGGTTTGAAGATTAAAAACTTCACCATTTATTCTGACTATGTTATGGCACAAACAACAATTCTTGTGGTTGGCTCAACAACGTAATAGGTCCGTCAAATATGAAATATGTTTGGAATACGGCATTATTCACCAAACGACCGCCCCTTCATTAGTGCAATCTAATGGAATTGTGAAAAGAATGAGTAGAACGTTAATAGAAATGCTAAAATGCCTTGTTGTAAGTTCTTGTTTACCCCAGATCTTGTGGGGAGAAGCTATTCTTACGGAATCCTTTCATACGAAAAATGAATAAAAGGAAGAAAACTCAACTTGAAATATTTTCAAGTGTGGGGGATATTTGGGTAAAGTGCAAGTTCTTAAACCCAAAAGGATAAAAATCGGATCGAAAATTGTCGATTCGTTTTCATAAGATATGCAACATAGTAAGGCATATCATTTTCTGATTCATAAATCAGAAAATTCCGACATTCATATTAATACGATAATTGAATTAGATAATGCTGAATTCTTTGAGAATAATTATCCGTATAAAAGAAATATGAGTCGTCTAGTGAAAATCTAAGCGAACACGGGAAAAAGCAAAAGAAAGTACACCTATTGAGGTAAATCTAAGACATACTAAACGTCAAAGGATAACTACTTCCTTTGGACATGATTTTCTAACAATCTTGTTGGAAAATGAGCCTCAAATGTTTAAAGAAGCATTGTCTTCTTCGGAAGCACAATATTGAAAATAGGTTGTCAATAGTAAGATAGAATCCATATTAAGTAATCATACTTGGGAAAATGGTTGATCTTCCTCCAGAAAATAAACATTTGGATTCTAAATGTATTTTTAAAAAGTAAAATGAAAGTTGATGGTGCTATTGACAAATATAAGGCAAGATTAGTTGTCAAAAGAGTTTAGACAACGAGAAAGCCTTGTTTATTTTGATACATACTCACCGGTAACGATGATTACATCTACTCAGGTGTTAATAGCGTTAGCCGCGGTGTATGGCCTTGAAATCCATCAGATGAAATTAAAGAAAATCTTCTTAAATAGAGATTTGGAGGAAGAAATTTACATGGAACAACCTGAAGGGTTCATGGTTCCCGAAAAAGAAACGAAGGTGTGTCGACTTGTTAAGTCACCCAAACAATGACATGCGAGATTTGACCAAATAATATTGTCAAATAGTTTCAAAAATTAATGAGTGTAAATAAAAGTGTTTACATTAAGAATACTTCAAGTCATATATATAGTCGTTATTTTGATTATATGTTGATGAAATATTTAAAATGTGGGGGTTTTTATCTTATGCATGACAAAAGCAAATGGGAGACGTAATGTCTAAATTGATATTTGAAACTTGTTGATATAGTAGTTGGTAAATTCATCAGTTGTTTAGTCTTAATGAAGACTAGTTGATGAAACTACTAATTCAGAAGTTGGTCACATGTCTTTCTCGAAAGGTCATTTTCCTTTAATGAAAATTTATATTGTTTGGTTCTTTTATGAAATGATGTCACTTTGAAGGTTGTGACTTTTCATAAAATAATATGTCTGTACGTTTTAGTATGGAAATGACCGTTCATGAACGGATATATTAATACATTGGTCTATAATGAGGTGAACCAACCAATGAACATGAACAAAAGCCATTGCAAGTTGGATTTGTTTCATAAATAAAGGTGCTATAATTTGCATATCATATAGACGTATGAATAAATAGCATACAAATGCTTGGAAATGGTAGAGTGATTGAGAAATGTGTTATATATTAAGAGGTTATGATCACAATTAACGCCAATCATTCCAGCTGTCGTTATAATATACTACATTAAGTGTAGTCAATAATTTGATATGCAATCGAAAGTCGAGACGTATTAGTCTACAACATAAGGAAGTTTGCATTGAATGTTTATGATAATGAAATGAGTTTTGAAGTATTTGAGATATACTCCAAATTATGCTTTGCACTACAATAAGTATCCCACGATAATAGGGGGTATAGTGATGCAAATTAAATCACCGGTTCAATCGATTCTAAACAGTCAATGGATGAGCGATATCTTGGAAATTGTCCAAATAAATGTGCATTGACCGCTCTGCAGTGGAGGCTCAGCTTATAGCCTTAGACAAGGCCGGTGAAGAAGCTGAATGGCTCCTGAATTTCTTGAAAGATATTCTATTTTTGCCCAATTTTTGGCACCTATATGTATAGATTGCGATAATCAAGCGACAATAGGAAGGGTTGGGAGCGCTATGTATAACGGAAAGTCTCGTCATATAAGACGCAGACATAGCGCCGTTAGACAACTACTTTCTAGTGGAATTATCACAATTGATTATGTAAAATCAAAGGATAATTTGGCGGATCCGCTTACAAAAGGCCTAACTAGCGAGGGAGTTGAGAACTCATCTAAGGGAATGGGACTATGGCCGAGGACAAGTCATCATGGCGGTAACTCTACCTAGAATTTTGGAGGTCCGAGATCTAGGTTCAAGGAGCAAACAAAGTTATGCATGACCGGTTCAACATTGTCAAATATAATATTTTAGTCCATTATCGTGATGAAGACAATGTTCAGTAACAAGGATAAAATGTTAAGACATTTTTTAATGGTTTCTAAGTTTGATACAGGGTATATCAAATAGTGTATCTACGGGATAACATGTTTAGGAATCACCTATGTAAGTGTGAAGTGTAAGCCGCTTCAAGGAGAATTCTGTAAGGCCAATTCTCTATGCACTTATGAACCGGGTGGTGTTCATGGCTGAAACGAACACAACAATGAGAACCAAAGACGGTTAAGGGTTGATTGTGTGACTTATGGTTGTCTAGGTATACACCAAAGCTCGACGGTTCAAAGATATCAATTCTACCGATTGACCGAGTATATCCGACATAAGTTCACTACGGAAAGTTCAAAGAGAAACCTACATATCCAGATGCGATTAATCCTACTTGCGAATCACACAGTATTTTCATGCATATTTTTTCACATATGTCCATTCCCCATTCATGTGGGGGATTGTTGTATTTTTTTTAAAAGGGTGTGAATGGGAAAGGGAAGAGGCACATTTTGGATCGCACATCTCCATAAGAGGCACCTTTTAGATTGCACCTCTCCATATCACCCTTCATTTGTCTATAAATTTAGAGGCTTGGCCTCATATTTTAGATATGGAAATCAGATGGAAAAATCTGAAAATTTCTCCCCTCTTTTATATTGTTGCATTATTTTCAAATAAACTTAAGTGTCAAATGTGATTTGCTCCGTCTATTGAGTTCGCTGAAATTCTGTAGTTTCGATTGCCAGTGTTGCAGAATAGTTATTCCGTTCTATCCTGGGAGGAATTAATCCAAAACCTTGGGCAACAGTGAGGGGATTAAATTCCTTAAGGACACACAAGTAATTTGTGGGCTCGGGATTATTATTTCACGTTTTGTTTATTAAACTAACGTTTATTTGTTTTATTCTCTGATTTCTGATTTCGAACGCAGATTACCAACAGGATCTGGGGAGAGTAGAGTGTATGCAGACCTTACCCCTACCCCGAAAATGATAGAGAAGTTGTTTCCCGTAGACTCTCGGCTCGACAAGAGAGACAATAATATCATAAAAGAAACAAAAGAAAAGGCATATAACAACAGAATATGCTTGAAATAAAATAACAACAACGAATAAGCGAAAGGACAATAAAATAAAACTATGCAAAACAACAATATGAACACAACATATATAGAGCGCTAACAGAGCTAAACAAAACTCTATAAGACTACCCGGTATAAAGAGGGAAGAACTCTTGACAACCCCCATCCTATCACCCTAATGCTTGACCTCCACATATTTCTATCAATTGACACTATTTTCAAGGTTACAAAATAAAGTCCTTCGTCCATTTTGTTTTGTTCTTAGCTGAATACTAGTATTCCGTAATTGATTCTAAGAGATTGTTGCATGTCATTTACTATAACTTTCCGCCACTTGATTTTAAGTTTATCTTTTTTTTTACTCGTTTTATGACAATGATATTCGAGTGAACTTGTACATACCTCAATTATTTCATCGAATACCTCCTACGTCCCGCTAGTACAAGCAGCGAATAACTCTAATCTCTAAAGCTTAGATAGTTGGGTAGATATCAGCAAGTTATTTTTTTTTTCTTTGTTTATTCGGTTTGCGTTTTTAAAATAAAATTAATTTAGAATTGGGCAAGCTAAAGGAATCAAATAGAAGATTCTATGGTTACCATCTCTATCAAATTAAATAAATGGTGTACTTTTCTAGCATGGCCAGCTTGAAACGACTAAGAAGAATGCAAGTTGTCAAACAATTACATAATTTAGAATTGTAATTTTCGTCATTTAGTTATCACAAAAACTAGAAACGTGCAGACCCTTTTTAAAGAAAACTTTCAACTGTTGGAATCTACTGTTGTCCATCATACTCAAATATAATACATATGGCCATTATAACATAACATTTTCAATTTATTTAATGGTTTTCAGATTTTAAGAGTCATACGGATTATATATTTGACCATAATTTTTAGGCATAACACATAAACAGATCTTTAAACTTGGCTTTAGCCGACAAGTATGCCTTCTAACTTTAGGTGTAAATAAGTAGGCATCTCAACTTGTATAAAGCTTCGTAGATTGTCGGATATGAATTCGATTCTAAGTCGGAGAATACTCATGAATATGGTCTTATTATAGAATCCGCAATTTTGAAAGTAGCCCTAGACAGATCATTGCTAAGAGGAGAGCAGAGAATTTCTTGCTAATCAGGTGCTATCATCGTAAACACAAATGCTAACATTGGATGTAAATTTTATAGGTGTCTAGATAATCATTTGGTAAGTTATAGTGTTCAACTAACAAAGTGGAGACGGGTTGAGATGCGTACTTGTGCGCACCCAAAATTGAATGGTATACTTGCTAGCAGAAGCCAAGTTTGAAGACCTATTTATGTATTATGCCTCATTTTTATATATGCATTTTAAATATTTTGCATTGTATTGTAACTTATGTAGTACTTATTTTTTTACATAGTTCTTAGATATGTAAATGATATTTTTAAGAATTTAAAGATTTTATACCTAAATTGAAATAGAGAAATTGATTTTTCCACACTAATACTTCGAGATACCAATGGTGCTCTTTTTATACATCACCAAAGACATGCTAGGTTTAAAGTTTGCAAAAATTTTGGGTCGAGCTTTGTAAATAGAGTAATTTTTTTATAGGGAGCGCTTTCTTGTTTAATAAATCATATTTGGCAGGAATTCAGATTAATCAGTTCTGTTGGAGCAAACCGCAGCATTTGTTTGTTAACATATGTTTAATTAGTTAGCTATTTGATATTACAAATAAATATAGTTTTCTTCTCTTGAATTTTCTTTTCACTAATAGAATCCTAACCAAGAAGTTGGTGAAAATATAGTTAGAAAAAATTAGAGCCCGTTGCAACTTAAAATTTATTCCGTACAATTAAAAATAGTGTTATTGCACGGTGATTAGTAAGACAGGTAAATGGAAGATTAAAGTAGCGTAGCCAAAAATTTCGTGTTTTTTTAGTCAAAAGTATTTTTTTTAAAATTAAAATATTTGATCAAGCTTTTAAAAAAAAAAATACTTTTTGAGCTGAAGTAGAAAAAATAGTTTTTCTTCAAAACACTTATTTGGTATGCACTTTTGGAAAAAATATATATTTAGAAATATTTTTTAAAAGCTTGATCAAACATTAACTGCGACCCAAAAGTGCTTTTTTAATTACTTAGCCAAATACAAATTATTTCTCACTAGTACTATTTTTTAAAAGCACTTTCAAGTGCTCGATAGAGTGCGGGGCCTAAAGCTAAATCGTTATTAGAGGCCTTTGGAGGCAAAAATGCTAATGTTAGTTATCTGTTATAGTTCAACCAAATTCTTCCTGTAAAATATCATAATATTGGGAACTATGCCATAATGATAATTGACATTGTAAATGATTTATCATAAGATTTACTTATCATCATAAGATTTATTCATTATAGAAATAATGAATAAAATTTTGGGGGCCTAGGCTTTAGTTGCCCGGGTTGAGCTGAATCCGGAACCAAAGTATTGTTAAATTGAAAATTTGTATCGAAAATAGGTTAAAAAAAAAATAAGTATATACAACGCCAGAAAATCTGGCATTGTATATTAACGGTAATGGCACTGTTAATGTACAACGCCAGATTTTTTGGTGTTGAACCTGATATATTGATTCTAACGCCAGAAAAACTGGCGTTGTATCCTTTCCTCCAAACGTTCACACTTAAGTCAAAAAACTACGGCTGACAACATTAGCTCCTAAAACCATTAAATCCCAAAGAAGCCCCTCACCATCCCAAGGTAAAAGATGACTAGTTTAATTGGTACTCCTAATTTTTACTCCCTATTTTATTTTATGTGATATTTTTTAGTTTATTTAACAAAATAATTTTTATATATAAAAATAATATAATTTAATTTTCTTTATTTATTCTTAATCATGTTTAGTTTTCTTTTCATTTATAACTGGGTTACAATGTAGATTACAATTGCTAAAAGGTCTCGTGACTAGTTTAATTACTGCTTCTAATTTTTATTCCTTATTTTATTTTATGTGATATTTTTTTGGTTTATTTAACAAAATAATTTATATATATAAAAATAATATAATTTAATTTTCTTTATTTATTCTTAATCATGTTTAGTTTTCTTTTCATTCATAACTGGGTTATTTTGATCGACGAATATGTGTGTCTTCATACTGAGTTAGTAATTTACAAACTAGGTATATAATTCTTGTACGGCCCTCCATAGATGTATTGCGTTTTTGTATCGTGCTCCCTATGGTAGTTAATGTTAGGTGTTATTGCATGCCTTTTAATTTACGATTTTATGTGTAGTTATCTGTTTATGCATTTTCTGCTAGAGTCGCTAATGCTCTTTTGTTGTTCCTTTTCTTTTTCTCTTCTCTTTCACTTGAGCCGATGGTCGATTGGAAACAACTTCTCTGCCCTTTCGGGTAGGGGTAAGGCTTGTGTACGTATTATCTTCCCCAGACCCCACTTTATGGGAATACACTAGGTGGTTGTTGTTGTTGTTGTTGTTGTTGTTGTTGTTGTTGTTGTTGTATATAATTCTTGTGCAAATATTAGTACTATGTGAGATGATCTGTTTGATTTGCGGCTAAGTGATACGGAAATAAAGTACTCCTATATTCTTTATTAGTACTGAACCGTTAATATACTACTGAATAAATTAAAGTTGACATAATTGATTACATTGTAAATCAATGCTAAAAGGTAAATTTTTTGTGTGAAAAAAAATTAAAAAATCACTTAAAAAGAACCGAAAAAGAGTATCAACTAGTTCTAAATATTTTGGAATTCTTTCTACTACCATTTGGTAAAAATTTACCTTCTATTTTCAAATGCCAATAACTTATGACGGCTTGTCGTCCGTCACAACCGAAAAAATAATAGTTTCATCTTTCATTTTGGAAAAGATAATTAATTTACGTAACATTAAAATAATATTTGTTGTCTTAAAAGAATTTCAATTTACAAGCTTATAATTTCCCTTTCACCAATATTAGACTAAGATGACTACAACAACATTTATAAAATATTTAACAAAATCAATTTGATAATTCAGAGATTATACATTGTAATCTACTAAAGAAAATTACATTGTATTATTTTTATATATAAAAATTATTTTGTTAAATAAACTAAAAAATATCACATAAAATAAAATAGGGAGTAAAAATTAGGAGTAGCAATTAAACTAGTCATCTTTTACCTTGGGATGGTGAGGGGCTTCTTTGGGATTTGATGGTTTTAGGAGCTAATGTTGTCAGCCGTAGTTTTTTGACTTAAGCGTGAACGTTTGGAGGAAAGGATACAACGCCAGTTTTTCTGGCGTTGAATCAATATATCAGGTAATATACAACACCAGAAAATCTGGCGTTGTATATACTTATGTTTTGTTTTTTTTAACCTATTTTCGATGCAAATTTTCAATTTAACAATACTTTGGTTCCGGATTCGGGTTGAGCTGCCTCTGTCAAGAAAATATTTTTTAAAATAAATTAATTTTAAAAGCTTAGCCAAATATGCTATTATTAATCTTTGAGACACCATTCATGTCAGTTTGTGGAAAATTGAGGGGCATGAAAGATAATTTGAACTCTTATACACACTGAAATTTAAGTTCCCTCCTTGTTTGACTATGTTTGTCTTTTACAAAATAACTTTCATTCTCTCATTTTCTCTTTCCTCTATTTAATCACTCTGTTGCCTCTCTCTTTAGTCACACTTTAATGTCCAAAAGCTTAAAAAGCAAAGGTCACAAAGGTCTCTCATTAAATTCATCAGACAGTACAGAACAGGCCTTGAATAAAAAAGAAAACTAAGAAAGAAAAGAGCAAAAAGCCTCTCCCTAAGAAATTAGGTGTACTAATAATAGTAATTTGATAGAGACATTTTGGTACTTTAGGACTTTAGGTGCACCAACTGTCCCCCAAAATCTTCACAAAAAATAATTTTAGGATTTTTTCTATGAACCTATACATGAATTTTCATAAATCAATATAGTTTATAGCCTAATTATCATGCATAATTATAGTTTATCTGATTATCATTTTTAAATATTATTCAATTATTATTTGCTCGTATCACTTATATTCAGACATACAACGAATATAACACGTGTTAATTGTATTCATTCGTGCTACAAATACAATATGTATTAGCTGTGTTTGATCTTGCAACGAAACACCTAAAGCGAGATACATGAGTGCATACAAAGAATACAACCTGTATCGACTCAACGAATACAACGAAGGCGAAATACAAAAAAATGTTGAAAGTCGAACTCAAAACCTCTACTTGTTGCTCTCTTGTTTCAGTTCAAAACAATTGATATCTAGTTTCAGTACTAAAAGTGAAATTTGCTATAAAATTCAAATATAGCTACAAATAATAATTTTTTAAAAGTATAGATATGAAAGGTAAATATAGTGTATATATTTAGAGAGTGTTTGGATAGGCTTTAAGGATGTACAAATCAACTTTTAAGCTCTTTTTAGTTTTTTTTTAGTGTTTTGGGAAGTCAAAAAAGTGCTTAAAATAAGTTAAAAATTGCTTAAAACAAACCAAAAGCAATAAGTTGGGCAACTCCAACTTATTACTTTTTAGCTTAAAAACTATTTTTGCTCAAAAGTTACAATTTTTTTAAGACAATCGAAATAGGCTCTTACTATATCGCCATATGATCATTTTTGAGTTCACTATTTAAATTTTAGCCTGGGTTAGCTCAATGAGCTAAATTTTGCCATTCAAAATTGTTGGATGAATTTTGTTTTGCAGAAAAGTATAATTCATGGGCTAATAGTGCCAATGATTAAAAAGTGGTTCCAAAAACGGCCATTTATGTAAATGCAAATTAGTCGGGTATGTAAATTTGATATAATGGTGAATTAAAAACATTTTCCAGATGTGACAAATCAAACAAACCCTTACATCATTCCTGACTTCTTAAACCCTTTCCAAACCCCTTAAATCCACCCCCTACATTAAAAACAAAAATTCCTATCATTAAAAGAAAAAAAATAAAAAAATCTTATTATTATATTCTACTTCAACGAAGAAAGGTGGCTTCTGTTTACTTTAATTCAAAAGCTGAAAATTTTCTACTACTATTTCACTTTGCTTTTGTCTTCACCCTCCTCTTCCTCTTTCCCCAAAAAACTCAGTTCAGTTCAATCACTCCTCTCTTTCTCTCTCATTTCAAATCTAGGGTTTTGTTTTTTCCTTTTCACTTTTTCTGTTTGATGTGCCTTAGCACAGTTTTTTCATTTTTTTTCACTCAAAATTAATTTGTGGGCTGGGTTTTAGAGCTACAAATATTAAGCATTCTTCTAAGTAAAGCTTAAATGTATGATCTTTAGTAGTTTTCTTCCATCAAAATTCAACCGTTACTTTTTTCCTCACTCCAAGATTTCATTTTTTTTAATTTTATCTTTAAGCCTTTTCCTCAACTTCCTGAAAAACCCATCTTAAACCCTTGTTCGGAATTCTTTAAAAAAGTTTTTTTCTGGGTTTAATTAGGTTTCTGTTGTTGGTTTTTGTGTTTTGATTGATTAAACTCCAAAAAATTACAATCTTTAGTAAATAGAAGGATCAAGTCTCAGTTTTTTTCCTTGTGGGGTGTAAAATTTTGTGATAAATGCATGGATGTAAGAGAAGGAATGACACTATCTGGTTCTGCAGCTAATTACTATCTTAACAGAGGGATTAGTGGTTCTGGTTCAGGCCCAAGTTCTGGTGCTGCTAGTGGAACTGGGACACCAGGTGGGGTACCTGTATCACCTGGTTTCAAGTCCCTAACAAATGCTAATATTGCAGTTCAGTCCAATGCAGGGAGTAGTAGTACTGGTAATGTGAACTCAACTTACCAAGTTGAGAATCCATCACCTAATTTTGGTCATGGAGTTAACATTAGTATGGCCTCTAGTGTTTCACCTAGTGGTAGTGATCCAGTGAAAAAGAAAAGAGGCAGGCCTAGGAAATATGGTCCTGATGGAACAAACATGTCTTTAGCATTGTCTCCTTTGTCTAGTAACCCTTCAAGTGGTGGGTCCATTACTCCTGGGCCGAAGCGAATACGGGGCCGGCCTCCTGGTAGTGGGTGGAAGCAACAATTAGCTGCTGTTGGTGAGTTATGATTTGAACATTAATGCGTTATGCATTTCATCGATGTGTAACCCGAGGGGTCTCTGTTTAAGTTGTTGGCTAATCTTGAAGTATTACATTTTTGAAAGTATAAAGTTTGTTTATAGCTGAAATCATGCCTTTTAGTTCACACATACAGGGGATTTCTTTGTTTGTTTCAGTTCTATGTCATACTTATTGTAGTGATGCTACATTTATGGATGTGTGGTACATGATATTTGCCGTACATTTTTAGGAAGTGAATTAGAATTTTATCCATGTGCTTCTAGTTTTGAGTTTTTAGTTATGTCTAATTAATATATATGGTGTTTCCTGTCACTGATAATCAGGGCTAACAGCTTGAATCTTGTTCACAATTAGAAGAGAGAAAATAATTTAGTCAGACTCAAATTATGTTTTATCAGATACACCTGCACTCATTTAGTTAGGCAAACTTGTCCTGTTGTGGCTTAACTCGAACTGATTTTCTTAATTGCTTAAGCGGTTACACTCGGCATCATGTTGGTGGCTGCATATCGCATAATAATGATATTGAAGGTGTTGGGGTAGGGTGGAAGGTTCTCCCCGGTTATTCTAATTTATTGGTTAATTTGTATCTCAATTGGAGTATTAACTTGCAAGATGACTTATTTATTTGGTAGTGGTCTCTGAATATTAAATTGCTATGCTGCAGGTGAATGGATGAGTAGTTCGGCTGGATTGGCTTTTACTCCTCATGTTATACACATTGGTTTAGGAGAGGTATTGCTTACATATTTTGTATGTATAATCTTTCTCGGAGCAAATACTACTAAGTTTGTCTTTAGCGTATGACTGAAGTATTTTTATGATGTTTGCTTTTATTTGATCTGAGTATAAGTCTTTCGAACAATAAATCTGGGTTATGGATTAAAGTGAATTGATGTCTGATGTTGATATGTGATTTTCATTACCTGACAAACAAAATTAAAGTGTATCTTTGTATTTTCCTTCTCACTCATTCCTATGGCAGGAACTTGAGTCGAGATGATGCCGGTATTGTCAAAGGCGCGTTTAAGCCCTAAAGCAAGGCTCAAAACACATTGAGCGCTTCCCCTTGCTTTGTAGGCACTTTAGTGTTGCATCAAAGCTTGCTTTGTAGGCACTTTAGGGTTGCATCAAAGCTCTAACACATACTTTTCCTTGCCAATGAGTGTAATCCTTGCCAATGAGTGTAATCCTGAAGTAGCGACGTTAAACAACCGATATTTCACTTTATCATGAATTATTTTTCCAATTTTTTTGTCCATATATTTGTTATTCATGCTTATAGTGATTAGTCTTGGACTACTATGCGTATTTTTACTTGTTCTCCTGTTGCGCTTTTTTCATTAAAGCTCACGCTCTATTTGCGCTTTGTGCTTGAAGCTCCAACGGACTTAGAGCTTTTTTGCGCTTTTCGCCTTTGATAGCACTGGATGATGCAAATACGCACGTTTGGTAACCATAACAGAAACAGTGTCGACATTGTTGGGAAGGTTATCCCACAATGTTGGTCCAGAGGGAAGAGCTTTCAGATGTAAAAAAATATTATTTGACCGATGTTGGATCTTAAACCATACATGTGCTTAAACATTCTATTGTCACCAAATTTATAACCTGTATTTTATTTTGCTTGGTGCGAAATGGACTTAGAAATATACTCTCCCTAAATTTTACAGGATGTTGCGGCAAAATTGTTGGCATTTGCACAGCAGAGGCCTAGGGCTTTATGTATCTTGTCAGCTAATGGCGCAGTTTCAGCTATAACATTACGCCCCCCTGCCAGTTCTGGTGCCACTGTTACTTATGAGGTTCGACTTTGTTTAATATTTTGTTTTTACTTGGACTTGGAGAGCTGATAATACCAGCAAGCGAGTTGTTGAGAGTCCTTGACTGGGATTTTACATAAAATATTCTACCTTCGAGATCCTAATTGAGATTATGGAAAGTGAAGAGCTGAGTAATACCATTAGGCACATTATTGAGAGTTTGAAACATAATGAAAATATGATGTTCTGTTTGTTTTGATCAAAGCTTGTTGAACTGTGTACATGGGCGGATCCACATGCATACTTATGGGTGCTGAAGCACCCACCAACTTCAGTAAAAACTTTATTAGTTATGTAGAAATTTCGTAAGATTTTGACATACAGAATGAGTTAGCACCCATTGGCTTGGAGGAGCTTTGGGTGCTTTGGCCTAAACATAGGTATTTTGTTCGAACATTGACGGTTCGATCCGTCAATGTTCTAATGGTAAGCAACCTTCACTTCTAACCAAGAGGTTGTGAGTTCGAGTCTCCCCAAGAGCAACGTGGGAAGTTCTTGGAGAGAAGGAACAACCTCTCTACCCCAGGGTAGAGGTAAAGTCTGCGTACACACTACCCTCTCCAGACTCCACTAAGTGGGATTATACTATGTTATTGTTGTTGATGTTGCATTGACGGTTCGATCCGTTTAATCCTTCTTTCCGTTTGGCGCCCTATTTATCTCGTTTCGTGTTCTCTCTCTCTCTATCTCTCTCGCTTTTTCTTATTTCTCCTATTTTAAGCTGAATTTAGCCAAAATAAATTTATCTTGCTTTCTCATTTTTTTCACCTCTAAACAATTTTTTTTGCATAAATAAGAGCAAAATCAACTAGTATATCAAACATATAAATAAACCGTTTTGAAAGTAGGTCGACAATTTGATACCTAAGTATTCTTTTATCCATCATATTCACATTTCTTTCTTGAGTAGGTTAATAACTATCTGATTCTAAGCTTTTCTTACAATAATTTTAACCTTTTAATGAACATATAAACGAAAATTAATTAAATCGAGTGAATCTAAAATTGGCCAAACTAATAGATTACACACTTTTACTATGTTTTTGTGACAAGTGTTAGATTTACGATAACAAGGGGTGTTCATAAGAATCCGAAAAACCGAACCAAATCGACCAAAAAAATCGATACTTTTTACGTTTTGTTTGGTTTTGGTTTTGAATTTTAAAACTCGATCAAATTTGGTTTGGTTTTGGTTTTAATAAACAAATAACCGAACGAAACTGACTTCTAACATTAATCCTGGTTGTAGCTGCATAGCTGGTAGGGGTGTTCATGGTTCTGTTTCGGTATGGTTTTCCCTACAAAAGAAATCAAATCAAGTAAGTCGGTTTTCTAAATATTGGAATCAAACCAAATCAATTGAGTCGGTATTTTATTTATTCAGTTAGTCGGTTTTGTCAGTTTTTTGGAATTTTTGGGATCCATTTTTCTTGTATATGAGACATACACTACCGAGTGTTTTTGAGAGTGCGAAGCGCAAAAAAGCCACAGGGGCTCGCCTCACTTCAAAAGTGAAGTGCAATTCTATAATATATATATATATATATATATATATATATATATATATATATATATATATATATATGATTTCTTTAAGGGTTCAAGAAAGTATGTGAAGCTTTTATTTTTGCTCTTTGTTTATTGTTAGAATGAGTAGAAAATTTCCCCTTTTTTTAATCTAGTATATTGAGTGGATTAAGATTTCTCCTGTATCTAATCGCCAGAACTCTTTATTGGTCCATGATACTGTTTTGATTCATCACTTATCTATGAACTTTCTTGTTTAACACTTTAATGATCCATCCATAGGGATTCAGTAGTATGCCTAAGAAAATTACAATAAAATTAATTTCTACTCAAAATGATAATATAAGAGCCATACCATCACCGGTTATCGAAAAGAGCCATATCGTCCTCTCAAGATTGCTTATTATTCTTCCTTACAATGATTAAAATTATACTTACAGAAACAAGAAAGCAATGATATTTAGACTGGAGAAAGTCATTGTCATTTCTTTAATGGAAAAACTACAAACAGAGTGGATGTGAACATGAGATATAATCATTTGATGCTGCAAATATATAAAATTTAGCAAGTACTTCGACATATTAGTCAATATTAAGATCATATACAAAAAGTCTTGGTGATTTAGTGGAGTACCCATGACCGGAGAACCAGAAACCTCCAATAAATAGTTTGGTTTTACTAACTAACATGCAGATAATTGAGCAATTTCTAATTTTGGTTTATTTGTCTCTCCAATCCTCCGTTTTCATTACATGTTGGTAATGTGATACATGCGATTTAACAAGTCCATCTGAATTGTTGATAGTGACAAAGTCGATGCAAAATTGAGAAAGTAGCACGTTGTTTTTTCAGTTGAAACACTTTTAATATGTGTCTTCCTTGTTGCTCAATCTTTGTCTCTATACTTAAACCATCTTTTTTCAGGCACATGCACACACTTATAAATCATGTGAATGGATGCTGACACTGATTGGAAAATGTCTATAACAACTTTGTTCCCTTTGTGTTCTCTCCCCTCTAAAATTTCCGTTCTCTCCTTTTGCCATATGTGCATGTGATTCTGCTTGTGACAAATCATGTATCCTGACAACTACATGTTTCCTATTCTGTGCAGGGCCGTTTTGAGATACTATGCTTGTCTGGTTCATACTTGGTTGCTGAAACTGGTGGCCCACGCAATCGCACCGGTGGTATAAGTATCTCGGTTTGTAGTCCTGATGGGCATGTAATTGGAGGTGCTATAGGGGGTAGACTCATAGCTGCCAGCCCTGTTCAGGTATTTGCTGAATGCTTGTTTATCTCTCCTTACTCTTTTGGGAGTATTTGTTTTCTGTTTTCTGTATAACAAGCAAATTTGCTGCAGGTAGTTGTATGCAGCTTTGTATATGATCCAAAGGTAAAGAGCAATCCAGAAAGTAGTACTCCTATTAAAGAGGAGAAAGAGTCTACTGAAAAGTCATCTACACCAATTGGTGCTACTCCGAGTCAAGATCCTACTTCAGGTTCTGGCACGGGTGTTTGGCCTCCAAGTTCCCGTCCAGATGTAAGAAATTCCCAGACTGGGATCGACCTGACGCGTGGATGACACAATTCGCTGCAATGCACACATGACAGTTATGTATATATGTGCTTTTGTAAATGAAACGTGTGCCAGGAGATCAGCTCGACCATTTAACTGTCTGCCTATTAGTAGGATGATGGATTATGCTAACTCTGTAACAAAGTTCTTCTTTTTAGGTACTGTTAAAGTAGTAATGGTAGGGGATGATGGCTGTTGAAAGTAAAATGCATTATTGCATTTGTAGAAGGTTAAGTGTGATGAACCAAATTGTCTGAGGAAAAGTGGTGGATTTGCTTTTGATCTCTTTTCTGTAGTGACTTAGAATTTTATTTATCTGTGGACAAATTAACAAGCCAAAAGTTTAGATATTATGGCTTATTTTCTTAGAACCATTGTTTTATCTTCCTTGCAAACACTGCAAGCTGTTTTTCCAGGGTATCTATTATATACATGTGACACATCTTGAAAAGAAGGAAATCTGATTATGGTCCTGCCCTTCTCCCGACCGGGCTGTCCTTTTTGGTTCATTCTGATAAAGATTTGCATGATTCTTGGTTCAAAGAAACTAGTATAAGCAGATTACAACAACAAGAAGCCCAATGTAATGGCTAATGTAATTCCACAAGTGGGGCCTGAGGAGGGTGGGAGTGTACGTAGATCTTATTCCTACTTTATGAGGTAGAAATATTATTTTCGATATACCCTCGGTTCAAGGAAAAATGATAGTATAAGTAGATTAATTTTGTCAAATTCAGTTCAAACAGATGCATGTATATACTGATCATTATATTTTAACAGAGAAGCAAGTAGAAACTTCTTTACCATATGTTAACCTGAATGGAAATTAACAATAACACCAACAATTTCAGTGTAATCCCACACGTGGAGATAACTTTAATGGAAAAGAAAACAAGAGAAAGAAAGAGTATTATTTGACGAAGGGAATTAAGACTTGTTGTCAGTTCCTCGGGATATGCAGGGTATTTATTAAAAGCTAGAAGATTTTATGTCAAGATTCATTATTCAGACCAGGAGATGTCAAGCCAACCCCAGTCTTTCTTAGGAACGCCTAAAGCTTTCCACACTGCCTCAGAAGCATCCACAATGTTATCCGGGCAAGGAGGTTGGTATGCATGTGGAGCATCACACCCTTCACTCCTCGGGATATGCAGGGTATTTATTAAAAGCTAGAAGATTTTATGTCAAGATTCATTATTCAGACCAGGAGATGTCAAGCCAACCCCAGTCTTTCTTAGGAACGCCTAAAGCTTTCCACACTGCTTCAGAAGCATCCACAATGTTATTCGGGCAAGGAGGTTGGTATGCATGTGGAGCATCACACCCTTCACCCGAATCACATTCATCGACAACCATGGCTTTCACACTCCTCCCATTTGCATGTACTGTAATGTTTTCAAAACATCGGCTCCCTTTACTGTACCATCCGGTGGAGAGAGCGACCACCGGAATAGAGTTATGGTAATACGTGCCACTACATTCAGATGGACCGCCACCATCACCACCTTTGTCAAAATTGTTGATGGTTAGAATTGCCTTCGTGTGACCTGTAACCGGAGGTGAACATTTGTACGTAGTGTAAAATTTCCCTTCTTTACAACATTCATCACCAGGGCTACATTGATCTTTTGGGGGCTTTTTACCCTTAATTTTTCCACTCGGCTTGCATTTTTCAGCCTCCACTAATGTGTTAGTACAAACCATGGAAATAAGGATCAAGAAAGTAACAAAATGAACTAGGCTGAAATAAATTCCCTTATTCATTTTTGCAATTATAAGTTTCATCTAGAGTAGTTCTGAATTAAACAAGATGTTTTTTTTTTTTTGGTTTGAAAAGTTGAAATAATTGCTTGTTATTTATATGAAAAGTTTGCCGCACAATTATACTTGGAAATAAATAGTGTTGGTCATGTAATTTAAAATCATGGAATACCATGGGGTAAAATTACTAAGAAAATGAAGGGACAAGAACAATAACAATGTCAGTAAACTCTACTAAGAAAATTTTGGTTTTATTGGAGAAAGCTAATATACAAATAAAAAATGTTGCAACTCTACTGTTTGCTTTGTAGACGTGGCATTTTGTAAAATTAGGTTGTTTAAACATGTAGTGAATATTTTTTTTTTACTATGTTCATGTGTATTAGTTCTGAAAATATAATCATGTTTGAAGTTTTTTCTAAATAAATTTTAAAAACCTTAGTATGTCTTATTGAAATTATTTTCGTTTTATCTTTTTTCATATTATTTTCCTTACCTAAGATTGTATATTTGACGAACTTTGATGCTAATTTCAATAACCCTGAGGTGTAGCTCCGCTAGTAAAGACCTGGCGATAAAGTCCTTCAAATCGTCAGTTCAAAAAAATTCTCAAATAAATCCCTATTATTCCCTTTAATTTTTATTTGAAGATGAAGATTAATTTCTTTTATCTCATTTTTTTTTCTTGAAAGAGGGAGAGCGCACGCTCTAATATGGGATTTGATAGAAGTTTCCTTTGGATGGGTGTAAAAGGTGTAAAACTTTTACACAATAGATGGTAAGTATCACTCCATTTTTTACCAAAAGGACTCGAGTTGGAACCTTGAGAATAATGATGTATTGATAGAGCGCTTTACCCTTCTAAAGTTGGACTTCCCGACACGAAATCTGTCTTGTCCGGCCCTAAAACAGGTACTGAATAATGGATGAGAAATAAATAAAAACTCACTCACTATTTACAACAATAATAACAACCACCCAGTAGAATCGTACTTAGTGGGGTCTACGGAGGGTACAATGTACGCAGACCTTATCCCTACCCCGAAGGGATAGAGAGGCTATTTTCGGTAGACACTCGCCTCAGAGACAATAGATCCGTAATCACGACAGAAATAAAAAAAATAGTATCATTATCGTAAAATACAACAAATAAATAGAAATGCCAAAATGTGAAATAAAACAACAACAACAACAATAACCAAAAATAAAAAATAAAAAAAGATAAAAATTATGAAACACAACAAAAATCGCTAGCCGCCCTAGACAAAACACTATCAGACTAGCCGGGCCAGCAAGGAGAAACGCTCGACTACCCTCTAACCTACAATCTTAGTGCTCGACCTCTACACCTTCCTATCAAAGACCATGTCCTAAAAAATTTGAGGATGCACCATGTCCTGCCCGATCAGCTCGCCCTAGTACTTCTTAGGCCTCCCTTTACCTCTTTTCGTAACTCCCAGAACTAAACGCTCACACCTCCTGACCGGAGCATGTGAGCTCCTCCGCGGAAACACCTAAGCCTCGCTTCACGCGTCTTGTCATCCACGGGAGCCACACCTACCCTCTCCCGAATAACCTCATACCTAATCTTATCCATCCGGGTATGCCTGCATATCCATCTCTATATCCTCATTTCTGCTACTTTCATCTTCTGGATAAGTAAAATCTTGATAGACCAACACTCTACCCCATACATCATGGACGGTCTAACCACCGCTCTGTAGAACTTACCTTTAAGTTCCTGTGGTATATTCTTGTCACATAGGACTCCAGACGCTAACCTTTATTTCATCCACCCCACCCCAATACGGTGCGTGACATCTCCGTCAATCTCCCCATCTCCCAGGATAATAGACCCTAGGTACTTGAAACTCTCTCTTTTAGGGATGGCTTATGAGCCAAGCCACTTCCACTTCCGCGATTCCTTCTTGGTCCTACTCAACTTGAAATCTTTAGATTCTAGGGCCTGCCTCCATTCCTCCAGTCTCTCGTTAACATTGCCCCTCGTCTCATCAATCAGAACTATATCATCAGCGAACAACATACACCAAGGCACCTCCATTGAATATGGTGTGTCAGTGCGTCCATCGCTAGGAAAAATAAGAACAGGGTGATCGCAGATCCTTGGTGTAACCTGATAACCACCGAAAAAGGCTCCGTGTCACCTCCTACTGTCCTAACCCGAGTCTTAGCTCCATCATACATCTCCTTTATCCCCCTAATATAAGCTACCGGAACACCTTTCACCTCCAAGCATCTCCAAAGAACATCCTTAGGGACTTTGTCATACGCCTTCTCATTCACTATTCATACCAAACAAATGAAGGTAAAATGTGTATTTCATACATACATTTATCACTTAACATATGCATATATTGAGCAAATTAAGTTAATTAGCATTTATTATGATGAACTAAGTAAAAAAAAGGGGACATTAATGAAGAAAATGAGTAGATTAAGAAAGATAATTTAGTACTTAAGTACACTCTTGATGAGTCCCAGCTCATTTTGGAGAATATTCCTTGAAATTAAAACTTTTTTTCAAAATTTATTAAATAAATGTTTTGATTCCTGATTCCAATTGTACTTGACAAACCTAGTTAACTAGTTAATATGGCTGTTTTACAGAAAACTTGAAGCTGTTATTCTTTAGAGGTTGTAAAACTCCTTCAGAGAGTAGGCACAAATTCAATAATGTAACCATCCGGTTAAATCAATTAGTCGAGTATTATGGTTGTGATTAAGCCTATGTAGAAATTTAAAATGATTTGGGTATCACTTAAGCACACACGGGAAAAATTTATTCGCACTAGATATTTACACAAAGCTATATTAACTTACCAATGTTAAGTGATTTAATAAGGTCAAAATATGCAATAGTTAATTATGGTTTAGTGAAAAAAGTGTATGAGCAAATATATATCATGTATCTATTAATCTAGTATAAATATCCGATACGAGTAAGTTTTTACCCACCACAAGCCTCATCTTTGTTTTCTGACATTCTCAACTAACGAAGTAGTCGAGCTTGCCCAACGTTGTTGAAATAAGAGTCACAAGTTATGCATCTCGGTAAGTATTTTCTATGCCATTCCTTATCCTTCCTACATTTTCGCATATTATTTCAAGAACAAATTCAGTACTTAATTTATTGGGATCTTCAGTCATATAATTTTTTTTTGAGATGTGCACATATCGTGCACATTTAGGAAAAGTTGCACGAAAATTGCACGAATTTTATAATATTTTAAAAAAATTCACGAAATTAAAATTGCACGAATTATCATGGGACTTTAAAAACTTTACCCATAAAAATTAAATTAATTACCATTGCCTACCCATTTATTCTTTCTACCCATTATAGCTTTTATGAGTAATTGACTCTTTTTTCACATTTTCTTTTTTCTTCTTGTTTTTGGTGTTTCTCCCTTTCTGTTATGTTTTTTCAATCATATCATTTTTTATTTTCTTTTTTTATCATAATATGATTCAGAACTCAATTTTGGCTCCTTTATTTATATTTTATTTCTTTCCTTTCATTCATTTTTCTTTATTTCTTTGTTTCTTTTTTAATTTCACTTAACTCTTTTCTCCCCTAGATAATCTAATCACATTCATTTTTTTTTTGGCTCCCTTTCTTTATTCTTCTTTATTTTATGCAACAATAAAATATAAGTAATATACTAAACATTCATTCACTGTTTTGTCATATAACTGATATAATATACCTTATGTCTTTTATCTCATTTTTTTTTATCTAAATCAATTATTAGAACTACTTATAAATTATACATATTTTCTCTTCTATATGATACCTATATATTTTATACCCCATATTGACATGATATAATGTGGCATTCCTTCCAAAATAACACTCAGCCTTGTTAATACCAAGCTGGTATATAGCATATGATAACGAGACTCATAGAGGACTAGTTCATTCCTTCAATAAAAAAAGCACTCATCGGTACTTTATGATATCCGCATGGTATATATTATATACTAACAAGATATAGGTCTGGTTAATTCCTTCAAGAAAGAGGTAAGCCCTCTATGATACCAAGCTGATATACACATATACCATTTTGGTATATAATACAAATTCATCTACTTCGCTATCTCAAAATTATTACAATCCAAACTTCATAACTCTAATGCAAATTTTTCACCAAATTAGCTCAAAATTTAGCCACAGCCTTCATTCAACATTTCAAACTAGCATAAAAACTCTATTGAAACATTGAAAAAGATTCCAATAAAAAAGATATCAACTTGGTATATATATCATATACTAACAAGGTATCATAGAGGACTGGTTCATTCCTTTAACAAAAATAAATACACACCAGTCCTCTATGATACCCATATAGTATAAATCATTACTGACATGATATAAGTATGGTTCAGTCCTTAAAAAAAACTTATTCTTCAATGATACCAAATCGGTATACATGTATACTATTTTGGTATATAGTATAAATTACAAGTTGAACTCAATTTTCACAACTCTAGTACAAAAAATCCACCGAATTGGTTCAATTTTAGCCACAGCCTCCATTCAACATTTAAAAGTAAATTATTTTAATAAAATTTTGAAAAGGTATGAAAACTCCATTAAAATTTTAAAAAGATTTCAAATAAAAAATTTTAAATTTAAAAAGGACCAAATTATAATGTTATACTATTACACTATACTATATATTATAAGAGTATACTGTTGGAATAAATTTTATAAACTAAAATTTTTATACTAAAGTGGTATACATGTATACCATTTTGTTATACATTACAAATTCATCTTCTTCGCTTGTTCAATTTAAATTCAACCCAAATTTTATAACTCTACTGCAAAATCTCTACCAAATTGGCTCGGGCTTTTGCTACAACTTCTGATTAATATTTCAAACAAATCCCAAGCAGAATCAAATCAAACAACTACAAACTCAACAAGCACACTACATGAGTTTTCACTTTCAAGGTCCTTCAGTTGTGCATTTGATTTTTTCTAATAATAAATCTCTAAAAAATTCCAGTATAAACTTTCTTAAGATACTATAAATAAAATTTTAAAATATCTATTTTGAATCTAACAACTAATCTTAATGTTAAAATTTCAATTCAAAAGCTTCAAGCTCAACAATGACGGGTCTTTAAAAATTTATTCCCAAGCACCTCAAATCAAATCCAAATAAAATCAAATTTCAGTATGATTAATAATTTGAGAAAGAATGCGGGTTTTAAGTAATTTTTCTCAAAATATTTTCATCATATATGTTTGGAAAATAGTGATTTCTCCATATTCTCTATAAATAATGGTTGTACTAAATAATGAGTTAAGCACATAAGTGAAAAATAGGGGAGAAGCTCATAGCAACAATGACGCCGTGATTAGTGAATGCTAAGTCTTGGCAGATGATAAAGGGCTGGTAATTATTTTTTTACCATATAGTATCCTTTGTAATTAGTTTTAGGGCAGATAATTAGTTTAAATTTTATGGATATTTTGTGTAGATTCCCCATTAAATATCAACCCTTATATGACCATTCCTATCAATCACCCACAACAGACTTGGAAATTATTTAGTTTTGTCTATGGGCTTCTTAGATATAATGTTGCCAATGTGATTTTAAGTTGCCCTTGAAATTTTTTAGAAAGAAAGTTAACTTTCATTGTATTAAATTTAATAAAATAAATGGAACACAAAAAATTGGAGGTGAACGAACTACATATTTGCTGTCAAACTTATTATTTGGGCGGGTAAATAATATTAAAGGTATAGGTAGAAAAGGTAAATAGTTTAGTTATGGGTATCTAAGGGTAAATAGTTTGAACTCAATAGGTATAAAGTAAAATTTTCTCAATTATCACGGTGGAACTAACCAAAATATATTGAACTACTTACTTGATTCTTGAGTTTTTTCACTTTTGTAAATTTATAAACACAAGCCATTATGATTAATTTGACCAAAACTATTAGAGGTAACAAGTACAAATCTCTTAAACTACAAGATGGCTATAATCATAACGACAATGTCATGTTTATAGCCATCCATCTAAACTACAAGATAGCGTCAACCTGAACATATCTATTTATAGCCATGCATTTAAATATACACTTATGGTAAAATATATAATTACAAGGAAGAACCCATACATACTTAGGGTGTATTTGGTATGAAGGAAAATGTTTTCCATGGAAAATGTTTTCCTAGAAAATATTTTCATGAAAAATGAGTGGTTTTATCACTTATTTTCTCTTGTTTGGTTGGTAAGTTGAAAACATTTTCCGGAAAATATTTTCTATTGTTTGGTTAGAGAGTAGAAAATAGTTTTTTTTTAGGAAAATATTTTTTATGCAACTCTCCTCACCCCTCCTCCTCCCACCTCCCTCAACCCTCCCCCTCCCCCCTCCTCACGCCTTCCCTAAATCTCTAAAAATGGACACAATATAAAGGAACTAATGTGATGCTTTACTTTTTAACATAAAAATCGCGTATTTTCGAACCCGTAAACTTCCAAACACATAAACATCCGAACTTATAATTTTGGAACTTGTAAAATTTTGATCTTTCAAATGGATAAATAAAAAAATTAAAAATTGAAAATATTTTAAATTTTGAGGGTAGAGGTGGGGGTGGGGGCTGGGTGGTATAGAAAAATAAAAAACAGAAATTTGAAATTGCAAAAAAAAAAAAAAAATTAAGGTAAAAAAATATTTTTTTTGCCGGGGGAGGGGTGTAGGGGTAGTAGGATAGATGGTAACGGAAAAACTAAAAATTTTAAATAAAAAAAATTATTTTTGGAGGGGGTTTAGGGGTAGGGGCCGGTGGTGCAGAAAAAATAGAAAACCAAATATGAAATTGCAAAAAAACAATTAAGGTAAATTTTTTTTTTGCGGGGTAGTGTGCGGGGGCGGGGCTGGGGAGGGGTAGTTAAAGGAAAAAAATAAAAATTTAAATTACAAAAAAAATGTAAAAAGAAAATTGATGGGTGGTGCAGAAAAATAAAAAAATAAAAAATTAAAATTGGCAAAAAAATTAAAGGTAAGAAAAATACTTTTTTTGCGGGGGGGTTGGAGGGGTAGTAGGGTGGATGGTAACGGAAAAATTAAAATTTTTAAATAAAAAAAAAAACTTATTTTTGGAGAGGGGTGGGTTGGTGAGGGTGAGAAAGGTTGAGAAGCATGTTTTGAAAATATTTTCCCTTCTTTTCAGCCATTTTTCGTTTTCTGTGTTGACACGATTATAAAATATGTAAAATTTTGAAATAAAACATGCTATCCTAGTGATCCAAGCAACTTGATCTTAATCGTACAAGATCACTATAATCATGACGACAATCTGGACATGCTTTATTAGTATTTCCATGTTAATTGTTACCTGATAGACATTGCTTCTCTTTGTTGAAGGTATTAGTTATTTCGTAGCTTGGTTGTCTCCTATCATTTGCTTAGCTGGTTATCTGTACTTTCATGCTATATTCTAGATTGGTCTCGCTGAGTAGTATTACTTCTGTAAAATTTCGTAGTGTACAACCTTTCTAATTGTTTGGTTGGAAGTTAAACCTTGTGAAGAGTTATGTGATTTAAATTATAAAATTGTTGTACGTACTAAAAATTTGAGACTAATATGGTGGGAACGGGTTGCGCACCGTAACAAGTGTGATAAGGGTGAATCGAAGAGTAACAAGGGTGAATTGTTGCGTAATAAGGGTGAACTGTGAATGTGATTATTGTGATGGGATCGGATTATATGCAACACTTTTACTTATATTCTGTTGTTTATGTTAATAAGAGGAAATAAGGGAGGAATATGAGATGTATGGTAAGATTAGGTTGCACGCCGAAACAACCTATATGTTTATACTATTTCTTGATTGTGTTACTATTTCTTGATTGTGTTAACTGTACGGTAGTCTTAAATTGCACTTAAGGATTGGTAGTAGCTGAACATTGATGACATGCTTCGAGAATTGTATTATCGTCCTGCAAGTTACTGCTCTATTTTATTCTGTCTTTCTTTCTGATTTTATTATATACTGTATGCAAATTATATTGGGATTGCCCCGCCATAGCCTCATTGCTCCTTCATCGAGGTTAGCCTCGTCACTTACCAGTACATAGGGTCGGTTGTACTGATACTGTACTCTACACTTCCTTTGCAGAGTTTGGAGCAGGTTCGGGTTGATTGAGAGGTTGGCTGTAGGATTCACTTGCTTGGAGACCAAAGGTAGTCTTTTTGGCGTCCGCAGGCTCTGGCGTCCCCTTCTATACCCCATATTTTACTGTTTTCCTTATTTCGCAAATACTTGTATTTTCTTTCGGACAAATACTTGTAGATAAATCTTATAATATTCATGAATTGCGATTCTGGATTTTATAATGTACGAGCAAACACATATCATTACTCAAAACTGATATAATTAAGAAACAAACTCACCCTTAGCTGTTCCTAACCATAACTCCTCTTCTGTTTGATCACATGAATTATGTGGATTCACTATTTTGCCTTTGTCATCACCTTGTTTCTGATTCTCTAATGTTTTATGATCTTTCCTTAATAAAGTCCTGGTTTATTTTGCCTAAACATTAATTCAAGCAGTTTTTCCTTTTCTTGGTTATCCACAAATGCATACCGAATCATATATGTATATGCGTCCTTTCTTTTAAGCCTGGTTTATTTTGCACCCTTTAATTCGTTGGTGATTTTAATATCAACTTTATTGGGGTATCAAGATTTTCATCTATTTAGGTAGCACGTTGGACCATTGTTTCTAAAGATATTGTATTAGTTATACAATTACAAAGCATCATGCATCAATTAATCTAGTGTAAACACATATCATGCGTCACTTAATCTAGTGTAAACATCCGATACGAGTAAGTTTTTACCCGCCACAAGCGTCAACTCCGCTATCCGACATTCTCAACCAAGGAAGTAATCGAGCTTGCCAAACGTTACTGAAATAAGAGTCGTTACAACTCTAAGATCTCAACTACCACATATCTTTAGCAGAGACGTAGTCTTTGTTTTTCTTTAACCATTCAAAGAACATAAGTGCAAGCTCACTATCCCGATGAAAAATAGAAAGCTGCTCATTTTCAAATTGCACTTCCCCTTGTTGTTGTTGTTGGTGGTTTTGTTGGTGTTTTTGTGGATTTTCACTTTGGGAAAAAGAGTTCATAGGATCAAGAAAATTATGATTTCCATCTATTATCCATATAACCAAGATTCTCTATCCCATTTAAACACTTTTGGTCGCCATTAATTGTGTTATCAAATTGGATTTTTGTCACGATCCAAATCCCGGTCGTGATGACGCCCAACACATTGCTAGGCAAGCCCGACCATAATTTCTAAATAACCAACCCATTTATTAATTAATACCGATTCATTGAAGTTAATAGCTTAATTCATTAAAGAAAACAACAAGTGCGGAAAGGAAATACATGAAATACAGTCCGACAATCTCGGTGTCACAAATCTGAGCCTCTAACAGATGGAAAATAACCTATACAATCCAAGTCTAGGCAGAATAGTAAAAGACATAATGATAGGGAGGGGAGAGATCGGGTCCTGCGGACGCTGGTAGCTACCTCGATGTCTCCTCGGAATAGTAGAAAAGTAGCAGCTGCGGGTAGCTCAATTGCCCTCCTGAACACCTGTATCTGCACATAAAGTGAATGGAGTGGGGTGAATATCTTTCAACTCAGTGAGTAATAATAATAAATAATAACTGAAAGTAAGAATACATGTACTATCACTAAACAGTTCTAAGAATAACCGTACATGTAAGTCATCTCTATAGTGATAAGTCCAATCCCAGTCCACTACTGTCTCACCCTGATCCAACACTAATCTAGTTCTGCTGCGGCGTGCAGCCCGATCCTCACTCATACTGCTGCGGTGTGCAACCCGATCCAATATATATGTATATATATAGATAACGCTGCGGCGTGCAGCTCGATCCAATATGTATAGTGCTGCGGCGTGCAGCCCGATCTAATATATAGATATACTGCTGCGGTGCGCAGCCGATCCAATATATATAGTGCGCTCACTGGGTTCTGTGCAGACTCCGGAGGGGCTCCTTCAGTCCAAGCGCTATGATACTGCGGCGTGCAGTCCGATCCACATATATATCATTGCGACGTGCAGTCCGATCCATATATATATATATATATATATATATTACTGCGGCGTACAGTCCGATCCAATATAAGTATATGTATATACTGCTGCGGCGTGCAGCCCGATCCGGTATATATATCAATACCTCACCATGGGTCCTCGACCCCATCTCAGTCAATATAGACTTGGCCTTTAGGACCCACTCAGCTAGAACAGGGTATTCAATCCCAAGTAGTCTCACTCAGAGTACATATCTAGTACTTATTCATGACATGCTATACATCTATGAATACGGCTGAGTGTATGTGTCCACATGGTATAAGGGTCACTTAGCTCTACAAGCTTCCCTAATACTCTACAGATCGGCACAAGGCCCCAAACACGGCTATTAGCCCAGATACATAGATATAAGCCCAGTCTCAGTCATTATGCACATTAAACTATCAATCGGGAAGGACCAAGTCCAAATCCTCAGTCACAATACTACCACGCTCGTCACATAATGCGTGTTCCATCTCAGCATAGCACTGTATAGTATAAATACGGGGTTTCAAACCCTCAGTACATTATTTATTACCACCACTCACCTCGAATCGGGAAAAGTCCTAGCTCGCCTTGTGCTTGCCTCGCAAATCAACCTTCTCGGATGCCAATCTGATCAAAATCAATAAGAATACATCAAAATAGGCTAAATGAACACAACCCAATCGAAATAACTCAAATTACACCAAAATCCACGAAGTTGCCAAAATCCGACTCTCGGTACGCTTCTCGAAAAATTACAAAAGTTATATTTTCAGAATCCTTATCTTAACACGAGTCCATACATATAACGTTTATCAAAATTGGACTCCGTTTGCCCATTCAAATCGATGATTTTCAATAACACAGGCTTAGAGCGAAAACCTCCATTAATACACCTCTATACCTCCATTTTCAAGTATTAATTCCATAATTTATCAATGTAAAATCATAAATTGAGTCCATAGTTAATCCTCTCGATTTTCTCCTCAAAATCGCCCAAGTCGTCTCTTAGAACAAAGCCCTAAATGTGTTATAATGTTTGAAATTCGACCCTTCTGTTTTCTATATCACTGACGCGTTTTCCGTTTCTGCGGTCTTGGACTCGCACTTGCGAGTCCGCTTCTGCATCCATTTTGTCTCTTATGCGACATTACACTTAAGGGCAAGGACCGCTTCTGCGGTCCACTTCTCACACCTACAAGACCTCTTCCGCTTCTGCGACTTTCCCCCAGATGGCCTCGACCGCTTCTGCGCACATGGGCTCGCTTCTGCGAGCCCGTACCTGCGATGGACCTTCTGCTCATGCGGAGTTTTTTCTGGGCAGCCCAGTCCTCTCCTGCGACCTCCTGGTCAATTCTGTGGGACTGCTTCTGCGGTTCCCCATCCGCAGAAGCGAAAATCCCTGCTGCAATACACCAGCAGTCCAGAAACTCCAAATTTTCTTCCGTAGACCCTCCGAAAACATCACGAGGCCCCCGGGACCTCAACCAAAAATACAAATCCACTCTAAATCATCACACAAACTTGTTCTAGCCATAAAAACACACCCTCAAACACACGAATCATCAAATTAAGGCCGGTTCAAGCCTAAGATTCAACTAAAACTTCCGAAACCTACATTCTATCAAAAACCCGACCAAACAATGTCTGAAGGACCTGAATATTTGCATACATATCCAAAATCACCTAACAAAGCTACTGCAACTTTCGGAATTCCATTCTAACTCCCGGGTCAAAATATCACCTATCGATCGGATTCCGCCAAAATTCTAACTTAGCCAATTCAAGCCCATTTCTACACCAGACCTCTAAATTCAATTCCGATCACTCTCCTAAGCCACAAATGATCTCCCGAAGCTAGCCAAATCATCAGAATTTGATTCCAAGCTCTCTAACTCACAAGTCAATATCCGGTTGACTTTTCCCAACTATTCCTTCTTCTAAGAGACTATTTGTCTCATTTTCAACCAAACTCGATCCGAATTGATTCAAACTCACCAAACACACATATTGAAACATTAACAAGCATATAACGGGGAAAACAGGGTGGTAAATCACATGATGATGGGCCGAGTCATCACATTCTCCCTAACTTAAGCAAAATCTCGTCCTCGAGCGGGTCAAGAAACATACATGGAGACTCAAATAAGTGAGGATATCTGCTCCGCATCTCCTGCTCGATCTCCCAAGTAGCCCCATCCACGGGCCGACCTCTCCACTACACCTTGACTGAAGCAATGTCCTTGGACCTCAACTTTCGAACCTGTCTACCCAGGATAGCCAACGACTACATATCATAAGATAGATCACCATCAAGCTGAATCGTACTGAAGTCCAACACATGAGATGGATCCCTGACAAACTTCCGGAGCATAGACACATGGAATACTGGATGAACATTGGACAAGATGGGTGGCAAAACCAACTCATATGCCACATCTCCAATCCTCCTGAGTATCTCAAAAGGACCAATGAACTTGGGACTCAGTTTCCCCTTCTTCCCAAATTGCATAACACCTTTCATGGGTGAAACATTCAACAATACTCTATCACCAACCATGAAAGACAACTCTCGAACTCTACGGTCTGCATAACTCTTCTGGCGTGATTGTTCTGTGAGAAGCCTCTCCTGAATCAACTTCACTCTATCCACAGCATCCGGAACTAACTCAGTCCCTATCAATCTAGCCTCACCAGGCTAAACCATCCCACAGGAGATCTACACCGTCTACCATACAATGCCTCATACAGGACCATCTGAATACTCGACTGATAACTGTTGTTGTAGGCAAACTCTGAAAGTGGAAAAAACTCATCCCATGAACCTCCAAAATCAATCACACATGCATGCAACATATCCTCTAAGATCTAAATGGTGCGCTCAGACTGTCCGTCTGTCTGAGAATGAAATGCTGTGCTCAACTCTACGTGCGGACCCAGCTACCGCTGGACTACCCTCCAGAACTGAGAATGAACTGAGTACCTCTATCTGAGATGATAGACACTGGGACCCCAATATGCAATCTGACAATCTCCCGGATAAAGATCACTGTTTATCGCTCCGATGAGTAAGTAGTACATACTGGAACGAAATGTGCGGATTTGGTCAGCCGATCAACAATCACCCGCACTGAATCAAACTTCCTCGAAGTTTGAGGGAGACCAGTCACAAAATCCATGGTAATCCGCTCCCATTTCCACTCAGGAATAACCATACGCTGAAGAACACCGCCCGGTTTGCTGCTCATACTTGACCTGCTGGCAGTGGAGACATCTAGCTACATGCCTAACAATATTCATCTTCATCTTCCTCCACCATCAATGCTGTCTCAAGTCCTGGTACATCTTCGCGGCACCCAGATGAATGGAGTACCGCGAGCTGTGAGCCTCCTCTAATATCAACTCTCAAAGGCCATCTACATTGGGCACACAGATACGACCCCGCATCCTCAGAACACCATCACTATCAATGGTCACATCTCTGGAATCTCCTTAAGGACAAGCAAATATGGATCATCATACTGACGCTCTCTAATACGATCATATAAAGAAGACCGAGAAACAACACAAGCAACCACTCGGCTCGGCTCTGAAACATCCAATCTCACTAGCCGGTTGGCCAAAGCCTGAACATCATATGCAAAGGGCCTCTCCCCAACTGGAATATAAGCTAAGCTGCCCATACTGACCGCCTTTCGGCTCAAGGCATCGGCCACAACATTGACCTTCCCCGGATGATACAATATAGTGATGTTATAATCCATATGCAACTCCAGCCACCTACGCTGTCTCAGATTAAGGCCCTTCTATTTGAACAGATGCTGAAGGCTACGATGATCGGTATACACCTCACAAAAAACACCATACAGGTAATGTCTCCATATCTTTAGAGTATGAACTATGGTTGCTAGCTGCAAATCATGTACAGGGTAGTTCTTCTCACGAGGTTCAACTGGCGAGAAGCATAAGCAATGACTCTACCTCTCTGCATCAATACACAACCAATGCCAACTCTCGAGACATCACAATACAAAATATAAGAATCTGAAGCTGACGGTAATATCAAGACTGGTGCTATAGTCAATGCTGTCTTGAGCTTCTGAAAGCTCTCTTCACATTCCTCGGACCACACAAAAGGAGCACCCTTCTGAGTCAATCTAGTCAAGGGTGAAGCAATAGAAGAGAATCCGTGAACAAATCGGCAACAATACCCTACCATTCCCAGGAAACTACAAATCTCAGTAGCTGAGGTCGGTCTAGGCCAACTCTGCACCGCCTCTATCTTCTTCGGATCCACCTGAATACCATTACTAGATACACGTGCCCCAAGAATGCCACGGAATCGAGCCAGAACTCACACTTGGAGAACTTGGCATACAACTTCTCCTCCCGCAACCTCTGTAATACAACTCTAAGATGCTGGGCATGCTCCTCCTGGCTACGAGACTACACCAGGTGTAAGGCCCCGTAAAATTTTTGTGCATAAAACCTAGTAGCTATAGTGTCATGGTCCGAATAATGTGTTAGGAATGCGTAGAGTTCTTCGCGGCGAGCTTGCTCGCCGAGGTTCGGACCCTTGGTAATGATTTAAGTTTCAAAAATGTAGAGAATCAATTTTTCCAGAAAAGTGTCAATTTTGCGGTCAAGAATGCGACTGCATATCTGCTATGTGGACCGCATTCTTGCCGCAAAGCTTACTAGAAGGTTTCCCAAAATCACGTTAAAAATGCGGTCGATATGCGATTGCATAATGAATCTGCGGTACACTTTGCGACTGCAGATCAAGAATGCGGACCGTATTTTGGTCGCATTCTGTAACAGAACTTGTGTAAATTTTGAGGTTATTCTGTGGTCACTTTGCGGACCGCATGTTGATTTTGCGATCGCAGATGCGACCGCAGAATTGACCCGGCCCAGGAATTTTATAAAATTCGACCCGATCTCTTCTTTAATATAACACCTTTCTCCTTCATTTCATCATATCATCTTACCAAAATTAGAGAGAGAAGAGAGGGGTTTTAGAGAGAGAAGTTCTTCATCTTCAAAGATTGTTCCAACCATTAAGTCCAAAGGATTCTAGGGCCAAGATTCAACTTCCCCAAATCATTTCAAGGTAAAAACCCTAGCTATTTCTCTGATTTTCAGTTTTAAATTGGGTAAAGAGAGGTTTGCATATAATAGCTTTTGAAAATGGAATTTCACACTCATGCATGATTATTGAACTTGATTCTAGTAAAAGAAGTGAGTAGAAGTAAGAGTCTTCAAGAACAAGATTGGCAAGAGTAGGATATCTTGGGTAAGCATAAAGTAGGAATTTAAAGGAAGAAAACTCGATACCAGGTATGTATGGCTAATTCTGATTCTTGTGAAATCGCCTATATGTGTGAAATTTGTTTGGTTCTTGTTAAATTGACAAATTGTGTGAAATTCTTGATGTTGTTGTTGGGATGTTCAAAGTTGTTGTTGGACTATGAGTGATAAAATATGAGATATGAGCCGAAAGACAAATGAGAATTGAATTTGGTAAAAGAATTGCGAATAATGGCATATATGGAACCTTGTGGAAAAGAAACGAAACACTTGAGGTGTGGTAAGTTATTGAACATAAAAGTATGAACATTCTCGGTTTTGGAACACTTGTAATTTGGTTGTGATATTGGCTTGAGAAGTAATTGAGAACATGAACCAATGTATAAGTTGCTTATTTGAACTTGTTGTAATTGTGTGTAGTACCTTATCTGCTGTTTGTGATTGTTGTGTTTGAAAACTGTACGGTGGGATCGGGTTGCGTGCCGCAACATGAAGAAATAAGGTGTGGGTTGGGGTGATAAGGGTGGCCGAGGTAATAAGGGTGGTCAGGGGTAATAAGGATGGAAAGCGATCAAAATCGCTATTGAAAATTTATACAAAAATCAATGATGTAAAATTTTGAAAGGAGACAGGAGGAGAGTTTGCAACCTGTGGGGCACTGATTGCCCCTTTGTGTGACTACTTGTGCTTTACGTGATTGATTGGTTGTTGTTCAATATGTTGATCTTAGAAGGTGCTTTGTGTTGAGAATTATCTGAAATGAGGAAAAATGTGGAAAACTTGGTTGGCTGGCTTAATTAATTCATGATGTAATTCAATGGCTTGAGTTTACTTGGGACAAAGTTTGTCCATACATACCAATACAATTCAAGTGTACTGACGTCCCTTTTGCCGGGGACGCTACATTCGTGTTATGATTGTAGGTGGTTCAGTAGCAGGCACTTCAGCGCATCGGCAGTAGTATTCTTCACCTTCCACTGCCCGTTTTGGTGAGCCCCTTTCTTCCTCGGGGCCATGTGTGATTCATGCCACTTTTGTTTAGGTTTCATTTTGGGTTTATGCATGGTATAGCCGGAGCCTTGTTACTGGCAAGTATTGTATTTCCCCTTTTTGTATCCTAGAGGCTCTATAGACATGTAAACTGTGGGATTCCAGTCTATGTATATATTATGTTATGTCGGGCATTGTAAAAACCGCAAACTTGTTAATGAATCACTCGTATGGTTTTATTTGTTTAATGTGAAATCATTCATGGTTAGTGAGATATTTGGTTAATGAGAAGCAATCAACACAGGGGTAACACGTGGGAATGAAAGGCACCCAGGTCCGCTTGACTGGGGCAACCCAGTCAGGCGCCGGTCATGTCCCTCGATTTGGGGCGTGACAAACTTGGTATCAGAGCCTAAGGTTTTAAAGTGTCCTAGGATGTCTCGGAGCCGTGTCTAGTAGTGCCTTTCTTATCGGTATGTTGTCGACCACATCTGATAAGTTGGGGGCTACACAGGCATTTAGGAATTTACCTATTTCTTTGTTAATCTATATCGTGCGTTAAAGTGCAATGTGGAAATATCTATGTCTAATTCGCGTCTTGTTCCCAAATATTTAGAATATGGCGCCTAAAAAGAAGGCTAGACTCGGCCTTGGGGCCAATGCCGGCCCAAGTGCGGCTGTTAATCATGTACCCGATGCAGTAGGAGAGAATGACCCACCGGTCCCGAATTTGCCTGGCCCATCTGTTCAAAACCCAAGTGTCCCTATTCCAACTGCGGCAGAGGATACCACCATCCCTCCTGCCAATGTTCCCGACTCTGATACTGTTCCAGCTTCTGGTTTTGGTATCTCTAACGAGGATCTTAGGGGAGCCATTCATATGTTAGCACAATTAGTGGCCGCCCAGGCCCAGAGATCCCATGATGCCCCTGCGTCCTCCAGCGGACAGGGAGATTCCTCCAGCTCCAAAGTCCACCTGTTCTTGCGGTTGGCCCCTCCAGAATTCTCAGGCACCGATCCAGAGGCTGACCCACAGGATTTCCTTGATGAGATATACAAGACCCTCGGAGTGATGAAGGCTACAGATATAGAGGGGGTAGAGTTGGCCTCTTACAGGCTGAAAGGAGCGACACGTTCATGGTTCGAAATGTGGGAGGATTCCCGTGAAGAAGGAAGCCCTCCGGCCAGATGGGATGAGTTCGTGGATGCATTCATAGACCACTTCTTGCCTGCCGAGGTGATGGCAGCCCATGCCACGGAGTTCGAGGTCCTTAAGCAGGGCAGTATGAGTGTTTGGGAGTATCACATGGAGTTCGTAAGGTTGTCCAAGTACGCTCCTCATTTAGTGTCGACCATGGATGCCCGGGTTCGACGGTTTGTTCAGGGCCTTAGCCCTTTGGTAGTGAATGAGGCCGCCACAGCAGCTTTGCACTCAGATATGAACTATGGGAGGATCGTGGGGTTTTCTCAGGCCACAGAGGCCAGGAAATTGAAGATTCGTGCAGAAAGAGAAAGTAGCTGCAGGGCCCGGTCAATGGGTCATTCAGGGAGATCACTTCCAGGGAAAGGGTCATCAGGGCCATCCCAGTCATATGCTCAGTCCTCCACGAGTGCACCGCCATCCATGCACAGTCATCAGCAGGGCAGTTACTCGAGACCTGGTTCAGATAGTAGGAGGTCTCGTCAGTCTGGTCGTCCTGGGGTGAGATCCCAGCAGCAGGGGAGACCTACATGCCCCAAGTGTGGGAGATTTCATACAGAGACATGCTACCTTGACATGCCAAAATGTTTCAGGTGCAAGGTGAGAGGTCACATTCGGAGGGACTGCCGTGCACCCAGTCAGGGTATGGGTAGGGGATCTGCTCAGTCAGCCAGTTCTTTGGCTGCTACATCATCAGCGCGTCCTCCAGCATCAGCAGAACGTGGCGCAGTTGGGGGTGGAGCTCATGGTAGGGGTGTGGACCTAGCCGATTCTATGCGTTGAGTGGCCGCCAGAGTGCAGAGGCTTCTCTAGATGTTGCCACAGGTATCTTGTCTGTACAGAATATTGATTGTTATGCCCTTATTGATTCGGGGTCCTCATTGTCTTATGTTACTCCATTGATCACTTCAAGTTTTGGGATAGAATCCGAACAGCTTCATGAGCCGTTCTCTGTGTCGACTCCGGTTGGTGATTCTATTACAGCCTCACGAGTCTATAGAAATTGTGTTGTCACAGGTGAGTGGTCGTGATACCACTGCCGATCTTATTGAGCTTGGGATGGTTGATTTTGATGTAAATATGGGGATGGATTGGCTCTATTCATGCGTTGCCAAGCTCGACTGTCAGACGAGAGTTATGAGGCTCGAGTTCCCTAACGAGCCAGTTATTGCATGGAGAGGAAATGGTATAGTGCCAAGGGGTAGGTTTATTTCCTACATTAAGGCTTCGAAGATGATTAAGAAGGGGTGTATCTATCACTTGGTTCGGGTAACGGACACCACCTCGGAGGTGCCTACCCTCGAGTCCGTGCCAATTGTGAATGAATTTCCTGAAGTGTTTCCGGATGAGCTTCCAGGCATTCCGCCAGATAGGGAGATTGATTTTGGGATCGATGTATTGCCAGATACTCAGCCAATATCCATTCCACCATACATAATGGCGCCAGCAGAGTTAAGGGAGTTAAAGGAGCAGCTGAGGGATTTATTAGAGAAAGGGTTCATACGACCGAGTGTGTCGCCGTGGGGTGCTCCGGTTCTCTTTGTCAGAAAGAAGGATGGGTCACTTCGAATGTGTATTGATTATCGGCAGCTCAACAAAGTCACCATCAAGAATAAATATCCTTTGCCTCGAGTGGATGATCCGTTTGACCAATTGCAGGGAGCGAAGTTCTTCTCAAAGATTGATTTAAGGCCCTGTAAAATTTTTGTGCATAAAACCTAGTAGCTGTGGTGTCATGGTTCGAACTCGTTATGGTCACTTCGAGTTTTTGGTCATGTCTTTTGGGCTAACCAATGCCCCAGCAGCTTTCATGGACCTTATGAATCGGGTTTTCAAGCCATTCCTAGATTCCTTTGTGATTGTATTCATTGCCGACATCCTCATCTACTCTCGGAGCAGGGAAGATCATGCCATTCACCTCAGAGCAGCATTGCAGGCCTTTCTTAAGCATCAATTGTATGCCAAGTTCTCAAAATGTGAGTTTTGGTTGGAGTCCGTAGCCTTTCTAGGGCATGTTATTTCCAGTGAGGGAATTCAGGTGGATCCTCATAAGATTGCGGCAGTGAAAGATTGGCCTAGACCCACGACCCCGACAGAGATTCATAGCTTCTTGGGTTTGGCAGGGTACTATCGGAGGTTTGTAGAGGGATTCTCGACCCTCGCTTCCCCATTGACAAAACTGACGCAGAAGGCAGTTAAGTTCCAGTGGTCCGAAGCATGTGAGAAAAGTTTCCAAGAATTGAAGTCAAGATTGACCTCGGCACCAGTATTGGCCTTGCCAGAAGGCACAGAGGGATTTGTGGTTTATTGTGATGCCTCTAGAGTCAGTTTGGAATGTGTATTGATGCAGCGCGAAAAGATCATATCTTATGCTTCCAAGCAACTCAAGAACCACGAGAAGAATTATCCGACGTATGATTTAGAGCTTGCAGTTGTTGTGTTTGCCTTGAAAATATGGCGGCACTATCTTTATGGGGTTCATGTAGATGTGTTTTCAGACCACAAGAGCCTCCAGTATTTGTTTAAGCAGAAAGAGCTGAATATGAGACAACGGTGGTGGTTAGAATTGCTCAAGGACTATGATATGAACATATTGTACCATCCAGGGAAGGCAAATGTGGTAGCCAACGCTCTTAGTCGAAAATCCATGGGTAGTTTGGCTCATTTGGGTGTGGATCAGAGATCCCTGGCTCGGGAGGTTTACCAATTAGCCAGTTTGGGGGTTCGTATCTTGGCGTCAGACGAGGGGAATGTTTTGGTACATAATGGAGCAGAATCATCACTGGTCACGGAAATCAAGGAAAAACAGTTCATGGATCCAACATTGGTTCGGGTGAAGGAAGCAGTTATGAATAACAAGACCTCAGCATTTTCACTCAGCAGCGAGGATGGTGTATTGCGGTGCCAAGGTAGACTATGTGTTCCGGATGTGGACGAGCTTCGGGAAAGAGTGATGGCAGAGGCTCATATTTCCAGGTATTCGGTGCACCCAGGTTCCGCAAAAATGTATCATGATCACAAAGAGATTTATTGGTGGAATGGTATGAAAAGGGATGTGGCAAGCTTTGTAGCTAAATGTCCGAACTGTCAACAAGTGAAGGCCGATCATCAACGGCCTAGTGGATTAACTCAGCTTATAGAAATACCAAGGTGGATATGGGAAATGATTAATATGGATTTCGTGGTGGGGTTACCTCGCACTCAGCGTAAGTTCGACTCAATATGGGTGATAGTAGATCGACTCACCAAATCAGCTCACTTCTTGCCAGTCAAGTCCACTGATACTGCGGAGCAATATGCAAGGTTGTACATCAAGGAAATAGCAAGGCTTCATGGCACTCCACTTTCTATTATCTCGGATCGCGGGGCTCAGTTTACAGCTAACTTTTGGAAGAAGTTTCAGCAAGGTTTGGGGACTCAGGTGAATCTCAGCACAACTTTCCATCCACAGACCGACGGTCAGGCCGAGCGGACCATTCAGACGCTTGAAGATATGTTGTGGGCTTGTGTCTTAGATTTTAAAGGTAATTGGGATGAAGATATGTTGTGGGCTTGTGTCTTAGATTTTAAAGGTAATTGGGATGAACACTTGCCACTGATAGAATTTGCTTACAATAACAGCTATCATGCTAGCATTCGGATGGCCCCGTTTGAGGCATTGTACGAGAGGAGATGTAGGTCGCCAATCGGGTGGTTTGAGGTAGGTGAAGCAGAATTGCTAGGGCCAGATATGGTGTAAGCTATGGAAAAAGTTAAGGTTATTCAGGAAAGGATGAAAACTGCACAGAGTCACCAGAAATCCTATGCAGACGTTCGCCGAAGGGACTTGGAGTTTCAAGTCGATGATTGGGTGTTCTTGAGGGTATCTCCTATGAAGGGAGTCATGCGATTAGTAAAGACAGGGAAATTGAGTCCTAGGTATGTCGGGCCATATCGGATTGTTCAAAGGATTGGTCAAGTTGCTTATAGGCTAGAGTTGCCTCCTGAGATGTCATCGGTGCACCCGGTATTCCATGTGTCCATGTTGAAGAAAGTGATTGGAGATCCATCCACCATCATGCCAGTCGAAGCTATAGAGGTTAATGAAGATTTGTCATATGAAGACGTTCCAGTTTCCATTCTTGATAGGCAAGTCCGTAAGTTGAGAAATAAGGAAGTTGCCTCTGTTAAAGTATTGTGGCGAAGTCAACAAGTTGAAGAGGCCACATGGGAGGTAGAAAAAGAGATGAGGGAAAAGTACTCCCATTTGTTTGATCAAGCCTAGAAGAAATTAGGTGACCCTCCTACTTCTAGTAACTGCCATCTTGTCCAAGTTGTTTCCCTTTTAGTGTTAGTAAAGTCTCCTTCATTTTGTAATGAGTTAAAAGTGTTGCTACCTTGGGTCACTTGAACCTTTCTTGATAAGTGAAAGCCTTATAAAGATTTACGTGTTAAATAAACAACTAATAGTAAGTGTAGATTAGTAATGCTTTGTTAAGTGTACATGGTGTGTTAAAATGGTTAAATAAGGTAAGAATTCATTGAAGTGACTAGTTTATGTGCAATTGTAACAATGTGATAGAATATGTGCATTAGTTGAGGTAAGAAAGTGTATACCAGTTGTGAAAAGTGTTGTATTTGTGTAATGTTGTTTGGTAATGTGTTTCGGGGGCCCTCTGACAGGTGGATATGTCCATAATACAAAGGAAACTCTGGCGAAATTTCTCTAAAATATAAGAGTTAGTCAAAATTTTGATGGTTGCATATCATGTCTTTCAAAACTAACTCATTTATTTCAAAAATCCTCATTCGAGGACGAATGATCTTAAGGGGGGGAGGATGTAAGGCCCCATAAAATTTTTGTGCATAAAACCTAGTAGCTATAGTGTCATGGTCCGAATAATGTGTTAGGAATGCGTAGAATACTTCGCGGCGAGCAAGCTCACCGCGGTTCGGACCCTTGGTAATGATTTAAGTTTCCAAAATGTAGAGAGTCAATTTTTCCAGAAAAGTGTCAATTTTGCGGTCAAGAATGTGACCGTAGATCTGCTATGCGGACCGCATTCTTGCCGCAAAGCTTACCAGAAGGTTTTCCAAAATCATGTTGAAAATGCGGTCGATATGCGATCGCATAATGAATCTGCAGTGCACTTTGGGACCGCAGATCAAGAATGCGGACCGCATTTTGGTCGCATTCCGTAATAGAACTTGTGTAAATTTTGAGGTCATTCCGCGATCACTTTGCGGAACGCATGTTGATTTTGCGATCGTAGATGCGACCGCAGAATTGACCCGGCCCAGGAATTTTATAAGATTCGACCCGATCTCTTCTTTAATATAACACCTTTCTCCTTCATTTCATCATATCATCTTACCAAATTAGAGAGAGAAGAGAGGGGTTTTAGAGAGAGAAGTTCTTCATCTTCAAAGATTGTTCCAACCATTAAGTCCAAAGGATTCTAGGGCCAAGATTCAACTTCCCCAAATCATTTCAAGGTAAAAACCCTAGCTATTTTCTCTAATTTTCAGTTTTAAATTGGGTAAAGAGAGGTTTTCATATAATAGCTTTTGAAAATGGAATTTCACACTCATGCATGATTATTGAACTTGATTTCTAGTAAAAGAAGTGAGTAGAAGTAAGAGTCTTCTAGAACAAGATTGGCAAGAGTAGGATATCTTGGGTAAGCATAAAGTAGGAATTTAAAGGAAGAAAACTCGATACCAGGTATGTATGGCTAATTTTGATTCTTGTGAAATCGCCTATATGTATAAAATTTGTTTGGTTCTTGTTAAATTGACAAATTGTGTGAAGTTCTTGATGTTGTTGTTGGGATGTTCAAAGTTGTTGTTGAACTATGAGTGATGTAATATGAGATATGAGCCGAAAGTCAAATGAGAATTGAATTTGGTAAAAGAATTGCGAATAATGGCATATATGGTACCTTGTGGAAAAGAAACGAAACACTTGAGGTGTGGTAAGTTATTGAACATAAAAGTATGAACATTCTCAGTTTTGTAACACTTGTAACTTGGTTGTGATATTGGCTTGAGAAGTAATTGAGAACATGAACCAATGTGTAAGTTTCTTATTTGAACTTGTTGTAATTGTGTGTAGTACCTTATCTACTGTTTGTGATTGTTGTGTTTGAAAACTGTACGGTGGGATTGGGTTGTGCGCCGCAACATGAAGAAATAAGGTGTGGGTTGGGGTGATAAGGGTGGCCGAGGTAATAAGGATGGTCAGGGGTAATAAGGATGGAAAGCGATCGAAATCGCTATTGAAAATTTATACAAAAATCAATGATGTAAAATTTTGAAATGAGACAGCAGGAGAGTTTGCAACCTGTGGGGCACTGATTGCCCCTTTGTGTGACTACTTGTGCTTTATGTGATTGATTGGTTGTTGTTCAATATGTTGATCTTAGAAGGTGCTTTGTGTTGAGAATTATCTGAAATGAGGAAAAATGTGGAAAACTTGGTTGGCTGGCTTAATTAATTCATGATGTAATTCAATGGCTTGAGTTTACTTGGGACAAAGTTTGTCCATACATACCAGTACAATTCAAGTGTACTGACGTCCCTTTTGCCGGGGACGCTACATTCGTGTTATGATTGTAGGTGGTTCAGTAGCAGGCACTTCAGCGCATCGGCAGTAGTATTGTTCACCTTCCACTGCCCGTTTTGGTGAGCCCCTTTCTTCCTCGGGGCCCTGTGTGATTCATGCCACTTTTGTTTAGGTTTCATTTTGGGTTTTTGAAAGGTATAGCCGGAGCCTTGTTACCGGCAAGTATTGTATTCCCCCTTTTGTATCCTAGAGGCTCTATAGACATGTAAACTGTGGGATTCCAGTCTTATGTATATATTATGTTATGTCGGGCGTTGTAAAATCTGCAAACTTGTTAATGAATCACTCGTATGGTTTTATTTGTTTAATGTGAAATCATTCATGGTTAGTGAGATATTTGGTTAATGAGAAGCAATCAACACAGGGGTAACGCGTGGGAATGAAAGGCACCCAGGTCCGCTTGATTGGGGCAACCCGGTTAGGCGCCGGTCATGTCCCTCGATTTGGGGCATGACACCAGGATATCATCTATGAATACGATCACGAAGGAGTCCAAATATGACTGGAATACACTGTTCATCAGATGCATAAACGCGGCTGGGGCATTGGTCAGCCCAAAAGACATCACAAGAAATTCAAAGTGCGCATACCTCGTCGTGAAGGCCGTCTTCCTAATATCAAACTCTCTAATCTTCAGCTGATGATAGCCTGAACAAAGATCAATCTTCGAGAATACCCTAGCTCCCTGGAGCTGATCAAATAAATCATCAATGCGAGGCAGATGATACTTGTTCTTCACTGTTACTTATTTTAGCTACCTATAGTCAATACACATCCTCATTGAGCCATCTTTCTTCTTAACAAACAAGACCGGTGCACCCCACGATGACACACTTGGCCGAATGAACCCCTTATCTAGGAGCTCCTGGAGCTGCTCCTTCAATTCTTTCAGCTCAGCTGGTGCCATACGATAAGGAGGTATAGAAATAGGCTGAGTGCCTGTCACCAAATCAATCCCAAAATCAATGTTCCTATCCAGCGGCATGCCCGACAGGTCTGAGGGGAATACATTAGGAAAGTCCCACACAATGGGAACATAATAAATACTAGGAGTCTCAGCTTCGACATCCCGTACAAATGCCAAATAGGAAAGACATCCCTTCCCAACCATCCGTTGGGCCTTGAGGAAAGATATAACTCTGCTGGGTACATAGTCAGTCATGCCTCGCCACTCGATCCTCCGAATGACCGGTATAGCCAAAGTGACTATCTTGGCATGACAATCCAGAATAGCGTGACATGGAGATAACCAATCCATGCCCAAGATAACATCAAAATCAATCATACTCAGAAGCAACAGGTCTACTCGGGTCTCCAAACCCCCAATAGTGACTAGACATGACCGGTACACATGGTCCACAACAATGGTATTACCCACCGGGGTAGATACATGCACGAGCAACACAAGACACCCTCGGGTCGTGCCCAAATGAGGAGTAAAATATGTAGATACATAAGAATAAGTGGAACCAGGATCGAACAAAACTGAGGCATCTCTGTGGCAGACTGAAATAATACCTATAATGACAGTATCAGAAGGGACTGCATCAGAACCATCTAGCCTGACCACCCGATCGGCCTCCCTCTCGAGGGCGACCCCGGGCTGCCTGACCCTCACCCCTGGTTGGCGGGGCGGGTGCTGAAGTAGATGGACCAGAATATGAGGGCTGTCCCCTCTGCTGATATGGCCTGGATACAAGATGGGGACACTCTCTTCAGATGTGCCCAAACTCTCCGCACTCGAAGCAACTCCCAGGTGCTAGGGGCTGGGAATGATGAGAACCCCTCACACTGGAGTGTCCAATAGAAGAACTAGGTCGAGAAGAACCGTGAACCGATGTGGCCTATGATGAACTCTGTGCTGGCGTAGCGCTGAGAGATGGCTTGCCCTGGTGCGAACCCTGATAGCCTCAACCAGAAGATGAACCACGATGATTTGAGTAGGCTGGCTGTGAAGATCTGAAAGAGCGACCCCAGCTCGGCTGACCCTGGCCTCTAGTCTGAGTGCCACTAGAACTAGCTGATCCTTAAGGCCTCTTGGCCTCCCTCTCCTCTCGCTCCCTGCGGCGATTTGTCTCTATGTCATGAGCGATATCAACAGCATCCTCAAAAGAGTAACTCAGAACCCTCTCTCGGGTCATCAGAATACAGATAAGATAAATAAGCCCATCAACAAAACGTCCGATCCTCTCTCGATCAGTAGGAACCAACCATGATGCATATTTGGATAACTATGTGAATCTAACCTCACACTCTGACACTGACATGTCTCCCTGGCAAAGCCACTCAAACTGCCTACGCATCTCCTCCCTCTAAGATTGAGGTATCTACTTCTCCAAGAAAATAGTGGAGAACTCCTGCCATGATAATGGTGCTGCCCCTACCGGTCTACGGTGCTCATAAGCCTCCCACCTTGCGAAGTCTACTCCATGAAACTGGAAGGTAGTAAAGGATACACCGCTCGACTACAAAATCCCTGCTGTACGGAGCATCCGACGGCATTTGTCCAGAAAACCTTGGACGTCCTCGCCCGGAGCACCACTGAAAATAGGAGGAGATAGTCTACTGAACCTCTCAAGACGACGCTGCTCGTCGTCGGCCATAACTGGGACCCTGTCCCCCTGAATCTGAATCGTTGGCTGGGCTGGGACCACTGGCTGGACTTCTAGTGTTTGTAGACCTCGCACTACCTGCTCCGGAGTGCAAGCTACGGGGGTCTGATGACCACCCTCGTTCTGAGATATAGCTGCGGCAGTAGATGCCTAGACTACCTGTGCCAGGCCAGTGCAAATCGTCAAAATATGAGCTAGGGTCTGCCGAAGACTCGGAATTACCATAGGCACAGCTGGTGCCTGAATTGCTGCTGCTGGGACCTTTGCAACTGGAGGCTGATCTGGAATAGATACAACGGGTGGGTCAACTGGCACTGCCTCAACTTCCCTACCCCTACCACGACCACTGCCGCATCCGTGGCCTCTAGCAGGTGGCAATGGTGGTTGTCTGCCTCTTCCTGAAGCTCGAGTTCTCGCCATCTGCGAGAGAATAGAATATCAAAGTTCAATTTTTGGATCAACAAAATTGCACGACAAGAATTTCAAGAATTTGAAGCTTTCCTAAAATGTTATGCAGCCTCCTGAGGATAAGTACAGACGTCTCCGTATCGATCCGCGAGACTCTACTAAACCGGCTCATGACTCGCGAGACTTGTTAACCTAGGCTCTGATACCAACTTATCATGACCCAAACCACGGTCGTGATGTCGCCCAACACATTGCTAGGCAATCCCGACCATAATTTCCAAATAACCAACCCATTTATTAATTACTATTCAAAACAAGATATAGAATGACCAACTGCTGCGTGCTGGCAACTACTCTACTATATGCATAGTCATATACTAATATAGTGAACTTTACATATATTATCTAGGAATTATTTATGTAAACAACTAAACATATCAAAACATCAAACCACAATTATGAATGAGGGGAAATAAAGGGGATTAAAGAAATGTCCACTACTGTCTACTGCGCAGCACTCAGCAGTGGCAATTGGCAAACTTGTCCAAAAACGGTTTAACATATGGCAAATCTAGCATCTACCAAAGTCCAAAACAAGTCTAAAAATACCATCACCAAACAACAAAACAATGGCAAACTAGTCACAATCCATAAGCCACAAAATAAGTTTAGAAAATGATACTTAAAGTCTAACATATGAAATCACTGGACGAGGATTGAGATGTAGATGCGTGATTTTGCCCCTACCCGAGATTTTTTATATTTTTAGCGTAAAATATTTAGTTTAGTTTTAATATAGCTATTTTAGCTAATTTTGACTCTTTTACTTTATTTTTGACTTAAAATAAAAAAATAACAAAAAATATAGATTTATTATTGTTTCGTAGTCATTTTAAACTTGAAAATACAAAAATAGTACTTTATATTTTTAGCTTTATTAAAAAACGAAAATTACAAAACAAAAATAATATAACTAATATTTTGTGGTTACTTCAATCTTGAAAAAATAAAAATAGTTTTGTTTAGTTGTCGGTCTTACTTTTATAGTTATTTTGATTACGTAGGATTAATTAAATAACACCATGCTCTCATTCTCGGTTACGGGCGAAGAATAATATTCGGGTTAAACTACCCGATTTTATATTTTTTGGACCTAGTCCATAATAATCCAAGTCCACCACACGGGGAAGGCGGACAAAAATAACCCATACAAATACATGCAAGCACGACAAATAAAAGAATATGGGCATCACACGAAGAGGGATGGGAAAATAATTGAAAAATGAAAAGAGAAAAAAGACAAAGAAAAAAAGACAAAGAAAAAAAGACAAAAATATACACACATGCATACACGGTTGGGAGGGGCTTTTGAAAATAGGTATGGCAATAAAAAAAAATAAAAAAAAAGAAAGAAAGGGGGACAGTGTGACGACCCGGCCCGTCGTCACGAGAATTACCACCCCGTTATGTTGTAATTTCATGTTTTATGCTTTTATATCAGTGTTAGAGTCTATCGGGTGAGTTAGGAGTGAATTGGATTGAAAATAAGGCATATAGCCTTTTTGAAGGAAACTTGAATAAGGAAAGTCAACCTGGAGTTGACAATTTGGTTAGAGGGCTCGGAATCGGATTCTGATGATTCGGTTAGTTCCGGGAGGTGATTCGTGACTTAGGGGAGCAATCGGAATTGAATTTGGAGGTCCGGTGTAGAAATATGCTTGAATTGGCTAAGGTTGAATTTTGGCGAAATCCGAATGATAGGTGAGATTTTGATCCGGGGGTCGGAATGGAATTCCGACAGTTGCAGTAGCTCCATTAGGTGATTTTGGATGTGCCTGCAAAATTTCAGGTCATTCGGGCGTCGTTTGGTCGGGTTTTGATGGAATGTGTAATTCGGAAAGTTTTAAGAAATTTAGGCTTGAATCCGTGGGTAATTGGTGATTTTGATGTTTAGGATGGTGTTTTTATGATTGGAACAAGTTTGTATCGTGTTTTGGGGTATGTTGGTGGTTTTCGTTGGGGTCCCGGGGGCCTCGAGGTGGATCCGGACCATCATCCGGCATTTGGAAGCAAGAAATGACCTGATGTAATCTGCAGATCACTGGGCAGTGATTTGGCCTTCGCGTTCGCGAGGGCAAGGCCCGCGTTCGCGTAGGCCAGGTTCAGCATGCTTCGCGTTCGCGAGGGAGGTATCGCATTCGCGTATTGGAAAGGCTGGGAAGCATCGCGAATGCGTGGGTGAAGGTCGCGTTCGCGTATGAGGGAGTTGGAATGCATCGCGTTCACGTGGGTTTAGGCCGCGATCGCGAAGAAGGATTTGGCGAGGCCACGCGTTCGCGTGGGAGACTATGCATTCGCGTAGAGTAAAAATCCGGAGGCTGGGAAGTTGACCTTCGCGGATGCGTGAAGGAGTGCCGCGTTCGCGATGAAGAAGAGGAAAAAGGCATCGCGTTCGAGTGAGTGGCGTTGCGAACGCGATGAAGAAAATAGGCTGGCAGTGAATTAAAAACCAGAACTGGTCAGTCGTGGGTTTAATACCCAAAACCTCCATTTTTGAGTTCCAAGAGAAGAAATTGACGGGAGATTGCTGGGAAATCATCGGGGTTTCGTTAGAGGTACGTTTTGTGGCTTAATTACATCATTTTAACATGAAATCCTTGGTTAAATCCCTGTAAATGGAAGATTAAAGGTGGGTTTGAGCCCTAGGCTTAAATTTAAGAAAAACACTGATTTGAGTGGGCAAATGGAGTCCGATTTTGGTAAATTTTATATGCCTAGACTCGTATTGAGATGAGGATTCCGGAAATGTGACTTTTGTAATTTTTCGACAAGTGTACCAAAAGTCGGGTTTTGACAACTTTGGGAATTTTGATGTAAATTGAGTTGTATTGATTGGGTGTCATCCCATTGGCCTAATTTGTTGTATTTCTACTGTATTTGATCAGATTCTACGCGTGCGGAGCTTGATTCTCATGGCAAGGGCATTGTGGAGTAGTCGTCGTGCCGTATTGAGGTGAGTAATAGATGTGGGTGATGACCAGCGGGTTCGAAACCCCGATATACCACTTTGTGACGCTGTGTAGCGGCGAGACACGTACTCTCTTGTGAGTGCGGGGTCGATTGTGATTGGGGACTATGGCGTAGTCCGACTTGTTGATACTGTGTTATGACATTGGCTACTCTTGAGCCGTCGAACCTTCTTCTCGGATGGTTGCATACTATATATTGTGATATTGGCCACTCTTGAGCCGTTGAACCCCCTTCTTGGGCGGATGAGTATACAAGTGGACCGTGAGCCAGTTATTGGATCCCGCGAGAATCGTTATCATTATCTTATCATATTGACATGTTAGTTACTACTAGTCCGTAGCTATTTCTGTTATCATGCTATTTTCCAATCTCTGGAACTTGGTATTACTGTTTTCCAACTGAAAAATGACAAAAAGGTTTTCAAAACTACTTTTGAGCCCGCGAGGCTGTATTTGCATATTTGCTGACTGGTAGTGGATCGGGCTACGTGCTGCAACAGTATATATGTTGGATCGGACTACACGCCGCAGTGATATTGTGCTTGGGCTGAAGGAGCCCTTCCGGAGTCTGAACCCCCACAGTGAGCACAGGTACCCAAATTGGATCGGCTACGCGCCGTAGCGGTCATATCATGCATTGCATTGCATTTAGCTACATCTGCTAGCTCTGTTATACTGTTTTGCTGGTACTTATTGGTACAGGTACAGTCGATATTGATTCTGTGACAGGGTATTTGATTACGACTTTACATAGTGCTTTATTGCGGATTTCTTATCTGCGCTGTCTTACCCTTGTTTATTACCACTGAGTCTGGCATTACTCATTTTACTCCATGCACCTTGTGTGCAGATCCAGGTACCTCTCAGCAGTGATCCAGTAGCTATGCGAGGTGACATTTGTGGATATTCGAGGTAGCTGCAGAGTCCGCAGGACCCGATATTCCTTCTTACTGTTTTGATTCTGTATCGACATTGCTTTCCGTACTTGGTATCTTGTAAACTATCATATACTCATGTTCAGTAGAGGCTCATGACTCTTGACCCTTCGGTCTATGGGAGTTGGTATATTTTGGGACTTGGTTCCCCGTTGTTGGTATATGTATCACTGTTGTTTCATATTTTGATATGCTTAAATGGGATAGAACGAGCTTCTAGCTCCGTTCTTGTTATTGATTGGTCGGGCTGGCTTAGCAATGTGCTGGGCGCCATCACGACCGGATTTGGGGTCGTGACAAGTTGGTATCAGAGCCTAGGTTTACTAGGCCTCATGAGTCTTGAGCCGGTTAGTAGAGTCTTGTGGATCGGCATGGGGACGCCTGTACTTATCCTCGGGAGGCTGCGAACCTTAGGAAACACTTCACACTTCTTGGAATTCTTATCGTGCGTACTTGATTCAGCTTGAGATATACTTTTTGAAATTCCTTCCACACGTCTGTGTACGCATCGAGCGCTCAGTAATATAATTGCCTTATGGCTTGTGATTTCCCCGAACGAGGGGAGAGATATAATCTCTGTGAGTTCATGTTGGGCCAGTCGGGATGACTTGAGGGTGGACCTTGTTTATGACTTGAGCATTGAGGTGCTGATTTTGTGAGTGGTGGCAATAGATAATGTACTGAGGGTTTGAAATCCCGTATTTTTGCACTATACAGTGCTGTACTGAGATGGAATACGCGTCATGTGACGAGCGTGGTGGTATGGCACACCTGACCCGGTTGTTCAGGGACTTCAGACGCTAGAGGCGGTCCCCGCTCAGGTGGTTGCACCGGTTATTCCTCCAGCTGCACCAGCTCCAGCTCCAGAGCATATGGTTCAGGTTATGCCCGATGACGAGCAGCGTCGACTTGAGAGATTTGGTAGACTTCAGCCACCCCATTTCAGTGGCGTTGAGGGCGAGGATGCCCAGGGTTTCTTGGACAAGTGTCGGAGGATGTTGCGGACGGCTGGTATTCTTGAGTCCAGCGGAGTTTCATTTACTACCTTTCAGTTCACTAGTCCCGCATTTGATTGGTGGGAAGAGTTTGAGAGGCGTAGGCCAGCAGGAGCAGCACCTCTCACATGGCAGCAGTTCTCTACTCTCTTTCTAGAGAAATATCTACCTCAGTCTCGTCGCGAGGAGCTACGTCGCCAGTTCGAGTGGTTGGTTCAGGGCGACATGTCTGCTACCCAATATGAGCTTAGATTCATACAGTTGGCTAGGCATGCCACATGGATGATCCCTACTGATAGGGAGAGGATTGGGAGGTTCATTGATGGCCTCAACTACTCCATCCGCATTTTTATGACCAGAGAGAGAGTTTTGTCATCATCATTTGAGCAGGTTGTGGACATGGCACGCTCCATTGAGGCGGATCGTCGCCGAGAGAGAGAGGAGCGGGAGGCCAAGAGGCCTCGTGGTTCTGGTAGTTCCAGTGGTGCTCCATCTAGAGGGCATTCCCAGCAGAGGAGAGGTCGCTCATCTAGACCTTCTCATTCAGGCCGCCCAGAGCAGAGCGGAGGTTCTTATGGTCGTGGTCGACAGGGGGTTTCAGCAGGGTCAGTCATCGCTTAGTGCCCTTCCAGCCCAGGGTGCATCACCTACTTCATCAGCCCAGGGTTCTTCTGCGGCGAGGGGTTCCCTTCAGTCCCCTTCTCCAGCACCAAGTGCATGTTATGAGTGTGGTGAGTTTGGCCACATGAGGAGACAGTGCCCTCGACTCCGTAGGGACAGGACTCAGTAGAGGGATCCGCCCTCCTCTTCAGAACCATCTAAGGCTAGTAGAGGTGGAGGTCAGTCTTCTCGTGGTCGCCCCAGAGGCGAGGAGAGATCTGGTGGAGGTCAAGCACGATTCTATGCACTTCCTGACAGGCGTGATAGAGTTGCCTCCGATGCGGTGATTACAGGTATCATTTCTGTCTGTCACATAGATGCCTCTGTTCTATTTGATCCAGGGTCAACATATTCATACGTGTCCTCTTATTTTGCACATCATTTGGGTGCGACTCGTGGTAGTCTTGATTTACCTGTTCATGTGTCCACCCCCGTGGGTGATACGATTGTTGTGGATCATGTCCATAGATCCTGTGTTATATCTATTGGGGGTCTGGAGACCCAGGCAGATTTGTTATTGTTGGGGATGGTGGACTTTGATGTTATATTGGGTATGGACTGGTTGTCTCCGTACCATGCTATATTGGACTGTCATGCTAAGACAGTTACGTTGGCCATTCCTGGTATTTCTCAGATCGAGTGGTGGGGTTCGACCGATTTCGTCCCTAGCCGTGTTATTTCGTTCTTAAAAGCTCGGAAGATGGTTGAAAAAGGGTGTTTATTGTACTTAGCTTTTGTGAGAGATGTGGGAGCTGAGTCTCCTAGCATTGATTCTGTACCTGTTGTGAGGGACTTCCCAGATGTATTCCCCTCAGACCTGCCGGGCATGCCGCCGGACAGGGATATTGATTTTGGCATTGACTTGCTGCCGGACACTCAGCCCATATCCATTCCTCCTTACCGGATGGCACCAGCTGAGTTGAAAGAACTGAAAGAGCAGCTTCAAGAGCTTCTGGATAAGGGTTTCATCCATCCTAGTGTGTCCCCGTGGGGTGCGCCGGTATTATTTGTTAAAAAGAAAGATGGTTCCATGCGAATGTGTATTGATTATATGTAATTGAACAAAGTGACAGTGAAGAACAAGTACCCTCTACCGCGCATAGATGATTTGTTTGATCGGTTACAGGGTGCGAGGGTGTTTTCTAAGATCGATCTTCGTTCAGGCTATCATCAGCTGAAGATCAGGGACTCGGATATTATGAAGACTGCATTCGGGACCCGATATGGTCATTATGAGTTTCTTGTGATGTCGTTTGGGCTGACCAACGCCCCAGCATCATTTATGCATCTGATGAACAGTGTGTTCAGGCCCTATTTGGATTCATTTGTGATTGTGTTCATTGATGACATTCTAGTCTACTCCCGTAGTTAGGAGGAGCATGCCCAACATTTGAGTATTGTGTTGCAGAGATTAAGGGAGGAGAAGCTATATGCTAAATTCTCCAAGTGCGAGTTTTGGCTCGAGTCCGTAGCATTTATGGGGCATGTGGTGTCTCGTGATGGTATTCAGGTTGATCCAAAGAAGATAGAGGCGGTGCAGAGTTGGCCTAGACAGTCCTCAGCTACAGAGATCAGGAGTTTTCTTGGTTTGGCGGGATATTATCGCCGGTTTGTTCAGGGATTTTCATCCATTGCTTCTTCGTTGACTAAATTGACCCAGAAGGGTGCACCATTCATGTGGTCGGATGAGTGCGAGGAGAGCTTTCAGAAGCTCAAGACAGCTTTGACCACAGCTCCAGTGTTAGTATTGCCATCGGCTTTAGGTTCATATACTGTTTATTGTGATGCCTCGAGAGTGGGGATAGGTTGTGTGTTGATGCAGGAAGGTAAGGTGATTGCTTATGCTTCTCGGCAGTTGAAGCCACATGAGAAGAACTATCCTGTTCATGATTTGGAGCTAGCCGCCATTGTTCATGCATTGAAGATTTGGAGGCACTATTTGTACGGTGTGTCTTGTGAGGTGTATACCGACCATCGTAGTCTCCGGCACTTGTTCAAACAGAAAGACCTTAATTTGAGACAGCGGAGATGGCTTGAGTTGCCGAAGGATTATGACATTACTATATTATATCATCCGGGGAAGGCCAATGTGGTGGCCGATGCTTTGAGCCGGAAGGCGGTCAGTATGGGGAGCTTGGCATATATTCCAGCTGAGGAGAGGCCATTTGCTTATGATGTTCGGGTGCTAGCCAATCGGCTAGTGAGGTTAGATATTTCGGAGCCCAGCAGAGTATTGGCTTGTGTCGTATCTCGGTCATCTCTATATGATCGTATTCGTGAGCGCCAGTATGATGATCCACATTTGGCTGTCCTTAGGGACAGAGTTCAGCATGATGATGCTAGAGATGTCACCATTGATAGTGACGGCGTATTGAAGATGCAGGGCCGGATATGTGTGCCCAATGTTGATGGCCTTCGTGAGTTGATTCTGGAGGAGGCCCATAGCTCGCGGCATTCTATCCATCCAGGAGCCGCGAAGATGTATCAAGATTTAAAACAACACTATTGGTGGAGGAAGATGAAAATGGACATTGTCAGACATGTAGCACGGTGCCTCAACTGTCAGCAGGTTAAGTACGAGCATCAGAGGCCCGGAGGTGTATTTCAGCGCATTGTTATTCCTAAGTGGAAATGGGAGAGAGTCACTATGGACTTTGTTACTGGACTCCCTCGAACAACGAGGAAGTTTGATTCTGTTTGGGTGATTGTGGATAGGCTGACCAAGTCAGCTCACTTCATTCCAGTTAGTACTACCTACTCATCGGAGCGGTTGGCGGCGATCTTTATTCGAGAGATTGTCCGGTTGCATGGAGTCCCAGTGTCTATCATATCCGACAGGGGTACTCAGTTCACTTCTCAGTTTTGGAAAGCATTTCAGCGAGAGATAGGTACGCGGGTTGAGTTGAGTGTCACACCTCCCTTTTTACTACCCAAAATACTGCTTAAAAGCATATAAATGCATTTGTAGGGTATACCCCGGCGCTCAATTACCCGAAACGGATAAAATAACGTAAGGGAAGGAGTTTTTCCAATTTAAGGACAATCGGTTCGGGATTTTATTAGAGATTAATCAGAGTCGCCACTTGGGAATGATAATGGTGTCCCAAGTCACCGGTTAATCCCGAATCCGAGGAATTTTGACTCTTATAGATGTCTGCGAAGCAGAGGTCCGGATAAGGAACTCTGTTAACCCGGGAGAAGGTGTTAGGCACTCCCGGATTCCGTGGTTTTAGCACGGTCTCTCCACTGTCATTCTTGGCTTTTGTTTGACTCAATTATAGGTTTTAACAACATAATGTGCTTTTACGTTAAATATCATTTTTTAGGAATTTGCGGTATCGCGAAAACACGCCTCGAGTCATACCGCAACCAGTACACCTATGACTTTTGGTGTATTTCAGCTTTACCGAGATTTGGATTTGAGTCGCACCAAGTGCACACTCGTTCATAGGAAGGTATTATTAAAATCGTGCCTTAAGATAGTCTATATCGGCTTTTAACTTTGGGAGAGGCTATGGAATTCGCTATTAGCCTCTCCGATTCTACTATGTCAATCTTATTACTAAATGGGGGACCCGTTGTTATTCGAGCGAGGCTCGTCCCAATTTAACTTTATTAAAGTCCGATCCTATTTCGTTCAACTACATTTGCTATATTGTTTTTGCCTTAGTCGTATTCACACAAGTGTTCCAGGCCCATATGATTTCTGTTATTTAATGGAGACTGGTTTTCATTGAGGCCTTACACTAACATTACATCGACCCAGGCCTTGAAGGCCCAAGTATTTACTGAATTTTGGGTCATTAGCCAATTGGCTGCATACTTCGGGCTCACGCCTAGAATTAGGCTCAAACAAAGAGGGAATGACATTGTAATTAACCAAATAAAAATACACATTATGAGAGAATAAGAAATCAATACGCATCTTTATTTATAACCAGAGAAATCAATACATGAAATAGTAGTTCTAACTAATTGCCTTTAATACAGACTTAACAAACTATTGCCACTATTAGTTTACAGCTAGGAATCCATCTAATTACTGGTTAAGGATTTAATAACAATTCTAAGAAGACTGTCTAATTATATGGGAAAATTGAAGAGTAATTAAACTAATTAACTACAGATTATTTAAGACTAAGTGATTAACTACACCTGTATAGTTATATTGCCTGTTTTACTATGACTTAGACTTAATCGGTGTCATAAACCCGGTTGCAAATATACTACCAGATTTTCTGATTATTAATCCCCTTTTTGGACTCACTTGTGTCTACATACTAATTTTCAATTGTGATTAACTACTGATAAACATGAACCAGACTTATTTGACAATTTTGAAACTAATTTCACCTCAAGTGTTACTTCATCCAATTATTTCCTTTTAAAGCTTATTCGAAACTAAATATCGACGAAATATATTAATTATGTGAGTATTGACTGTTGTCGACTCATGTGGTTACTAATAGGCTTCATTTTAGATGTTTTGCCTAATTAACTAGGTGAGGTGTTGCTTACTTCTACTACTATACTACTACTATTACTATTACATTGTCTCTGTTTGGTTTTCTACTCTTCATCTACTACATACTACTACAATGGATTAGTTACAAAATTAAACTAGTAAAATTAAAGTACAACTCCACAGCAACATATATTCAAATCTGGAGCTTCATTTCTATTTCAATAAACCAGCATTACAGCTTCAAATGAAAGGGTAATGTACCTGAATCAAGAAGAAAATTCGATGAGTCTAGGGGATTCAGGCAAATAAGTACAGCAAGGATTGAAACAGCAATGCAACAGTGGAATTGGATGCCAAAACCAAACAACACAGCAATAGCAAGCAGGAATCAGCAAAGCAATGGAAACCCAGATCAAACTCGAACAAAAGAACCCAACAATCAACAGAAATCAGCAAATTCTCACTCGAAGAATGCCAGAAACACTATTGCTAAATTGCTATGTTTTTACCCTGAAACTATTATCCGAAGCCAGCTTAAAATGAATTCAGATTACTCAAAAATTGGAACCCCCCTTTCAGCCCCTTTTTAAGAGGTATATATAGTTATTTTTAGGGCTGAAGACTTGAGGAGGAAGTATGGGATTAATCCCACTTCTCCCCCTCCTAAAATTATCAAACTTACACTTTAACCCCAATTTCAGTTACCAAATTTCCTTCCAGCATGTGCTGGAAGGTTCCTAAGATTCCTTTTTATGGGTTTTTACTAGTATGACCTTAGGGGTTTGAGATTTTTACAGATTTCCCATTTTTAGGAGACCATTATACCCTTAAATCTCTGCAAAATTGCAGAAATCAGGGGTACAAAGGACTCCCTTACCCTCTTAGGTTCTAAACTATTACTGTTCTACCTTTTTACTTCCCAATTGTGCCCCTAAGGGCACTGCTGATTTACCAGCTTACCTAGGTTAGATTTTCAGCTTCTTTGGACTTATTTAACTAATAGCCAGCCCTGGCATTAGTATTTAAGGGCTGGCCACTTCTACTTTAAAGAACTATTTCAGTTTTAGCCTATTTAAACTAATTCCAGTCAATTAAGACCAATTTATTCCCATTTAAAGCTAATTGCAGGACTAGCCTGTTTTATTATTATGTTAAACTATTTAAGAACTAGCCAGTCTCAAGTTGAGACTTAGCTTGGCTATTAAAGCCAATTACTGAACAGCTGGGCCCAAAACCTTTACAGGTTTGGCCACTTTGCTGTTCAGGGCTCAATATAGAGCCTGGGCCAGTCTGCATTTGCAGACATAACCCTTTGCACAACCAGCCACTGTTTTAAAGGTGGACTGTGTGTTAGGGCCTTATAGAATTGGTCAATCTTTTGCAAAATTAACCATTCTTAGGCCAATTATTTAACTTATAGCCTATTTTGTGATTTTCAACTTTATCCTATTCTAAGACACTTAATAAATGTTTTCAATTTTAACTACCTAACAAGTTTATACATTACTGCAGCTATAACCAATTCCATCTAAGCATGAATAAGTATTAACAGTAGTCTTCTTAACACAAGACTGTTGCAAACATAGCCATTTTAAGAAAATTGCACACATAGCCATGAAACTAAAGTTACTCATCTATTAACCAAAACTCAAAGAAAGAGATTGAATATTGTTGAATTTCAATCAAAGACTTATAACTCAGGTTCCACAACATAGTGTATCAATTAATTATGAAACAAGCATAGTCAGAACTCTCTTATGCTTAGAAAACTACTAAAAACCTTAATGATGCTTAACATGGTCTTGACATAAACATGTATAGATAAAACTCATGAAGCAGTCTCAGAAGAAAACATGATGTGCAAAGGTCAGAGATAGGCATGAAGAAACAGTAAAGAAGCATACTACATCTATCATGTGAAGTAACAGAGAAGAAACAGAATCAGCTAACCCTGCTCATTTTAAATGAAGGAACAAAAGAAGTGACAAAAACCCAACATTAGAGAAAATCATGGTCTTAATCAGACATAAGGACCACAGAACAAAGTATCCAAGATCCATTTTCAAGTACTAAACCTAGAATCATACTAAGCAAAATAGGGCATGGAAAACATAGGGTTGTCAACTAATCCTAATCTTGTGTATGCATATGATAGAGCAAGATGAAGATGAAGAAAATAATACCATGGTGAAACAGTGAAAGGGAAACATCTTAGAACAAATTAGCATGGGATTAACATAAGACAAATAACAGAATCCTATCATTAACAAGCTAAAGAAGAGCAAGCTAAGACATCTTATGGCTAATTATCAAAGCAACATGCCAAAGATGTGAAACAAAAGAAGAAACAATCAGATAAGAACCTTATAACTAATTAAGGGAGGAGAATCATTCAAATTATGAAAAGCTAACAAAGAAGGCTAGAATCAAAACATTAATCATGCAAAAGAGATGTCAAAGATCCACAAGATTGAAAGAACCTAATACTAACAGAGGTCAGAGAAGAAAGACATCCAAGTCAAGTTTCACAATAGAGAAACAGAACAAGAACTCAAAACAGGCCAGATAACCCTCGATGAATAACAACGACTAAACTACTACTAAAACTAAACATGAAACAGGAATGGAGAACAATCATGATATTGTAAACCAACCAGATCAAGAACCAGTATATACAGAAGATGAAGAAGAAAAGGGTGAATCATAGATAGACATTCTAACTCAGAAGAACGGAACATACATATGAGGATGAAATGAAAATAGAACCCTAGTACTAAACAGTCAAAACAGGTTAATAAAAAGATGATCATAAAACCCTAATACTAAACAGGATCTTAAAAGAACAAGTTAAAACATACGAAATCAAGCAAAGAAGGCATGAAACAAAGAAGAAGCTAAGATAAGAATCTATGTCTATCAGAGAAGCATGCAAAGCAAAGCCCTAGAACTAACATGACGAACGGAAACAAAACAGACACTCATAGGCATGCAAATACACAAATCAAACAAAAATACGCAGAATAAAGCATAAGAAAACAGATAGGGGTCAGGGACTTAGCTCGCAGGGCCGGTCCCCTGAGCTTCCTATCTCTTCACTCTTCTCACCCTCTCTTGAACTCTCTCTAACTCCTTTTATTCTCTTTTCTTGTTTTCTTTTTCTTTATTGCTTTTCTGACCTTACTTTTTTTTTCAATTTTTCCTCTGGTCTTTCTTTTAGGCTCAAAGACGAAGCCTTTCGAGATTTGAGTTGCAGGGGGATGTTCAGGAGTGTAAAAGACATAGTCTTTGGGGGGTTCGATTTTGGGGGTCGCCGGAGTTAGGGTTCCGACGACCTTATTTGGAATATTCGAAGCGATTGGGGTATATTCGAAGGTGAAGAGTGGTATGGTTGGGTAGATCATGGGACGGGGATTCTCTTGGCATTGGTTTGAGGCGGATCCTCATTGTTTGGGTGGTCACCGGCGAGGTTCCGGTGACCGGCGTTTCAGAAGAAAGGTTTGTTTTTAGGGTTTTTTGGGTGTGTGTTGAAGTGAAGAAGAAGTAGAAGAAGAGAAGAGGGGTAAAGGGGAGCCGGCGACCACCGTGAAGGGTGGTGGCCGCCATGGCGGTCTAGGGTTTCACGGGTGAAGATGGTGAAGACGAAGAGAGGAAATAGGCGGCTGGTCTCTAGGGTTAGAAAGAAATGGGCGAGAAATTCAGACCAAAGCCTTTTATAGGCCGGTCATACGAGGTGATCTGAGCCGTTCGTTAGATGAAGATCAACGGCTCACAGGGGCGTTACTAAAATGACGCGTATCATTTGTAATCAGACCATGACCTTCAACCCTTGGATCAAATCACACAGACGGCTCAGATCAAATCTCCCATAATTTATTAATTATTGATTCGCCCAATTTTCTGAGCGGTTGGATCACTTCTCACGAACGGCCTGGATTGATTATTATATGGATCAGACGGGCCACCTCCTTGGGCCAATGTACTGGGCCAAACAAACGGGTTTCAACTGGCCCAGTCATATTAAACCTATGTATTTTTTTGTATTTTTCTGATGTTAATCAATTTTTATGTATTTTCTTTTATACTTTTTTTTTCTTTTATGAAAAATTATAAACCTAATTTCCTATTTACTCTAATTTTCTAGTATTTTTTGCAATTTTTCTGCTATTTTTTTTTATTTTTCTCCTATTAAACTATTTTGCCATTTTTCTTAAAATCTAACTAATTACATAGCCTATTAATTTCCTAGCCTATATTTTTGATTTTCTTCTAATTTATACTTATTCAAACTCAAAAGTATAGCTAATCCCAAACAAATCAAGTAATTGCACTCAAAAACATTTTATTTTAATTTTGGAATTAAATGCTTAGTGCAAAAATCATGTGCTCACATTGAGTACTGCATTTCACCCCCCAGACAGATGGGCAGTCTAAGCGTACTATTCAGATTCTGGAGGATATGTTGCGAGCATGTGTGATTGACTTTGGTGGTTCGTGGGATGGGTTCCTACCACTTGCTGAGTTTGCCTACAACAACAGTTATCAGTCGAGTATTCAGATGGCCCCGTATGAGGCATTGTATGGCAGGCGGTGTAGATCCCCGTGGGATGGTTTGAGCCTGGTGAGGATAGGTTGATAGGGACTGAGTTAGTCCAGGATGCTCTGGATAGAGCAAAGTTGATCCAGGAGAGGCTTCGTACAGCACAGTCTCGTTAGAAGAGTTATGCGGACCGTAGAGTTCGAGAGTTGTCTTTCATGGTTGGTGACCGAGTATTGTTGAAGGTTTCACCTATGAAGGGTGTCATGAGGTTCGGGAAGAAAGGGAAGTTGAGTCCCAGGTACATTGGTCCTTTTGAGATACTCAGGAGGGTTGGAGAGGTGGCATATAAGTTGGCCTTGCCGCCCAGCTTATCCAGCGTCCATCCGGTATTCCATGTGTCTATGCTCCGGAAGTACATTGGAGATCCGTCTCATGTATTAGACTTCAGCACCATTCAGCTTGATGGTGATCTATCCTATGATGTGGAGCCTATTGCCATTTTGGGACGTCGAGTAAGAAAATTGAGGTCTAAGGAGATTGCATCAGTCAAGGTTCAGTGGAGAGGTCGACCCGTGGAGAAGGCCACTTGGGAGATCGAGCGGGAGATGCGAAGCACATATCCTCACTTGTTTGAAACTTTAGGTATGTTTCTTGACCCGCTCGAGGACGAGCGTTTGCTTAAGAGGGGGAGAATGTGACGACCTGGCCCGTCGTCACGGGAATTACCACCCCATTATGTTGAAATTGCATGTTTTATGATTTTATATCGGTGTTAGAGTCTATCGGGTGAGTTAGGAGTGAATTGGATTGAAAATGAGGCATATAGCCTTTTTGAAGGAAACTTGAATAAGGAAAGTCAACCTGGAGTTGACTATTTGGTTAGAGGGCTCGGAATCGGATTCTGATGATTCGGTTAGTTCCGGGAGGTGATTTGTGACTTAGGGGAGCAATCGGAATTGAATTTGGAGGTCCGGTGTAGAAATAGGCTTGAATTGGCTAAGGTTGATGTTGGTGGTTTTTGTTGGGGTCCCGGGGGCCTCGGGGTGGATCCGGACCATCATCCCGCATTTGGAAGCAAGAAATGACCTACTGTAATCTGCAGATCACTGGGCAGTGATTTGGCCTTCGCGTTCGCGAGGGCAAGGCCCGCGTTCGCGTAGGCCAGGTTCAGCATGCTTCGTGTTCGCGAGGGAGGTATCGCGTTCGCGTATTGGAAAGGCTGGGAAGCATCGCGAACGCGTGGGTGAAGGTCGCGTTCGCGTATGAGGGAGTTGGAACGCATCGCGTTCGCGTGGGTTTAGGCCGCAATCGCGAAGAAGGATTTGGCGAGGCCACGCGTTCGCGTGGGAGACTACGCGTTCGCGTTGAGTAAAAATCCGGAGGCTGGGAAGTTGACCTTCGCGGACGCGTGAAGGAGTGTCGCGTTCGCGATGAAGAAGAGGAAAAAGGCATCGCGTTCGCGTGAGAGGCGTCGCGAACGCGATGAAAAAAATAGGCTGGCAGTGAAGTTAAAACCAGAACTGGTCGGTCGCGGGTTTAATACCCAAAACCTCCATTTTTGAGTTCCAAGAGAAGAAATTGACGGGAGATTGCTGGGAAATCATCGGGGTTTCGTTGGAGGTAAGTTTTGTGGCTTAATTACATCATTTTAACATGAAATCCTTGGTTAAATCCCTGTAAATGGAAAGTTAAAGGTGGGTTTGAGCCCTAAGCTTAAATTTAAGAAAAATACTAATTTGAGTGGGCAAATGGAGTCCGATTTTGGTAAATTTTATATGACTAGACTCGTATCGAGATGAGGATTCCGGAAATATGACTTTTGTAATTTTTCGACAAGTGTACCGAAAGTCGGGTTTTGACAACTTTGGGAATTTTGATGTAAATTGAGTTGTATTGATTGGGTGTCGTCCCATTGGCCTAATTTGTTGTATTTCTACTGTATTTGATCAGATTCTACGCGTGCGGAGCTTGATTCTCGTGGCAAGGGCATTGCGGAGTAGTCGTCGTGCCGTATTGAGGTGAGTAAAAGATGTGGGTGATGACCAGCGGGTTCGAAGTCCCGGTATACCACTTTGTGACGCTGTATAGCGGCGAGACACGTACTCTCTTGTGAGTGCGGGGTCGATTGTGATTGGGGACTATGGCGTAGTCCGACTTGTTGATACTGTGTTATGACATTGGCTACTCTTGAGCCGTCGAACCTCCTTCTCGGATGGTTGCATACTATATATTGTGATATTGGCCACTCTTGAGCCGCTGAACCCCCTTCTTGGGCGGATGAGTATACAAGTGGACCGTGAGCCAGTTATTGGATCCCGCGAGGATCGTTATCATTATCTTATCATATTGACATGTTAGCTACTACCAGTCCGTAGCTATTTCTGTTATCATGCTATTTCCAATCTCTGGAACTTGGTATTACTGTTTTCCAACTGAAAAATGGCAAAAAGGTTTTCAAAACTACTTTTGAGCTTGCGAGGCTGTATTTGCATATTAGCTGATGGTAGTGGATCGGGCTGGGCACCGCAGCGGTATATATTTATGTTGGATCGGACTGCACGCCGCAGTAATATTGTGCTTGGGCTGTAGGAGCCCCTCTGGAGTCTGAACCCCCACGGTGAGCACGGGTACCCAAATTGGATCGGGCTACGCGTCGTAGCGGTCATATCATGCATTGCATTGCATTTAGCTACATCTGATAGCTGTTATACTGTTTTGCTGGTACTTATTGGTACAGGTATAGTTGATATTGATTCTGTGACAGGGTATTCGATTACAACTTTACATAGTGCTTTATTGCGGATTTCTTATCTGCGCTGTCGTACCCTTGTTTATTACCACTGAGTCTGGGAGTACTTATTTTACTCCCTGCACCTTGTGTGCAGATCCAGGTACCTCTCAGCAGTGATCCAGTAGCTGTGCGAGGCGACATTTGTGGATATTCGAGGTAGCTGCAGAGTCCGCAGGACCCGATATTCCTTCTTACTGTTTTGATTCTGTATCGACATTGCTTTCCATACTTCGTATCTTGTAAACTATCATATACTCATGTTCAGTAGAGGCTCATGACTCTTGACCCTTCGGTCTATGTGAGTTGGTATATTTTGGGACTTGGTTCCCCGCTGTTGGTATATGTATCACTGTTGTTTCATATTTTGGTATGCTTAAATGGGATAGAACGAGCTTCTAGCTCCGTTCTTGTTATTGACTGGTCAGGCTGGCTTAGCAATGTGCTGGGCGCCATCACGACCGGATTTGGGGTCGTGACAGACACTTTTACGTGAAAGGGGGAGGGGAGACCTTCAGCATTCTTTAAAAAAGAGAAAACAAAAAACAAGGAAGGGGGAAGCTTTCTTGGTGGTCAAAAAAGAAAGGAAAAAAAAACAGAAAGCAAAGAGGGGGTGACGGGGGGTTTTCAGCTTCATGCTGATTTTGAAAATAAAACAACGAAGGCAGGAGAAAAATCAAAACAAGAACATTGAGCTCCTTCCGTCATTTTTGAAAAAAGAACAGATACACGAGAAGGCTGGATTGATTCATTTTCGGTTGAGCAAAGAAAACAACCATGAGAAAACCCTAACGATCCCACCCCTCCACCTGCAACGTCCAGCAGCAAACATCGACGCCGCCTCTGCGTCGTCGACCGATGTTGTCTCGCTGCTCGTCACGTCGCAGACCACCTCCTTCTTACCAGCCGCCGCTGCGTGTTGTTTCGCGTCCAGCAGAAAAACAACAGCAACCAAACGACCCTACCTCCGTCGCACACCAGCGAAACGACCAGCAGTTCCCTCATCGACGAACCTCCTTCGACCACCCTTTCTGCTCCATTTTCTTCGTTGTAAACCAGACCACTCAGCTCACGTCGCCATTGATGCAACAACTGCTTTATCGCCATTTTCGTCACTGTTACTGACCAAACGACCACCATCACAGCCCGCGTCCAGCTATTGCATATCTTCTTCGCAGCTACCAGCTGTTGTTCAGCTTCTTCGCAACGAACCAGCAGTAACCCCATCGCAGCTACTGGTCGAGCCCCTGGTTAATTAGGTTGAGTTCATTTTTGGAGCTCGTTCGTGAGATCTGTTCGGAGGTAAGTATCAAAGTTTTGAGGTTGTTTCATCGAGGTCTGGTGCGTCGAGGTCAAAGAAAGGTCCATTTCTATCCATCTCTTCTATTAATCCATAGATATATTTCATGTTTCTACGAGTTTGGAACCTACTGTGATTCTAACGTTAGTCATTTTCACTGTTATTTTGTTTAAGTTGGTTTGTTTTAATGGATGAATTATGTGTTGAAAACATTGTTAAGTATGCTTAAAAAAAATGAAAAAATAAAAAAATTTGAAAGGTTAGTTTGAATGCAAATGGTGTGATGTTGAAGTTGTTTGGGACATGGTTAATACTGAAGAAGGAATTGGTTTTTGAGTGACTAGCGTTATCTTATTTCAGTTTTTTATTTTTTTAATCGCTAGGAGAATGTTTAGGCCGTCGAAACTCGGGTAAATGTTTAGGCCGTCTAAACTCGGGTTACTTTTGGGTGCATTTCATGTAACCTGATTGTAACAACTTCGAATAATGAAACCATTTGGAATAATTTGAGGCATGACATGCCAAGTCAAATCACAAAAATGCATGGTTGTCTTTTAATTAATTTTAATTCTTATAATTCGAGGCGTGCTATTTAGCGAATATTCATGGCCCTTCGCAAAGTAATAATATGTTAGTCACTTTAGGTGTGGGTTTTATTTTTTTTAACTTTCTTAAAAAATGGGTGTGCATTTCATGCAACTCGAATCCAAATTCGACAACGTTGAATAAGAATGTGTCGAGGATCCGGGTGCATTTCATGTGACGTGATCCGAAAACATGTTCTTAAACAACGTTCATTTTCTTAAGTAGTAAGACAAAAAGCGGTAAATAACATTAAAAGTGCACTGTAGGATAATATGTTTTAAAATCAAGTACTTTAGCCAAATATGACAGTTGAGCGACCGTGCTAGAACCACGGAACTCGGGAATGCCTAACACCTTCTCCCGGGTTAACAGAATTCCTTATCCGGATTTCTGATACGCAGACTGTGTAACAGAGTCAATGTTTTCCTCGATTCGGGATTCAAACCGGTGACTTGGGACACCATAAATCTCCCAAGTGGTGACTCTAAATTAATTAAATAAATCCCGTTTTGATTGTCCTTTAATTGGAAAAACTCCCTCGCTCCCTACGGGGTGTGCGCCAAAAGGAGGTGTGACAGCTCTGGCGACTCTGCTGGGGACTAATGACCCAGAACCACTGGTTCAGGGTTTAAGAATTCGAGCTTTGAATAATTGTTGTATTTGGCTTATTATTATCTGATTTTATTATATATTTGTATTTAATGTGCTAAATGTTGCTTTTACCGCTTTGATCTTTTGTCAATTGTACATATAAATTGTGCCGAAACCAATCTCCTCTCTGAGTTTTCTAAATCATAAAGAAGGGTGCACTTAGTGTGACTTCTTTTCTGTATAGTATCTAATTCTCACTTTAGAACGAGGTTTGGATAAGTTGCAAAACCGGTGAAGCTTCTGTATTCCTGGGTTGCTGCCTCCTCCTCGGCTCGAGTTGTCCGCTCGGGTAAGCCAGGTCTAGAACAATAAACTCAGGTTTTTAAACCTAGAATAACGAAGCTTCATGCCGGATCCCTAGTAGGAACGTTTATTTGCATCGTGTTGCATTTGACTTAGGGGACTCAACACAGGGGTTGTGTCCGTCTAGGACAGGTGACCTGAAATGAAAAGATCATCCTGCTGCATCCTGTTTGTTTTACGCATTTATTTGCTTCAGACTTGCAGGCTAACCGGTTTTTAAATATTGAGGAAAATAAAAAAAAAATAGTTTCAAAATAGTTTATTTTTTTACTTAAAAAGAAGAAAAAAAAACGTTTGTTTTAGAATAAAAAAAATGTGTGATTAAAATAAAAAAAATAGTTTTAAAATAGTTTTTTTTTATACTTTAAAAGAAATGTTTATTTTAAAATAAAAAATAATGTGTGAAAAAACAAAATTTAGTTTGTTTCATTTACAGATGTAGTTTGTTTTTATTTGACCGAACTACGTTGGTTTGATTCTCCCCATTAGGTGGGATACATAGGCAACCCTCATCGGGTCCAACCACCCCTTCAAAAAATTAAAAAAAAATGTCGAAGTTTTAGTTTTCAATAAAATCAAAGTAATGCTGTTTTTGAAAATAGCCGAATGTTCCGAAAGGACACCGGAAGGCTGTTTTTGCAAAAATGGCCACTTTGAAGTCTTTTCTTTTTCTTTTTGAATAATAGCCTTGAAATATTCCATGTGGAAATGTTGAAAGGCCGGAGCCTCAAAATAAAGTTTGGGATACCGCCCCTTTTAAAAAAAAAATCAAAAAAATGTGTGTTTAATTTCGTCAATAAAATCAAAGTGATGCCGTTTTTGGAAATAGCCGAATGTTCCGAAAGGACGCCGGAAGGCTGTTTTTGCAATAATAGCCGCTTTGAGTCATATTAGATAATTTACGAGCATAGCCTTGAAATATTCCTTGAGGAAAAGTTGCAAGGCCATAGCCGCAAAATCAAGTTCGGGTTCACACCCTTTTTGCAGAAATAACCAAAACAAAATGTGTCATATTTTTGATTTTATTATAAATAAATCGGGTGATGCTATTCTTGTTTAAAATAAGCCGAATGTTCCCCAAAAGGACGCTGGAAGGCTATTTTTGCAAGAATAGCCACTTTGAGTCTTTGTAAATAATTTTTGGGCACAACCTTGAAATATTCCCTCGTGGAAATATTGAAAGGCCGTATCCGCAAAATTAAGTTTGAGTCATCACTCAACTTTGCAAAAAAAAAAACATATGGTTTTGCTGAAATGGCCACATTTGGCATTTAAACTTTCTTAGTCTTGTGTTGGCCTGTGTCGGTGCTGAACGATGCCCCATGGGCCCTAAGATGAAAAATTTTGAATTTGTAGTCTCTTAAATAAAATTTTGTAAAAATAGCTGCTTTGTCAAGTATGTTATTACATGGCTAATTTTGTAGAAATAGTCATAATTGGCGCTAAAAAATATTCTTGTTCTTGTAGAAATATCTGGCACAAGGTGTGAAAGTTTTTCATCAGAGTTTGTAGTTGGAGTCGGCTTTTACAATCTTTCTTCAAGAAAAAAGAAAAAAAAATCAAATAAACATCTCTTTATTTCTTGCATTAATTTGCAAGAACTACGCTCGGTCCGATTCATGCGGGGTCATGATACGTAGGCAATCTCCATAAGATTCGACCACAACTGTATATGTATATATATGAAAAAAAATGAAAAAAAAAATGACCACAATTGTATATGTATATATATAATATAAAATAAAAAAAAATAAATAAATAAATAAATTGATAAGGACTGTCCGAGTCCATTCTAACATGTTTTGTCTTGAATTGTAAAGTAAGTAGAAGGTGGTTGGTTTGTGACAAGCGGACAACGCAAGATCCCCGAAAGATGGTACAGGAGGAAATAACCCAAAGATTGAAAAGCTTAGAACATCGGTTGAAAAACACGCACGGGTTGGCATGTCAAAAGAGTGTTGCTTTCAAAGATCTATGCTTGTTTCCTGATGTCCACTTGCCACCTGGTTTCAAGATTTACAAATTTGAAAAGTACGATGGACATGGACACCCAATAGCCCACTTGAAAAGGTATTGCAATCAACTAAGGAGTCTGGGAAGAAATGAAGAATTGTTAATAGCTTACTTTGGGGAAAGCCTTACAGGAGTAGCCTCTGAATGGTTTTGGGATCAAGATGCATCTCGCTGGCACGTCTGGAACGACATGGCACAGGCCTTTGTCAAACAATTCCAATACAACATCGAGATTGCCCCAGACCGCATTTTTCTTTCAAATCTGAAGAAGAAATCAAGTGAAAGTTTCAGGGAATATGCCCTTAAATGGAGAGAGCAAGCGGCTCGTGCTGAGCCACCCATGGATGACCATGAGTTAATCACTGTCTTCCTTCATGCTCAAGAGCCGGATTATTTTCAGAACATGATGTCTGCGGTTGGTCAATCCTTGTTGGATGTAATCAAAATGGGAGAAATGGTAGAGAACGGGCTTAAGACATGCAGAATTATAAGTCAAGCAGCTCTCAAGGCTGCAGCTCAGGCTGTCCAATTTGAATCTAGTGACACGAATGAGAGGGATGAAGAAGTCATGATGATATCGGGGTCAAGAAAAGGTTCCAGAAGAACACCTCGACGGTATGCGATGTCTCGACAGGTTTTCCATAACTCCCCTGAGCATTACTATCCACCTCCGAACCCACCATACTCAGTTGATCCACCCCAGTATGTTATTCAGCCATCAAATCGTCCAAGAAAGCGAGCACGAGCATCACAAAATCTCTATCAGCCTCTGCAAAATTTCCAAACACCTTATAACCCACTTCCAAACCAAGGGCATAGAAGGGAACCAAAGTTGAAGGATAATTTCACACCAATAGGAGTTTCCTATGCAAGCTTGTTTGAGAAGTTAAAGCAACAGGATATGATTGCACCCATCCCTCCAAATCATGTGGACCCACGTGCAAGGAGCTTTGACCCATCTAAAAGGTGTGAATACCATTCCCATGCCCAGGGGCACAACATGAAAAGTTGTCGGGATTTGAAAAGAGAAATAGAAAGGATGATCCAAGAAAGATTGATTGTGATTCATAATAGTGACACCCAGAATATCGTGCTGAATCCATTACCTGCACTTGATGATAAACACTTTCTGGCGGTGATGCCTGGTGACACGGAATATGAGAACCCACTCGGGAATTTGCCGACTGAAATGAGAGAAGGCCATAGTGGTTCTGATAATCAAATTCGTGGCTAAATGTCAGGTTTATCAATTGGAGAGTCATTTGTGGTGGCTTATTTTGTTGTCATTTCTATTTGTCCGAGTTATTTCAGAATGGTAATCCGAATGTTGTTTTGTGGCTCAAACCTTTTTATCCTTGTATTTTTATTTTGATCATAGTGTCTCAACTTAAGGGGTCTTGGTTCATTCTAAGGGTTGTAACCCCGGTTTTGTTTTTTGGTTGTACGAGTCGTTGTTTTATCGGTTAATGCAATGACCTATTTTATATTATTTCTAGACATTTTCTGTTATTTAGTCCTCTCCTTCCTATAGTTCTTTTTCTGCTAGCTCTAGTGACATGACGTGCACGCATAGTTCTGGCCTGATCTTAAAAGTTAATCACAAAATCATTGGGAGGTGATCGAGTTATTTAAATTATATAAGAACGGTTTGAGATTATTCGAAGCCCGAGTCATGATAAACTGGGGCAAGTGTAAACGGAAACCGTTAAAGTCAAGCTGGCCAAAATTGACATGGGGTCGTTCATAATAATAAAAATGAGAGTGTTGCCCAACAGTGCTTTAAAGATATGACGAATATTAATTGTGTTGTTTACGCTTGGCATGTTTTGAAGATTGGAATGACGAAGGCATTTTGTTCTGCTATCCAAACACTTTATCCATCGTCAACCCTTTGAGCCTTATTTTAAATTCTTTCATACCCCTCCTTCGGAATTAGTTGCAAAGACTAGAAACACAAGTTTGAAAGGTAAGAGAAGAAAGGGATAAAGAAAAAGTAAAGAAAAAGAAAATAACAAAAAGAGATAAAGAAAAGAAAAAGAAAAATGTATGAAAAAAAAGAAACTTGAAAAAGAGGAATTGGGAACTACGTTTGACCTGATTCCTCAAAGAGGATACGTAGGCGCTACACAGCTCGGTCATAGTGTAAATAAAAATCAAAAAATCCCCAAGCTTAAAACTGGGGCAACAAAAGTTGTGTTTATATAGGAAGATGTAGACTCCGAAGGTTGTAATTTTGAACCCATTTTGTTTTGTTTTGAGCCTTTAATACCCTTTCTTTCTAAGCCCTATCAAAATCCACATTACGGTCCAAAGAAAGACCTTTTGACCAATCTTCAAAAGAGGCGAAGTTCGGCAAATGAGAGAAGTCTTATCAGAACATAACACTCTGATTCCCTTAAGAAAAGACTCGGATCTGCAGCAGAAGAAGTATGAGAGAACTTAGCAGTAACACTACCAATCCCCAGCGGAAAAGTAACACAAATGAGAGAGTATTAGCGGTGAAAACCTTCACAGGCACCATAAGGCGATGAAAGCTGAGAGAAAAACCGCAATGAGAGAGGCTTGGTAGTGAAAACCCCTCGGGCACTACAAGTCGAACGAAGATTGGAAACGAGATAGGAAAGTCCCAGGAGAAGATTACAAAAGGCGGTTTAACGATGAAGGATAGGCTATATGTGCACGTCATGTCCATTAGAGTTGGTATCCACGTTTGATAGGTTTATTTTATAATTTTTCTTTTTAGAGAGTCATTGTCTTTTATTCTGTTTCCTTTTATCTTTCTCCTTTCATCAAAATTCCCCAATAGAGTCTGTTTGCAAGAAATGCAAAATTTTCCATCAGCTTTCCAATTATGCAAGATGAGATTTTGATTGGTACACCCAAGTGGTATAAGTCAGGAAGGATCAAGCGCAAGGCCAGTGTCCAGAGGGATATTCCCCAGCAATAGGAAAATGATAAAGGGAGGGATTGGTGTCAATAAGGATATCTCAAGGAAGGTTAATGACCTCAAGGAAGGTTAATGAGACTCAAAGGTCGGGAAATGTCCAGTCCTTAGATATGCCGCAAAAGGAGAGATATCCCCAACAGAAAGGTATTTTCAGTGACAAGGGTGAACAAAGAAAATGATTCACCAGTAAAACATGCAAGGTCTTCACGAAAGGTCACTATCATAGGAATTCGGGTGGTCAGGATACCAGTAGAAAACCACGCGGAAAGGCTCGCGAATAAAAGAATCATCAAGGAAGGCGGGGAAGCAAGAAAGGAGAAAACTATCCCCAGCATGAATATCATCAAATGATAACATCCCCAGCAGGGTCTGACAATGAATTGCAGAGGGGGAAAAGAGGAGGAGAACCATCCCTAGCAGGAGCACCACAACCAGCCACCACATTTTAAAACTAACCAATTTTTCTTTGATTTGAAACAGGAAAAGAGGGGTTGTTGGCAGAAAAACATGCCACGAAGAAGATTCTCAAACTGGGGCAGAAAATTTTCTCCTGTTGTGAAAATTTTCTCGAAACCAAATACCCGGTTGGGGAAAGAAGACAGATAATGCAAGGAAATGATCTTTGAACCCAATTATCCCTAGCAGCTTTGAAAGAAAGAAAACTACAAGCTGTGATAGAGGAAATTATACCCCCAGTAGACAGGACAAAATGAGGAAGCTTGCGTTCAGAAAGGCAAGAAGCCGGTATCATCCCCAGCAGTTCTCGGAAAAATGAAACACTGATTTTGAGATTTCCCCGGCAGCATTATATCCTACAAGTTTTTCAATGGAGCAAAGCGCAAGTCTCGAAGGAGGTTTGGAAAGAGGAAAAAGGAAAAGGGGTCCCCCGACAGGACAATCCTCAGCTAATGACATTTCAATCCCCCGCGATCCCGGGAGAGAATAAAAGGTTTTGAAGGAAGTAGAAAAGGAGGAAATAGAGAAGATTTTCCCAGCAGCATCATCCCCAGCAGGTAAGTAAACAATTCCAAAGATATCCCCAGCAGTCAAGGGAAAAATAACATGACCTAGGAGGAAAGCAATTCCGAAACAAGGTAATTTAGAAGAAAGGATGGGATGTAGTTAGTGAGTTGATGTTGAAGTCGGGGAACCCGCCTGAAGAATAGAGTGGCGATTTAGTTTTGAAGTTGTGGTTGAAGTCAGGGAGTCCGCCTGAAGAATGGAGTGGCGATTTATTTTGAAGTGCAGTTGAAGTCAAGGAGCCCGCCTGAAGAATGGAGTGGCGATTTAGTTTTGAAGTTATAGTTGAAGTCAGGGAGCCCGCCTGAAGAATGGAGTGGCGATTTATTTTGAAGTTGTAGTTGAAGTCAGGGAGCCCGCTTGAAGAATGGAGTGGCGATTTATTTTGAAGTTGGAGTTGAAGTCAGGGAGCCCGCCTGAAGAATGGAGTGGCGATTTAGTTTTGAAGTTATAGTTGAAGTCGGGGAGCCCGCCTGAAGAATGGAGTGGCGATTTATTTTGAAGTTATAGTTGAAGTCAGGGAGCCCACCTGAAGAATGGAGTGGCGATTTAGTTTTGAAGTTGTAATTGAAGTCAGGGGGCCCGCCTGAAGAATGGAGTGGCGATTTAGTTTTGAAGTTATAGTTGAAGTCAGGGGAGCCCGCCTGAAGAATGTAGTGGCGATTTATTTTGAAGTTGTAGTTGAAGTCGGGGAGCCCGCTTGAAGAATGGAGTGGCGACTTATTTTGAAGTTGGTTGAGGAAAGCGGTAGAGTATAACGGAAATCTCCAGCATGAATCCAAGTTCATAATCAAAAGGAAGGCGGCAAGGACCAGAAAGATGGGTTCAGACTTCGAAGGAGAATAGTTCGAAGATCACAAAGAAGGGACCAATGGTCGGAGTTCGGCAATCAAGATAGGCCGAAATAACAATTGTCAGAGGAGAAGAAGCATGTGAAGAAACATCAGAGCCAGCAGGATGGCAAGGAACATGACAAGATCAAGTTGAAAAGATAGATAAGAATTTGCAATACTGTAACTTAGTCTAGCTTCTTATTTTGTTTAGCACGGTGTAATAAGGAGATCAGCGATTTAGTTTTGAAGTTATAGTTGAAGTCAGGGAGCCCGCTTGAAGAATGGAGTGGCGATTTAGTTTTTAAGTTATAGTTGAAGTCAGGGAGCCCGCCTGAAGAATGGAGTGGCGATCTAGTTTTGAAAATGTAGTTGAACTCAGGGAGCCCGCCTGAAGAATGGAGTGGCGATTTAGTTTTCGAAAGTTGTAATGGAAGTCAAGTACCCGTCTGAAGAATGAAATGATGATTTACGATTAGAGTTTGTCGATAAAGTTAGAAGCTCGCCAGAGGAGCAGAACGACGTCTCAATTTCTAAGATTTGATAAGGATAGTGAACAATCGGAAAGGGACAGAGTGTAACAGAAATCCCCAGCATGAATCCAAGTTCATAATCAGAAGGAAGGCAACAAGGATCAGAAAAGATAGATTCAGACTTCGAAGGAGAATAGTTCGAAGATCACAAGTAAGGGAATTCACTTCGGAGTGCAATGCAAGTTAGCAACAAAAGAAGCTTGCGACCGGAATGCGAGTCAACAGTCCGAGATGATCAACAGAAGTGAGTCACAATGAAAAAAAAAAAGCAAGGATTTAATCCAAGTGCAGAAGTTGATGAAAGATGTGGTGTGCTCAAGACATGGCCGAGGTCACAAGCACTGCATACCTGGTCTTGATCCGAAAAGCAGCATCTGCAACTAGCAAGTATCAAGGTTCAAATTTAGAGTCCGCATGAAGCACCAACCAATACTCAAGATCAGCTTCAGAAGACTCATAGATAGGAATCTTGTAACTAGGAGCTGATAGGCTTAGTTAGTCTTTTTCATGTTTGATTTTTTATGTAATAGCATGACCACGGACCGGAACCTCGATGGAACGAAACCTCGGTGGAACGACACCTCGACTTGCTCTCCACCTCGGTATACCCCTTCCTCACTCACTTTCGAACTACACGTGGCCTGATTCCTTTATAGCCAAGGATATGTAGGCAGCTCAGATACCAGGGCTCGGTCACATTCTCTTCCTTTCCTCTTAGATTAGTCTCTCTGAATAAGGGTCGGGTCAAAACACTTGTCTAGTCGTTCTTTGTCTGAAAACTCTTTGTGTTTTCAGTTAAAGAGGGGCAGCTGTAGATGCATGATTTTGCCCCTACCCGAGACTTTTTATATTTTTAGCGTAAAATATTTAGTTTAGTTTTAATATAGCTATTTTAGCTAATTTTGATTCTTTTACTTTATTTTTACCTTAAAATAAAAAACTAACAAAAAATATAGTTTTATTAATGTTTCGTAGTCATTTTTAACTTGAAAAATACAAAAATAGTACTTTATATTTTTAGCTTTATTAAAAAACGAAAATTACAAAACAAAAATAATATAATTAATATTTTGTGGTTACTTCAATCTTGAAAAAATAAAAATAGTTTTGTTTAGTTGTCGGTCTTACTTTTATAGTTGTTTTGATTACGTAGGATTAATTAAATAACACCATGCTCTCATTCTCGGTTACGAGCGAAGAATAATATTCGGGTTAAACTACTCGATTTTATATTTTTTGAACCTAGTCCATAATAATCCAAGTCCACCACACGGGGAAGACGGACAAAAACAACCCATACAAATACATGCAAGCACGACAGACAAAAGAATATGGGCATCACATGAAGAGGGATGGGAAAATAATTGAAAAATGAAAAGAGAAAAAAGACAAAGAAAAAAAGACAAAAATATACACACATGCATACACGGTTGGGAGGGGCTTTTGAAAAGAGGTATGGCAATAAAAATAAAAAAATAAAAAATAAAAAAAGAAAGGGGGACACTTTCACGTGAAAGGGGGAGGTGGGGACCTTCAGCATTCTTTAAAAAAGTGAAAACAAAAAACAAGGAAGGGGGAAGCTTTCTTGGTGGTCAAAAAAGAAAGGAAAAAAAACAGAAAGCAAAGAGGGGGTGACGGGGGGTTTTCAGCTTCATGCTGATTATGAAAATAAAATAACGAAGACAGGAGAAAAATCAAAACAAGAACATTGAGCTCCTTCCGTCATTTTTGAAAAAAGAATAGATACACGAGGAAGCTAGATTGATTCATTTTCGGTTGAGCAAAGAAAACAAACATGAGAAAACCCTAACGAACCCACCCCTCCACCTGCAACGTCCAGCAGCAAACATCGACGCCGCCTCTGCGTCGTCGAACGACGTCGTCTCGCTGCTCGTCACGTCGCAGACCACCTCCTGCTCCATTCGTCGAGACAACCGGGCAGCACCAGCCGCTGCTGCGTGCTGTTTCGCGTCCAGCAGAAAAACAACAGCAACCAAACGACCCTACCTCCATCGCACACCAGCGAAACGACCAGCAGTTCCCTCATCGACGAACCTCTGTTGACCACCCTTTCTGCTCCATTTTCTTCGTCGTAAACCAGACCACTCAGCTCACGTCGCCATTGACGCAACAACTGCTTCATCGCCATTTTTGTCACTGTTACTGACCAAACGACCACCATCCCAGCCCGCGTCCAGCTGTTGAATATCTTCTTCGCAGCTACCAGCTGCTGTTCATCTTCTTCGCAACGAACCAGCAGCAACTCCGTCGCAGCTGCTGGTCGAGCCCCTGGTTAATTAGGTTGAGTTTATTTTTGGAGCTCGTTCGTGAGATCTGTTCGGAGGTAAGTATCAAAGTTTTGAGGTCGTTTCATCGAGGTCTGGTGCGTCGAGGTCAAAGAAAGGTCCATTTCTATCCATCTCTTCTATTAATCCATAGATATATTTCATATTTCTACGAGTTTGGAACCTACTGTGATTCTAACGTTAGTCATTTTCATTGTTATTTTGTTTAAGTTGGTTTGTTTTAATGGTTGAATTATGTGTTGAAAACATTGTTAAGTATGCTTAAAAAAAATGAAAAATTAAAAAAATTTGAAAGGTTAGTTTGAATGCAAATGGTGTAACATTGAAGTTGTTTGGGACATGGTTAATACTGAAAAAGGAATTGGTTTTTGAGTGACTAGCGTTATCTTATTTCAGTTTTTTATTTTTTTAATCGCTAGGAGAATGTTTAGGCCGTCGAAACTCGGGTAAATGTTTAGGCCGTCTAAACTCGGGTTACTTTTGGGTGTATTTCATGTAACCTGATTGTAACAACTTCGAATAATGAAACCATTTGGAATAATTTGAGGCGTGACATGCCAAGTCAAATCACAAAAATGCATGGTTGTCTTATAATTAATTTTAATTCTTAGAATTCGAGGCGTGCTATTTAGCGAATATTCATGGCCCTTCGCAAAGTAATAATATGTTAGTCACTTTAGGTGTGGGTTTAATTTTTTTTAACTTTCTTAAAAAACGGGTGTGCATTTCATGCAACTCGAATCCAAATTCGACAACATTGAATAAGAATGTGTCGAGGATCCGGGTGCATTTCATGTGACGTGATCCGAAAATATGTTCTTAAACAACGTTCATTTTCTTAAGTAGTAAGACAAAAAGCGGTAAATAAAATTAAAAGTGCACTGTAGGATAATATGTTTTAAAATCAAGTACTTTAGCCAAATATGACAGTTGAGTGACCGTGCTAGAACCACGGAACTCGGGAATGCCTAACACCTTCTCCCGGGTTAACAGAATTCCTTATCCGAATTTCTGATACGCAGACTGTGTAAAAGAGTCAATTTTTTCCTCGATTCGGGATTCAAACCGGTGACTTGGGACACCATAAATCTCCCAAGTGGTGACTCTGAATTAATTAAATAAATTCCGTTTCGATTGTCCTTTAATTGAAAAAACTCCCTCGCTCCCTACGGGGTGTGCGCCAAAAGGAGGTGTGACATGAGACACTTCTCAATATGCATCACTAAGCACATAGTTCCAATAGACTTTGGATGATAATTATAAACTTGTCCACAATGAAGACACTTTGCTTTGCAGGCTTCTTCAGTTACTTCAACTAGCTCAAAATGTTCCCAAATAGACGATCTAGCTTTAGGACCACGAGTCATAGTTGAACCTACAAAAAAAATATCACAAGTTAATAAAATATTTTTAATTATAAATAACAAAAGAATACCACAAAACAAGCAAATTCTTAAACTTACCACTTGTTCAAACTATGCATCAACAATGCTAGTATCTCTTTCAATAATGCAAGTTTCTCTACTGCTCGTTGCCATATCTAAATAAAATTTGATAACGTGTGTCATTTAAACTTGCAAAGTACACTAATTTTTAATAAAATACTCATAAACGAAGAATCTTACCAAGTTCAATTTTCTCAAGAAACTCCAAATCTTCTTCAACATTAATAGGAGTGCCGTCACATCTAAGCCAATCTTGAACACAAACAAGACTTTGCACCAACCGAGGAGTCAATGAACTCCTAAATGAATCAAGAATGCGGCTACCGGTACTAAATGCACATTCCGATGCAACACTTGAAATTGGAATGGCTAATACATCACGAGCTAGCTCAGATAGAATAGAAAATTGAGGCGCATTAATTTGCCACCAATCTAAGATTTTAAAATCATCAGAATCATCAGAATATGGCTCTTGTCCTTCACCAATATATCTTTTCAACTCAGATTTAGCACCCACACTTCCCGAGTCTTCCTTTTGCCTTTTTAACAGTTGCTTTATTCTCACATATTTTGTTCTCACATTCACACTAGATGAATCAGATGTGTCATCAGATGAAGTAGATTTAGATGGAGATGACTGAGGACAACATCCTTTGGAATATCTTTTTTGATACTCCACAAACAAAGAATTCAAATAAGTATCCACTTCGGCAGTTAATGTCTTCCCCGGTTCCTTCCCAAACATTTCCTCAAGTGCAAAACCAACATACTCAAATTTATTATGAGGATCTAATACAGAAGCAATAAAAATTATTTTATTCATCTTTTCAGGTTCACCCCAATATTTTTTAAACTTCTCTTGCATTTTATCTGCCATCTTACTCAAATTAGTATCATCACTAGCTAAAATAGATTTCAAATGACAATCAAGCTCACATATATCTTCAAAATTATAATTAGAAGTGACATAACCTGAGCCTGAAACCTTTTCGGTGAGCTCGTGAAATCTTTCAAGAAACTTTATCACGTTTCTCACATTCACCCAATCATCACATACAAATGGACCTGCAACATTCCCATCCTCACAAACATGCGTACAAAGATGAGAAGAAAATCCATCATCAAAAAGATGAAGCTTGTCAAAAGCCTTCTCAAAGTTTTGCGCCGTTTCCAACATCAAGTAGGTGGAATTCCACCTAGTAGGAACGTCCAAACACAATGTTTTGCTACATTTTACCTCTTGATGTGCACAACATTCCCTAAACTTTAAGGTCCTTTGTGGAGATGATCTCACATACCTAACAGCTTGTCTAACACGTTTTACATAATTATCAATTTCCTTCAAACCATCTGGTACAATTAAATTAAGTATGTGAGCCATGCATCTCACATGAAGATGGTTACCACCCATCGAATTCGTTTTCCACATATCTAGTTGTTTAGACAATTCTTTAACCGTGACATCATTTGAAGAAGCATTATCAACCGTAACAGTGAATACCTTATCCAATTTCCATTCAAGCAAACAATACCAATAACCTTTGCCATTTCGTCACCCTTATGACTAGAGATTGTGCAAAAATTTAGTATTCTTTTATGCAACACCCAATCTCTATCAATAAAATGACCCGTCAAGCACATATAGTTAATTCTTTGTAATGAAGTCCATGTGTCTGTTGTAAGGCACATTCTTGGTTTTACATCTCTGAAAATTTTCATTAGTTTAAGCCTCTCTTCATTATAAACTTGAAAGCAATCCCTTGTAATTGTCCTATGAGAAGGAGCATTAAATTGAGGTTGGGCTATGCTCATAAACTTCTTAAAGACTTTCTTTTCAATAAAGATAAAAGGTAATTCCTCCACTATTACTATCTCAACTAAAGCCCTCCTAACTAATTCTTGATCAAATTTCCAAAGCACCCCACCATTAATTTGCCCATCCGTTTGAAAACACAATTGTGTTTGAGTATTATCAACTTTCCGTGGTATTTTTGGACACTTCTTTAAATGAGTATTCAATGATGTTGTTCCATTCAATCGTGAATTAGTCTTATAATCACGACCACAATATTTACACTTTGCCATATCATCTCCATTAGAATCTTTAAACTTTTCAAAATGATCCCAAGCAAGTGATCTAGATTGTACAAATTTTCTTTTTTTTGGGTCTTGACTAACTGAATTTGTAGGTGAAGAAGTAGGTTCGCTTTAAGATGAACCCACCGCACTTACTCTACTTTCACCTTCTGCCATCTATAGAAAATCGAATGAAAACATAATTAAGGAGTGTACTTCATTAATGAAAATACAATCGAATGTTAAAGGTAGACACACAGAGAAACTTCTTTAATTAAAATAAATGAATAGGTGAACTCTTACATGTACATTACTACAACAAAATATACACTTTTAAGAGCAATAGAAATAGAAAAAACAAGATGAAATTGTAGCCGAAAATGTCACTGCTTGTAGCCGAAAATACTTGTATTCAAAACAAGAGAATGATTTAGCCGAAAATGTCACTGCTTGTATTCAAAACAAGAGAACAAATCATTCAAAACAGAAATACTTGTAACCGAGGAAGAAGGCAGCACTAACCTGAGAAGAAGGCAGCAGTCGCAGTTGTAGTCGCACAAATTTGAGGAAGAGCCGAAGAGGAACAGTCGCACAGTTTGCACTCGTAGCTCACAGAGACACAGACGCAGTCGCAGCTCACAGACGCAGTCGCACAAGAGAGGAAAGGAACTGGGGATGGAGGAACCCTAAATCTAAAATTTTAAAATTGGGTCGGTCTATGACTCTAAAAATGACGGTAATTTCTAAATAGGGTGAGGTGAGCTTGGATATTATTGGGCTTGGATCACTGCTTATAAGTCTAGATTTATACGGATATATAGAAATATAGAATAGAATACAACTAATAAATATAATAATTATGTAATACCCCTAAATTTCAGTTTTTCGGTTTAACCGAAAACCGAATTACATAAACCGTGCACCGCACCGAAAACCCGAAAATTAATAATTTTAAAACCGTAAACCAACCGAAAAATCGATTAAACCGAAGCCGAAAAATCAAAATTTACGGTTCGGCTAATTTTTTCGGTTCGGTCGGTATTATGTTCACCACTAACCAAATGCACACCAAAGTATTCAAAAAGAGTGCCTAACATGTTATATTTGATTGCAATGTAGTAAAAGATGGATTCCACACAGCTATTCAAAGAAGAAACATCTGCTACAAATCTGAAAGCCCCTTCTATGTAAGTTTTCCTGTAAAATTATGATATTTTATTGTTCTATTATAGAAGCATTATTTTAGAAGGCTCAATTCGGCATTTAAGTGGTATTCCCTTGTGTATTTACATTTCCTTCTGAGATCTTTCATTATTTATATGGTACTTGAAAGAAATTTAAAAATGACAGGGATTACATCTCACATTGTCTCATTTTTTATAATATAATTATAAGTCGGCAACACCATCAAATTTGACTTACTAGCCACTTAATATTTTTTGCAGAATCTTTCTCTATATTTATTTGAGAAGGAATTATGGTTATACAAACTAATGCTTTGGATAAATACCATTTAAGAACATACATTGCTTCTCTTTTTCAATCATTTAATTCATCAAATGAGTAAATGGTTGAACTTGGTAAGTTGTTTTCCAATCTAAAGTTTAGGAATCTGTTTGATCTTGCATAGCTAAACAAAAAAAGAATGAATATTCACATGGTATTAATCATGAAAAAGTAGTGCATCTTAAAGAAATTTGTTAGACATTTTTGGTCAATGCATTTCTTAGAAATTTGTTGAGTTCATCTTGTCAATACTCTAAATGTCTAAATAGATAATTAAGTCAATTCCTCCAAGTGCAGTTTATTAAAACAATTTTATGCTAACAAGTTTGATGAATCTTTCATTCAATTAATATCACTGTTCCCGTTAATGATCGTGAATAGATCATAATGAGCAGAACTACTTAAAGCACTGAAGGATTGTTGTCATCTACATAAGATCTTGTGCGCGAATTGATGTTATTGACACTGAATTTGAGCATTTTAGTATCATGAACAAATTGTCAATATGTAATGTAAAGGTAGCTTTTTTCATGTTGGAAGCGAAGATTATCTTGTGGATACAATAGCTTTGCATGATGTAATGGGAATTCTTAGGCCTGTATTTGCCAATCCAGGAATTTGCAAGGTGACCTTGTTAATATGTGTGCCGATTAATAATTTTCTTTCATACTTCAATTTGGATGCATAAAGTGCAAGACGCTAACTCCACACTGTTGTTAGAAATATTGTAGTATGCTAATTTCATAATTTGCATCACCAAATGACTCCTAAAATTTGTTTCCTCTATTGTAGGTATTCCATGGTGCTGATAATGAGGTTTGGCTTTAAAGGGATTTTCACATATATGTTGTCAATTTACTTGACACTGCAAAGGTAAGGTATCCTATTAATATATATTCTTTTATCTAGTAAAGTGAAGATTTTTTACATAAGGGCAAGAATATACCTAGCATATGATGTTTAAATTTTAAGCCACTATTGTACTTGTTATATTTCAATCTTGGGAGGTGTTGTCTAAACCACAAAGGTCTTTGGTGTATTTGTTGGATTTGTAGTGTAGTATTGTCGCAAATAAATAATTACAGATATAGAAAGAAGCTTTGTTGGGATACATTCTTCTTCTTTCCTATACTCTTTCTATTCCTCCCATGGGTATATGTTAGCTAACTTTTCTATTGGTAAGTTGTGATTGGTGGATTTTCTTTTTCTTTTAATTTTTTTTTATATATATATTTATTAGTATCATTTTTCTGGTGGATTGGATTACGAGTAATCCTATTTCCTTGAAATGTAGTCAGATTATGCTACTTGTTCATTTGCAAATTGTTGATCTTTATTAGATTGACTGTATGCACAAAACATTTATTGTGATGGTGTAATATGAGGGGCTGATTTAGTGCAATATAGATCCTTATCCCGGTGGATAAAAGGGGTTGCTACACTCTTGTGCATGTTACGACCTCAAATCCGGCCGTGATGGAGCCCAGCACACTGCTAGGCCAGCCTGACCAATCAACAACAATTACGGAGCTGTGAGCTCGCCTTATCCCATTTAAGCATAACAAATTGTAAGACAACAAGGATAGATATATCAAAACAGGGAACCAAGTCCCAACACATGCCAACTCCCATAGACCGAAGGGTCAAGAGTCAAGAGCTTCTAAAGAACATAAGTGTAATAAGTTTTACAACCAAAACTCAGTGCGGAAAGAAATGACAATAAGAAATGAAAAAGACAGTCAAAAGGGGAGTCAGGTCCTACAGACGCTGCAGCTACCTCGACTATCCCGCACAATGCCTCCGAACGGCTATCGGACCATGTCTGCTGAGAGGTACCTGGATCTGCACACAAGGTGCAGGGAGTAAAATGAGTACTGCCAGACTCAGTGGTAATAAACAAGGGTAAGACATCGTAGATAAGAAATCCACAGTAAAGCACAATGTAAAGCTGTAATTAATACTCTGTAACAGTTCAATATCAACAGTAGAGAGCCAACAATATTAACAAGTATAACAGCTACCAGATGTAGTTAAATGCAATGCATGAAATGACCGCTATGGCGCGTAGCCTGATCCAATTTGGGTACCCGTGCTCACTGTGGGGGTTTAGACTCCGGAGGGGCTCCTACAGCCCAAGCACAATATCATGAATATACGCTGCGGCGTGCGGCCCGATCCACTACCAGTCAGCTAATATGCAAATGCAGCCTCGCAGGCTCAAAAGTAGTTTTGAAAACTCTTTTATCATTTTTCAGTTGAAAACAGTAAATGTCAAGTTCCAGAGATTGGAAATATCATGATAACAATAATAGCTACGGACTGGTAGAAACTAGCATGTCAATATTACAGAACAGTGCTAACGATCCTCGTAGGATCCCAATAATTTGCTCATAGCCCATATATGTACTCAACCGTCCAAGAAGGAGGCTCAACGGCTCAGGAGTAGCCAATATCACAATACAATATGTAACCATCCGAGAAGGAGGTTCGACGGCTCAAGAATAGCCAAATATCATAACACAGTGCCAACAAGTCGGACTAAGCCATAGTCCCCAATCACAATCGACCCCGCACTCACAAGAAAGTACGTGTCTTGCCGCTATACAGCGTTACAAAGTGGTATACCGGGGTTTCGAACTCGCTGGTCATCACCCACATCTATTACTCACCTCAATACGGCACGATGACTACTCCGCGATGCCCTTGCCACGATCAAGCTCCGCACGTGTAGAATCTGATCAAATATAGTAGAAACACAATAAATTAGGCCAATGGGATGATACCTAGTCAAAATAACTCAATTTACATCAAAATTCCCAAAGTTGCCAAAGCCCGACTTTCGGTACGCTTCTCGAAAAATTACGAAAGTCACATATTCGGAACCCTTATCTCAATACGAGTCTAGGCATATAAAATTTACCAAAATCGGATCCCATTTTGCCCACTCAAATCAGTGTTTTTCTTCAATTTTAGGCCTAGGGCTCAAACCCACCTTAAATCTTCCATTTACAGAGAATTAACCAAGGTTTTCATGATAAAATAATGTAATTAAGCCACAAAACTTACCTCCGATAAACACTCGATGATTTCCCAGCAATCTCCCGTGAGTCTCTCTCTATAGAACTCAAAATTTGTGTTTTGGGGTGTGAAACCCACGACTGGTTCTGTTCTGGTTTTTAATTCAATGTTTGGGAACTTTACCCTACGCGTTCGCGATGTCCCTCATGCGAACGCGATGCCTTGATCCTTTCCTTCATCGCGAACGCTACATGAAGTCACGCGTCCGCGAAGGCCATTCTCCCCAGCCCTGGATTTTTTCTCTACGCGAACGCGTCCCAGTCCACGCGAACGCATGGCTTGTCCTTTTCCTCATACGCGAACGCGAACCTACCCACGCGAACGCGATGCTCACAGCCTTCCTCTTAAGCGAATGCGTCTCCCAGCAATGCGAACGCGATGCTCATTTTTCCTCAGCCTACGCGAACGCGGGCCTCGCCCTCGCGAACGCGAAGGCTTAATTTCGGCCCAGTGATCAACAATTTTACAACAGATTTTCAAGTTTCAAAAATGCCGGATGATGGTCCGGATTCACTTAGAGGCCCCCGGAACCCCAACAAAAACCACCAACATACTCCAAAATACGATACGAACTTGTTCCAATCATAAAAACACCATCCTAAACATCAAAATCACCAATTACACACGGATTCAAGCCCAAGTTTCTTCAAAACTTCTGAAACTAACATTCAATCAAAAACCCGACCAAACGACGTCCGAATGACCTAAAATTTTGCGGACATATCCAAAATCACATGACGAAGCTACAGAAATTATCGGAATTCCATTCCGATCCCGGATCAAAACCTCACCTACAGTTCAGATTTCGCCAAAATTCAACCTTAGCCAATTCAAGCCTATTTCTACACCGGACCTCCAAATTCAATTTCGATCGCTCACCTAAGTCACAAATCACCTCCCGGAACTACCCGAATCATCAGAATCCGATTTTGAGCCCTCTAACTAAATAGTCAACTCCAGGTTGACTTTCCATATTCAAGTTTCTTTAAAAAGGCTATATGCCTAATTTTCAATCCAATTCACTCCTAACTCACCCGATATACTCTAATACTGATACAAAAGCATAAAACATATAATTAAATCATAATGGGGTGGTAATTCCCGTAACGACGGGCCGGGTCGTCACATTCTCCCCCTCTCAAGCAAACGCTCGTCCTCGAGCGGGTCAAGAAACATACCTGAAGTCTCGAACAAGTGAGGATATCTGCTCTGCATCTCCCGCTCGATCTCCCACGTGACCTCCTCCACGGGTCGACCTCTCCACTAAACCTTAACCGATGCAATCTCCTTGGACTTCAATTTTCTCACTTGACGACCCAAAATAGCAATAGGCTCCACATCATAGGATAGATCACCATCAAGCTGAATGGTACTGAAGTCTAATACATGAGACGGATACCCGATGTGCTTCTGGAGCTTAGACACATGGAATATTGGATGAACGCTGGATAAGCTGGGTGGCAAGGCCAACTAATATGCCACCTCTCCAACCCTCCTGAGTATCTCAAAAGGACCAATGTACCTGGGACTCAGCTTCCCCTTCTTCCCGAACCTCATGACACCCTTCATGGGTGAAACCTTCAACAATACTCTGTCACCAACCATGAAAGACAACTCTCGAACTCTACGGTCTGCATAACTCTTCTAGCGAGACTGTGCTGGGCGAAGCCTCTTCTGGATCAACTTTGCTCTATCCAGAGCATCCTGGACTAACTCAGTCCCTATCAATCTAACCTCACCAGGCTCAAACCATCCCACGGGGGATCTACACCGCCTGCCATACAATGCCTCATACGGGGCCATCTGAATACTCGACTGATAGCTGTTGTTGTAGGCAAACTCAGCAAGTGGTAGGAACTCGTCCCACGAACCACCAAAGTCAATCACACAAGCTCGCAACATATCCTCCAAGATTTGAATAGTGCGCTCAGACTGTCCGTCTGTCTGGGGGTGAAATGCTGTACTTCAACTCAACCCGCATACCCATCTCCCGCTGAAATGCTCTCCAAAACTGAGAAGTGAACTGAGTGCCCCTGTCGGATATGATAGACACTGGGACCCCATGCAACCGGACAATCTCCCGAATAAATATCGCTGCCAACTGCTCCGATGAGTAGGTAGTACTAACTGGAATGAAGTGAGCTGACTTGGTCAACCTATCCACAATCACCCAAACAGAATCAAACTTCCTCGCTGTCCGAGGGAGTCCAGTAACAAAGTCCATAGTGATCCTCTCCCATTTCCACTCAGGAATAACAATGCGCTGAAATACACCACCGGGCCTCTGATGCTCGTACTTAACCTGCTGACAGTTGAGGCACCGTGCTACATATCTGACAATGTCCACCTTCATCTTCCTCCACCAATAGTGTTGTTTCAAGTCTTGCTACATCTTCGCGGCTCCTGGATGGATAGAATACCGCGAGCTATGGGCCTCCTCCAGAATCAACTCACGAAGGCCATCAACATTGGGCACACATATCCGGCCTTGCATCCTCAATACGCCGTCACTATCAATGGTGACATCTCTAGCATCATCATGTTGAACTCTGTCCCTGAGGACAGCCAAATGTGGATCATCATACTGGTGCTCACGAATACGATCATATAGAGATGACCGAGATACAACACAAGCCAATACCCTGCTGGGCTCCGAAATATCTAACCTCACTAGCCGATTGGCTAGCACCTGAACATCATAAGCAAATGATCTCTCCTCGGCTGGAATATATGCCAAGCTCCCCATACTGACCGCCTTCCGGCTCAAAGCATCGGCCACCACATTGTCCTTCCCCGGATGATATAATATACTGATGTCATAATCCTTAAGCAACTCAAGCCATCTCCGCTGTCTCAAATTAAGATATTTCTATTTGAACGATGGTCGGTATACACCTCACAAGACACGTCGTACAAATAGTGCCTCCAAATCTTCAAGGCATGAACAATGGCGACTAGCTCCAAATCATGAACATGATAGTTCTTCTCATGTGGCTTCAACTGCCGAGAAGGATAAGAATCACCTTACCTTCCTGCATCAACACACAACCTATCCCCACTCTCGAGGCATCACAGTAAATAGTATATGAACCTGAAGCTGATGGCAATACTAACACTGGAGTTGTGGTCAAAGCCGTCTTGAGCTTCTGAAAGCTCTCCTCGCACTCGACCACACGAATGGTGCACCCTTTTGCATCAACCTAGTCAAAGAAGAAGCAATGGATGAAAATCCCTGAACAAACCGGCGATAATACCTCGCCAAACCAGGGAAACTCCTGATCTCCATAGCTGAGGACGGTCTAGGCCAACTCAGCACCGCCTCTATCTTCTTCGGGTAAACTAGAATACCATCACAAGACACCACATGACCCAGAAATGCTATTGACTCGAGCCAAAACTCGCACTTGGAGAATTTAGCATATAGCTTCTCCTCCCTCAATCTCTGCAACCCAATACTCAAATGCTGAGCACGCTCCTCATGACTACGGGAGTAGACTAGAATGTCATCAATGAACACAATCACAAATGAATCCAAATAGGGCTCGAACACACTGTTCATCAGATGCATAAATGTTGCTGGGGCGTTGGTCAGCCCAAACTACATCACAAGAAACTCATAATGACCATATCGGGTCCTGAATGCAGTCTTCATAATATCCGAGTCCCTGATCTTCAACTGATGATAGCCTGAACGAAGATTAATCTTAGAAAACACCCTCGCACCCTGTAACTGTCACACCTCCTTTTGGCGTGCCAAATACCCGGGGGTAGAAGCGTAAGGGAGTTTTTCCAATTTAAGTGACAATATTCGAAATGGGATTATTTATTTAATTCAGAGTCACCACTTGGAATAAATTATGGTGTCCCAAGTCACCAATTCATTTAAATCCCGAATCGAGGAAATTTTGACTTTCCAAATGAAGTCTGCGAACCAGAAATTCTAAGTAAGGAATTCTGTTGACCCGAGGGAAGGTGTTAGGCACCCCCGGATCCCGTGGTTCTAGCACGGTCGCTTCAATTATTATAAATGGCTAAAAATTCCTGATTTTATACATGTTCACATCATAATGCAATTTAAACCTATTAACCGCTTTTATCTAATTTTAAGAATGATCGCAACGTTATTAAAACACGTCTCGAGTCATGTCACATAAATTATACCTGTGATTTTGACATATTTTGACATCGTTGAGATTTGAATTCAAATCACATAAATATGCACCCGAGTTTAGAAAATTTATTCTTTAAAATAGCGCGCCAAAAGCAACTACGCACTTTCAACTTTGCGAGAACCATAAAAAATTCAACTAATGGCACACCTTGATTTTTAAAGAGTTAAGATTAATTGGGTGAGGCTTGTCTCATATTTTAAGTAAATGAGATCCTGAAACGGCTATGGTTTTCTAGTTATTTGTGTCTAAAATGAAGAGAAGTCCTAATTCATTACATGAATCAAGGTCAAACAAAATTAAACTTGTGTAGAATTATTCGAGAAGGATTTGGGTCCAAAGCGAAATCCAACCACTAGTTTAAAGGGCTTATTAATGAACTTTGCAAATATAGGTAAAACCCGTCAAAACTTATTTGAGTTAACCGCACATGATCCCAATTAGCACATTTACTAGTGAAATATTTAAACTATGAGGATATTAATGATCCTAGTGAATTAGTGTTACTCTACTGACAAAGGCGATTCGTTATTGTTATTATCAACCTAGAATCAAATCTGAAGAATTACACAATCTAGTTGTATTCAATTGACTCAATTAAAACAAATCATTAGTTATACCTAAACAATTATGAATTAATACAACAATGAACGTTTATTTACCAATTTATAAACTAATCATCCGCCTTTGAGCTTCTGATTTTCGCACACCTATGCTTGAAATACATCATGAATTCTACACTAAAATGAGTCAACCTTACTAAATAAACGAAGCTTATAAAATCAGAAGAAAGAAAAATCTAATGAGTTTAACCACCCAATTTGAATTAGTAGTCCAAACAGTTCAAATCATTCGCAACAGTCCTAATTATACAATCTATATACTTGTTGTTCATGTAATATCAATAAAGGTTAATCAAATAGCTACAAAAACTAATTCACTACTAGCTATGCTAACAGAATACATTTCAACATATGGATCTGGTGGAAACATCTCTATTTCAACTCCAATTCACAATTACATCAAAGTGAATTCAGAAATGGTACCTGGAAAATGCCAAAGAGAAAGCCAAGACAGTGAGGGAACAACAAACAGTAGCAACCCAGTAAGCAGGAACCAAAGCAAGCAAAAACCAGCTCGATTCAAGCAATGGAACAGTGATTTCAGCAAACAAAAATCCAATCTCCAACCAGATTCGAACTGTTTCTCTACTCCAACAATGTGACTATGGAATTTTCAAGAGTGCTAAATAATAGAAGAATCAGAAAATCCAAACCAATGCAGAAATTTTGGTAGTTTTCAGCAAGGGAGTGCAGAGTTTCAGAAGTTTTCTCAAGGAAAGCTCAAAATTGGTGTCCAGATATGAAAAGAAAACTTGTTCTTTCAAAGGTGTGTTTGTAAAAACTGTGTGTTCTCTTTTTGTGAGTGTATGTTTTTTCCAGTGAGTGTTCTCTGTTTTTCCAGTGAATCTTATAGCCTTCAATACTCAAAACATCAACATATTTTACTTATTTCAGATCTGTCCAGCACATGTTATTCTCTTTTTTTTGCACTTTTCAGCTTTTCAATGCACTAGGCCAAATAAGAAACTGATTTCTTCCCATGTTCAGCCCTTATCCAGCATATAAAGACTGCTAATTCTATTTAAAACCATCCAGGCCAAACCTTTTCTATTTAAAAAACTATTCTGAAATTTAAATGTAATGTCTGTCCTTGTGTAAAACAGGTTCCACTGACTTTAAACATGTGCATTGCACCTTGATCCCTAGCTGTTGGCTTTTAATTTTTAAACTATAATCTAAAACAGCTATATCCCATTCACAATCAACTTAAAACAGAACAAATGAATTATAGCAAACTTCAAAACAATGTTAACAGTGTTACTGTTTTGTTCTAACATATATAACAGGACTGATCGATAGCATTTATGACTACGATTATAACATAATACATGATCACAATGCTGGCAGTGATCCACATGATCGGGCAAAAATCAAAGGGGCTGTGAAACTAACAATTCGACGACTATCGAATCGAGTCGAATTCTTATCTTATAACACCACATTTACAATAGACAAATCAAGGAAATAACAAGTTGACCAAATAAAGGGTCCCAAACAGATGAGGAAAAATAGAAAATCACAACAAACGGACAACCATAATCAATACAAATAAAATAAACAAGGAGAGAAAGGAAAGAAAATAATACCTCTGAAAAATTTGAAACAAGACAGCGTCCAGCCACTTGAATTTCGTATTTGGAATCGAACGGACCTTAATTGAAATGTTTTCAAGCGAAAACGAATCAATTAAGGTCTATTAGACCCCAATTTCTCTAAAAATCCAAAAATAAATCCCTATTTCGAAATTTAGGGTTCTTGCAACTTGGTTTTGGGGCTTGATGATTTGGAGAAAGATTCTGGCGAGGGGTCATCGGTTTTGTGCTTGTCGGCGTTGGTCACTCGGAGAAAAAGAAGGGACGGGCAGAGGAGGCTGGCGGTGTGGACGATAGTAGTAGGTTGGTCATTTGGAGTGATTCGAGATCATGAAGAACGACGGGGGGCTGGTCAGCACTGTTCGAAGTTCAGGGGTGAAGGGCTGACGGTGGCGGCTGGTTTGTCTGCTAAGGTTGGCGTTAGGGTGATGGTGGTTGGTTGGGTGCCGCCGGCTGTTGGAGAAAAGAGAGAAGGGGGCTAGGGTTTTGTTTTTTTGTTCTCTTTGGGTGTTAAAGAATTGAATGGCAAAAAATAAAATGGGGGGGGGGGGGTCATTTGGTTATTGGGCTTGGCTCAGGTCAAGGGTGTTGGGAGGGTTTGGATTGGGTTTGGGTTAATTTGGAGAGGTCTTTGGGTAATAAGCATGTAGTCTGGGTGTTTTAAATAAAGATTGGCCCAAATCAGATTTTCCTCTTAATTATTTCCTTTTCTCTTCTCTTTTAATTTTAATTCTCAATTTATTAAAAGAAAATTCTAATTACACTCCAAAAATCAAATTATACTATTACTAATTATACTAACAATTATTAATATAAACAAATACTAATTAAATTAGATCACACAAGCTAGGCCTTTAAATGCTAAAACGTAAAGCGTGTTATTTTTTTGTGATTTATTTATTATATTCTCAAAAACAAACTTAATTACTCTAAAAAATATACAACTCAAAATATGTAAACGCAACACGCACATTAATTTAACAAATAATCTCACAAAAATAAATGCAAACGATAATAATTAAAATTAAAGAAAGTTCACAGAAAATCGCACACAACACAAAAAATATTGTTTTATTTTGAATTTTTGGGAGTAATTTTTATGCAGGGCAAAAATCACGTGCTCACAGCTGCCCCTATTTGCGTGAAAACGCGAAGAGTTTTCCTGCAAAGAATAATGAGTAACTACGAGCGATTTTTGCCCGTTTGAGCACTCCGTGTGAAGCATTTTTAAAAGATCTTGACCGAGCCATTGCTTCGGGAGGCTTCCTACATATCCTGGGCTAAACAGGAATCATGTCAATGTAGTTCGGGAAAATTTTGGTAGCTGGGACTACCGTGAATTGATGCCTTGCTGGTACTGTTGCTATCGTTGCTGCTATTGCTGCTTACTGCTTTCTGACCTCCTTATTACACCAAAAGAGAAATTAAAGTTGAACTAGCTATGCTATCAAACTATGAGTTACAAGATTCCTATCTATGATTCTCTTGAAAACTTGATCTTGAATCTTAGCTGATTTTGCTGTAGACCTCGATCTGAATCTTGATGCTCAAAAAGCCGTACGTGCTTGTTTATTTATGTAACATTGATTGAAACGGAGTCGGCGGAGCTTGTTACTTCAATCAGACTCTGAGCAACCGCGCTTTTGTTTACTCTAACATTTGGACTCGTTTTCTTTTGGTTCTTTTCTTCATGCAGGATTGATGTTCCACTCGTAGGTTATCTCGATCATTGCGTCCCGAGGTCAAATCTACTTAGACAACAAAACAAACAAACGAACGAAATTTTTCTGCCCCAGTTTTGCTAGGAAAATTTCGTGAGTTAGTTGTGACACAGAAAGTGATTAAAAAGACTCTTTGGCATTGGGTAAGAAAATCACAGTTTCATAAATAAACGTTCCACGGCTTTCTGGCCGGGATTTTGAAGAAGAGTTTCACGGCTTTCTGGCCGGAATTCAAACAATGTCTAACGGTTTTTGGCCGCTAGACCCTCGGTTTTTTGGCCGGGGTTAAAATAAATGGCTCCGCAGTTTTCTGACTGGGAGATCCTCAGTTTTCTGACCGGGGATAAGAGTTTCATGGCTTTCTGGCCGGGATTCAAACAATGTCTAACAGTTTTTTGGCCGCAACACCCTCGGTTTTTTGGCCGGGGTTAAAATAAATGCTCCGCAGTTTTCTGACAGGGAGATCCTCGGTTTTTTGATCGGGAAGAAGTGTTTCACGGCTTTCTGGCCAGAATTCAAACAATGTCTAACGGTTTTTGGCCGCTAGACCCTCGGTTTTTGGCCGGGGTTAAAATAAATGGCTTCGCAGTTTTCTGACTGGGAGATCCTCGGTTTTCTCACTGGGGATAAAAGTTTCAACGACTTTCTGGCCGGAATTCAAACAATGTCAAACGGTTTTTGGTTCGCCAGACCCTCGGTTTTTTGGCCGGGATTAAAATAAATGGCTCCGCAGTTTTTTGACTGGGAGATCCTCGGTTTTCTGACCGGGGATAAAAGTTTCAACAACTTTCTGGCCGAAATTCAAACAACGTCTAACGGTTTTTGGCCGCAAGACCCTCGGTTTTTTGGCCGGGTTAAAATAAATGGCTCCGCAGTTTTCTGACTGGGAGATCCGCAGTTTTCTGACCGGGGATAAAAGTTTCACGGTTTTCTAGCTGGAATTCAAACAATGTCTAACGTTTTTGGGCCGTCAGATCCTCGGTTTTTTGGCCGGGGTTAAAATAAATGGCTCCGCAGTTTCTGACTGGGAGATCCTCGGTTTTCTGACCGGGGATAAAAGTTTCACGGCTTTCTGGCCGGAAAGACCCTCAGTTTTTCTAACCGGGGTCCAAATAGATATTGGACTGACATGATTTGATTCTCTTTTTGGAGTTTTCATTTCTTTTCTTTTATTCTTCCTTTTGGGCCTTCTTTTAGGCTTTCTTTTTAACCATCAACAAATGCATAAGATAAAGCTCTTGAAAAGAAACTTCCCCTTTTATGTGTTTTCCTTGTTCCAAATCCATTTCAGTGCTTGCGTACTTCACTTCTTTGAGTTGTACCTTCTTCTTGCACAATTAAATAGACGTGCTTTCAACAAAGAACATTTTATTAGTTGAAAAAGTGGTTGACTTTGTGGCCTTGATTATCTTCATTGCTTGATCATTGCCCCATTTCCATTGAGAACTTTGCTACCAATTGTCTTTGGGGTGACTTCTTTTCAAACTGACCGTGTTCATTCCCGGGATTCCACGAGGATTTTTTGTGTGGGTTCTGTCCTTCTGCCTCATTCCATCTCTTCTAAGACCTTAGCCTTTGATTTCCATTTCCTTCCTAACCTCCGTTTCTTTGGAAACAATCGATCATTACGATCCAATCGGGGATTGTATCAATACACCACTGAGGCTGGTTTTTTCTTCTTTACCAGGCGTAATTCTATATAAACGGCCCTATCGCTTTTCTTTGTAATGATTTCAGAATTCAAAGTTAAAACGAAAGGGATTCAAAGAAAAATGAACAAAGAATGAAAAAAAAACGTAGCGAAGATAGAGGAGTCCCTTTCGGGGAAAAATAAGGACTTATCTGAGGTATATGCTGACTTTAAACCAACATGACATGCTTCTCGGACTAGATGCTTGATCGTCACAAACTCCCATTTCCTTATGAACCAAAACGGGTCTATGTTTCCGAGCTAAGGAGCCGTGTCAGGACCTCTTGTGGTGAAACAACCTTTTCGGTTGATAGCGCCCTTTTGCGGGTTTCCGCCAATCGACCTCTCTCATTTCTCTTCTTACCATCGCCAGATAGCACTCTTTGCGAGTTTTTACCAACAGGCTCTCTCATTTTGTATTTCTCTACTTCCATCGTCTTATGGTGCTCGAAGGTTTTCACCAATAAGACTCTCTCATTTTATTTCTTTTCATTCCAGGAACCCTGGATCGCAACAACGATGTTTTCTCAGTTTCTAATCGATCTTGAAGGACTTGTACTCGGTTTGGGTAACAAGAATTGTGGACAAAATTACAACTTTGGAATCATCTTGACGGATCTAAACCGAATCAACAATATCATTTGCCCCAGTTTCATTTTTTGGGGAAATTGGGATTTTTGGTTTGGTGTGACTAAACCTCAGGAGAAGTTGCCTACGTATCCTTTCGGAATCAAGTCAGAACGTAGTTTAGGAAAATTTGTTTTGTTTTGTTTTGTTTGGTTTTTGTTTATTTTTTCTTTGATTTGGATTCCAAAGAGGGTAGCCAAAGAAAGGTAACCGGCTCAAATGGTTTACAAAAGGGTTGGTAGTGTTTGGGTTGCGGGAATAAAAGCCTTCAATCATTTCGACTTGTAAGGACATCATTGAAGCAAATTCAGACATAATACCTTTTCACAGCATCTGCATTCACAGATGTTTCAGGGATTTTTTTCTTCCATGTCTCCCAAGTATAACGCTCCCCTTGGCAGTATCTTCCTGATGATGTATGGTCCTTTCCAATTAGGAGCGAATTTTCCTTTCGCTTCCTGGTGATGTGGAAGAATGCGTCTTAAAACCAACTGACCTACTTCGAAATTTCTCGACCGTACTTTCTTGTTGTAAGCATGAGCCATCCTTTGTTGGTACAGTTGTCCGTGACAGACCGCAGCCATCCGCTTTTCATCGATCAAAGTTAATTGCTCCAATCGAGTCTTAACCCACTCGTTATCTTCAATCTGTGCTTCAACAATCGTACAAAGTGAAGGAATTTCTACCTCTGCTGGTATCACAGCCTCGGTTCCATAGACTAGCAGGTATGGAGTTGCTCCTACCGATGTGCGTACTGTAGTACGGTATCCCAGTAAGGCGAACGGTAATTGTTCATGCCATTGTCTAGAACTTTGGATTGTCTTTCTCAAAATCTTCTTAATGTTTTTGTTCGCTGCTTCCACGGCACCATTGGCTTTGGGCCGATAAGGAGTGGAGTTTCTATGATTTATTGAATTGCTCGCATATTTCTTCCATCAAACGACTATTCAGATTCGCAGCATTGTCTGTGATGATAGTTGCAGGTATACCAAAACGACAAATAATATTTGAGTGTACAAAATCCACCACGGCTTTCTTAGTGACTGATTTGAGAGTGACGGCTTCGACCCATTTTGTGAAGTAATCGATAGCGACCAGTATGAATCGGTGCCCATTTGAAGCTTTCGGCTCAATCGGGCCGATGACATCCATTCCCCAAGCGACAAATGGCCACGGCGCTGACATAGGATGCAGCTCAGTTGGAGGTGCATGAATCAGATCTCCATGTACCTGACATTGATGGCATTTTCGGACAAAACCGAAACAATCTTTCTCCATGGTCATCCAATAATAACCTGCTCGAAGGATTTTCTTGGCTAAGACATACCCATTCATATGAGGCCCGCATACTCCTGCGTGTACTTCGTGCATGATTCTTCCTGCTTCTTCGGCATCAACACACCTTAAGAGGTTAAGATCCGGGGTTCTTTTATACAAGACCTCGCCGCTCAAAAAGAAACCACTTGCATGTCGCCTAATGGTCCTCTTTTGATCTCCAAGTAGCATGTTTAGGGTATTCTTGCGTTTTCAAAAATCTCCTGATATCGTAGTACCATGGCTTGACGCTTGGTCCTTCTTCGATTGCATTGCAATAACCGTGGCTTTCCCTGATTTGGATTTCTAAGGGATTGACATGAGCGTTGCCCGAATAAGGTAGCATTGAAGCTAGAGTGGCAAGTGCGTCAGCTAGTTCATTGTGACATCGTGGGATATACCTGAACTCTATCGATGCAAATCGCTTGCCAAGAATATTCACGTGCTGTAGGTAAGGGAGGAGTTTAACATCCCGAGTTTCCCATTTGCCTTGAGATTGTTTAATAATTAGATCTGAATCTCCCACGATCAACAAATCTTCGACGCCCTGATCAATTGCCATGTTCATGCCCATGATACAAGCTTCATACTCAGTCGTATTGTTCGTGCAGAAGAAACGGAGCCTAGCCGTGGCCGGATAATGTTGACCAGCAGGAGAGATCAAGATTGCCCCAATCCCTACACCTTTAGCGTTTACCGCCCCATCGAAAAACATTTTCCAAGCAGGACTGTCCTCCGAAACAACTTCTATCGTATTTACCTCTTCATCAGGAAAGTAGGTATTCAATGGTTGATACTCTTCGTCGATCGGGTACTCGGCCAAATGGTCTGCCAATGCTTGGGCCTTCATTGCCGTGCGAGTGACATAGACTATGTCAAACTCAGTGAGCAGGATTTGCCATTTCGCTAATCTTCCGGTGGGCATCGGTTTCTGAAATATATACTTCAAAGGATCCAACCGGGTAATGAGGTGAGTCGTATGGGCTTGGAGGTAGTGTCTCAATTTCTGAGCGACCCAAGTTAAAGCACAACACGTTCTTTCCAGCAAAGTGTACTTGACCTGATAACTAGTGAATTTCTTGCTCAGGTAGTAGATCACTTGCTCTTTCTTCTCTGTCGCATCACGTTGTCCGAGGACGCAACCAAAAGAGTTTTCCAAGACTGTTAAATACAAGAAAAGAGGTCTCCCCGGCTCTGGCGGGACTAAGACTGGAGGGTTTGACAAATATTCTTTGATTTTGTCGAAAGCTTCTTAACATTCAGTTGTCTATTTGATTGCAGCGTCTTTCTTCAACATCTTGAATATGGGCTCACATGTGGAAGTCAACTGAGCGATGAACCTACTGATGTAGTTTAGTCGGCCCAGAAGACTCATTACATCTTTCTTTGTTCTGGAGGAGGTAAATCCCGGATGGATTTTATCTTTGTGGGATCTAATTCTATACCTCTTCTACTGACTATGAAACCCAAAAGCTTACCTGACGGGACTCCAAAAGTGCATTTGGCTGGATTCAACTTCAAATCGTACTTCCGCAACCTCTCAAAGAATTTCCTCAAGTCTCGCACATGATCGCCCTGGGTTCTGGATTTGATGATCACATCATCCACGTACACCTCTATTTCCCGATGCATCATGTCGTGGAAAATGGCAGTCATAGCTCTCATGTATGTTGCTCCAACGTTTTTAAACCGAATGGTATGACTCGGTAACAGTAAGTCCCCCAAGGTGTGGTAAAAGCAGTCTTCTCGGCATCCTCTTCATCCATCAACACTTGATGATATCCCGCATAACAATCCACAAACGACTGTATCTCATGTTTGGCACAATTATCAACAAGGATGTGGATGTTTGGTAAAGGAAAGTTATCTTTAGGACTTGCTTTATTCAAATCTCGATAGTCAACGCATACTCGAGTTTTTCCGTCCTTCTTTGGCACGGGCACAACATTAGCCAACCACGTGGTGTATTGTACCACTCGAATTACCCCTGTTTTTTACTGCTTAGTGATTTTCTCTTTGATTTTATCATTGATGTCAGTCTTAAACTTTCTTTGCTTCTGTTGCACTGGGCGACAGTCAGGGTAGATTGGCAACTTGTGCAACACTAGATCAGCTCCTAGTCCTGGCATGTCATCGTAAGACCAAACAAACACGTCTTTAAATTCAAACAAGAGTTGGATTATTGCATCTCGTGTTTTCTCATCTGTGTGGATGCTTATCTTGGTCTCTCGGACCTCTTCAACAGTTCCCAAATTAACCGGTTCGGTATCATTCAAGTTTGGCTTAGGTTTATTCTCCAAATGTTCCAATTCTCGATTTATTTCCCTAAAAGCTTCTTCTTCATCGTATTCCGGTTCTTGGTTCATTATTTCCAGATTAGGTGGCGTGTTCGGATTTGAGCATGAGTTCCGCAAGCATGTCATATTATTTAAAGCCGCATTATTAGGACTGAAAAGGAAGAATAAATAACAAAATTAGAAAGAGTGCAAAATGATAAAATATTTATTTCATTTTCTTGGAATTTTCTGAAGATAAACAAAGTTACATTGGGAAGACAAAAAATACAAGAAAACAAAGAAAAACATCCAAGCTACGTCCTGAAGTAACTTGTGATGAAGGTAAAATGACAGGACAAATCTACCAGAACTCCCGCCTGACTGGAAAGGGTGTGACTTTCCAATTTTGCAATTTAGCTTCTGGGCCCACATACAGCACCTCAGCGGTGCTTGTTCCTTCTCCCGATTGAACCATGTTAACATCATAGAGCATTTGCCTCATGGCCCCACATATTTCTTCAATTTCCTCCGATGTGAAGACCTCATCTTCTTCTTCTTCATTGTACCTTGGTCGAACAAAAGTTTGGTACAGATGTGGCAATGGTCGTGGCAGAACCCATCCTTTCTCCTTTCTCTTGTTGGCCCATCTCTCATCTTCCGGGGTTGGGCGAAAGCCTACTCCGAAGAACTTTTCAGTGGTGGGTAAAGTTATCAGCTTCGACACTCCTTGTAGGGACTTTCCCAAACCTTTTCCTGGCTGGAATCCGTGTTTAATCATTTATTTTTCCATCGTGATGGAGGCATTAGACAAAAAGGGTTGGGGAAGAGGGTTCCCTTCTTCGTGTTGATCTGCCAACACAATCTCGAAAGCTTGATAAACAATGTGTTCGCTTCCTTCTTCCGCTTCTAAGCATGGGATGGATGGATCTCGATAAATTGATTGCTCGTCCTCCCCGTGGACCACGATCTCTTGTCCCTTGTGTTCAAATTTTAACATTTGATGGAGGGTAGAGGGCACAGCCCCAGCCGCATGAATCCATGGTCTCCCCAGAAGAAAGTTGTAGGAAGTGTCCATATCCAGAACTTGAAATGTCACTTCGAAGTCCACCGGGCCGATGGTCATAATCACATCAATCTCTCCGATAGTATCTCTCTTCACACTATCAAAGGCTCGCACACATATGTTGTTGGGCCGAATCCTTTCAGCTCCGATTCCTATGCGGCCTAGAGTGGAAAGTGGGCATATGTCTACTCCTGAACCCCCATCAACCATGACCCTCTTCATGTAGTAGCCTTTGCATTTGACAGTCAAATGCAAAGCTTTGTTGTGGGCGGCACCTTCCAAAGGCAAATCAGCTTTACTGAAAGAAATCTGATTGATTGCGAAGAACCTCTCTGTCATTCTTTCAAGTTGTTCGGATGAAGTCTCAATAGGCACATATGCCTCATTCAAGGCTTTTAACAAAACCTTCTGATGTTCAGTAGACTTCATTAAAAGGGACAACATCGATACCTGCTCTGGGCATTTGCGCAGTTGGTCTATCACCTCATAGTCAGGCATTTGCATCTTTTGAAAAAAGACCTCTGCCTCTTCAGCACTTACAGGTTTCTTTGATGGGAAACGCCTTTGTGTGGCATTATTTACCTCATGCGTGTTTAAGTACTTTTGCCCCAGGACGCTCCCAGATGAATCTCCTGCAACCTCTTTTCCTTTGCGCGTAACGAGTGTCCGTTGGTAGCTCCAAGGTACTGCAGACGGATCTGTCATAGGTTTTTGTTGCGCACGTGCAATAACCACGGGTTCATCTGGTTTTTGGGCCACATAGGTTCCCTTTGGTACATACACTGCTGTTTCCCTCGTTAAGTGGAACTTTTTGGGGGCACCTATTGACAATGGTTTTTCCACTCGACCTCGCGGGAGGTAAAGAACTCCACTCTTTTGAGACGATGCTTTCAATTCAATCGTCTTTTCAGATCTAGTCTCAGGAACTTCAAACTTTTTCCCCATTTTCTCTTGTTTCGGGGTAACCTCAGGCCGCTTCTCAATGTTGGCGATGGCAATTATCGCTTTTAAGGCTGGGTCAAATTCCTTATCGTCACAAATCATCCCAATCACTGGCCTGTTGTTGTGGGCTGGTAATGGGTTGTTTGTCATATTTGGGATGTCTTCATCTGTGAAGACAATCCTCCCTTGATTGATCAATTCTTGCACTGCCTTCTTCAACGTCCAACAATTGTCGGTACTATGTCCTTCAACACTTGAATGATAGGCACAATATATTCCCCTCTGGTAGGCAGGAGAGTATGGATTCTGCCTGTTCTGCGGAATGGGCTGCAGTAAGTTCTCTTGCCTGAGTTTTGGAAAAAGAGTGGAATACGGCTCCCCAATCGGTGTAAAGCTCATTTTGGGTGGCTCACGGTGACAGGTGTTATTTGGCCGGGGGTTGTATTGGTTTGGGTAAGGAAGTTGGTTTCTTTGGAATGGAGGTGGATTTCTGTTGGCTGGTGGCTGCGGCCGTGCCAAAGGTTGAATGTTCTTGACTGCGTAGGGTGGAGGCGGAGGAGCATAGGCCATGCTGTAGTGTGAATAGTAATGCTGGGGGGCCCTTTCGGAGAACACCTGCCTTGAGGTTCGATATCTTCTATCTTCTACTGCCGACATGGCAGTTTCCTCCTTCTTTTTGCTTCTGGGCATCCCTCCAGACCCGCCTTGGATGGCTTGGGAAGTTGACCGAATTGCCGCTTGACTCAAAATTCGCCCTGTTTTTAAGCCGTTTTCCACCATTTCTCCAATCTTGATTCCTTCGGTAAAAGGTTTTCCCATCGCCGACATCATATTTTGAAAGTAGTCTGGCTCTTGAGCTTGGAGAAAAGTCGTGACCATTTCAATTTTGTCCATTGGGGGTTTCACCCTGGATGCTTGCTCTCGCCATTTGATAGCGTATTCTCTGAAGCTTTCTGAGGGCTTCTTCTTTAAGTTCGATAAGGAATTCCTGTCTGGCGCAATATCGATGTTGTATTGGAACTGTTTCACAAAATCTCTGGCCAAATCATCCCAGATGTGCCATCGAGATATGTCTTGATCCATATACCATTCTGATGTTATTCCGACCAAACTTTCTCCGAAGTATGCCATCAACAATTCTTCCCTGCCGCCGGCACCTCGCAATTGATTGCAATATTTCTTTAGATGAGCAATGGGGTCTCCATGCCCGTCATACTTTTCGAACTTCGGCGTCTTAAAACCTGATGGCAAGTGGACGTGCGGGAACATGCATAAATCGGCGTAAGATACACTTTTCTGCCCACTTAGACCTTGCATGTTTTTCAGGCTCTGTTCCAAACTTCTCATTCTTTTTGCCATCTCATCCTGCTCGGGAGCCTTTGGATTTTGGCTTGGTAGGAACTTATATCGAGGTGGCTGAGGATATATATTGGCTGCAACCTGGGTATGGTCCCGTGTAAGCGGTGGTGCTGGGAATGTAAAGGAAGCGGAATCAAAGAAAGGAGTATGTGCGGTGGGATGCGTCGTGACTGAAACTGGCAACTCAACCGACGTTCTTGCAGATGTATCTAATGTTGTCACCCGAGGATGGGAAGTGGAGGGTGATTCGGAGAGGGTTGTGGCATTAGAATACCCAAACAGAGTAGGTGGGTAATTGATGGGGGTATTGGAAATCCCACTCGATCTGAGGAAAATTTCAGGGAACCCAGTGATCAGACTTGGGGGCTCTTTCCCGTTGTTCCAATCGTCAAACATCTTGAGCATGCGGCAGCGCAAAATTCTATTCTCCTCCAAAGCTGCTGACTCAGTAGCCGGGATGGTTGTCAAGGAGCTTTCTTCCGAAATGGGAATGGTTGATAGGGGGATTTCCGAAGACATGTTGGCACCTCTTTTTGACCTAGTGAAATAGGGATGAGTACTTTCGGGCCGCTGAACTTTTCCTTTGGACCTTGTGAAGTACGAATGTGATGCCAGATTACCACAAAATCAACCACTCTTTACTAAAACCTGGAGTTTGGCAAACAAACGGTTAGTCTGAAACAACATAACAGATAAGTAATCTCACGTTGGGTGTGATGCACTTATACAGGATGATTGTGTTGCTACATGTACTCGATTGCGATGCGTCATTCCGGTTTGTACTTTCCTTTGCTTTCATCCTTTATCAATCTTCTTTTCTTTTAACTTTTCCCCATTTTTTAATTATTATTTGTTTTAGTGATGGTCGAATCTTATGTGGATTGCCTACGTATCATGTCCCCGCATGAATCAGGCTGAGCGTAGTTCGGAACAATAGACATAAGATATGAATGAAATGTTCTTGAATTTTATTTCAACAAACTTCAAACTTGAAACACTTTGCAAAATGACAACAATGGAGGAAAACTTTAAAAGGACAAACAGACTCTAAAAATAACAGACTCTTCTAAGCATGTTCCAACGCCTCGAATCTTTGCGCCCGGGGGGCGTTGTTTGGCCTTGCTGCGGTTCTCGGTGTAAGATCTTTCTGTATACTCCCCAATTCTGCCATGACTTGGTGGCACATTCCACGATTGAAGAGAAGAGGGTAGGCCGGGGTACTTGTTCGCAGGTCAAGCACCTCATAGTGATGTAGTGCCCGATTTCATTGATCCTGGCCCTGATCATGTCTTTTTCTCTGAGCAGCTGCCCTATGTGTCGGTTCTTTGCCCCTAATACTTGAGCGTTACCGGAGACTTGGTCCAAGAGCCTATCTATTTGTCTTTCCATCCGTGCCATTAAGTCGTGGCAACGGTCTCTATCTGCTTTGGCATTCCGGACTTGCCTGAGAATTTGCTCTCTATAAGCGGCATTTGCTTTTCTCAAATCAACGATGATTGCCCCATAATCTTTCTCCACTTGTTGTAGACGGAGTGCTTCTTGGTGGGTTGCTCTCTTCCATTTTGTCCGGATTGCAACCAAAGCTACCTCTGCCTTCTCCAAGTCTTCCTGGTGTTCAAAGGCTTTCCTTTCCAAATCGTTTATTAGCATCTCATCATTCCGACTTCTCCTTGACCTTTCTGCGGTCAATTGCATCTCTTGAATTTGAGTTCGGAGTGCTTCTCTTTCCTGCTCCCAACCGGCCCTTTCCCGATCGAAATCAGCCTGTTGTATGTCCATGGCAGCTTCCAGAATTCCCTTGTCTTCTTTTAAAGTGTTAATGCAAGATCGGAAATCTTTCGCTGTCTCATGCTTAGCCTCCCTAACTCTGGCTTCTACCTCTTTCTCCCAATCGACGTCATACTTTACCGACCTTTCTGACCTTTGCTCGGGCATTGATTAGTTGTGGTACCATTCAAGATATACGAGGCTCACTTCTCCCCGTTCTCGATCGGCAACCATTTCGTCGATGTCGGAGAGTCGACTACCGAACCATACCTTTTGTGCATAAGTCTCCCTTGGGGGCTCCTCCGTCGTGAATTCCCATGTAAACGATCGCATATCCTCAATTGGGGGCCTTTTCTGTTCTCTACCAAACTACCGCATGACACGTAGCGGGGCATATGGTTGGAAACCCCTGAAGCCCATTAGTATGTAGAATGGGCGATATGTCGACATATGCATGATTTTAGCGGAAGGGAACCAATAATAATTCCAGGTAAGTTGATCTGCTCTCAAAGAGTTGAGAAGTTCTTGCCAAGTCCTTAAATCTTCTGGAAGGTTGCAACGGGCGGCTCTGTTTGTATGACAACGAATATAATTCAGCCAGTCCGCGTTGAAGTTTATCACAATTGGGTGATGATAGAGATGCTCTACAAACCACATTTGTAATAAAATATTACAACCTTCAAAATAATCATGTCCTTCTTGGCACCGAGTTAAGGCCCGGAAGATGTCTCCTAGGATCATAGGAAGAACAGTGTGTTCCTCGTTACTCTGTAGATATGAGACCATCGCAGCCAAACGGATTCTGATGCGTCCGCCACGTTCGGGAAAAACCATGGTTCCCAAAAAAGCGATCATAAAGGCATAGATTCTTAAGTCTCCCCAAGCGTCATAATTCAACTGGTTGACAAATTCAGTGTTTGAGAATTTCTCGAACCCTTTCTTATCACCAAATCTACCGTAGAGATACTCCAGTGGCACCCAACCGTTCTCCAAACAACCCATGGGAACTCGTCGGAGACATAACTTCTTCAAAAAATTATTCACACCCATTTGCCTAGGAGCTGCAGGTCTCTTTTTGTGCAAATCTCTTCCAAGCCTTGTGAGTCCGTCCAGTTCTTCCAAAGTGGGTGTCATTTCGCAGTCCCGAAATCTGAACACATTGCTTGTTGAGTCCCAAAAACTCACTAAAGCTCTGATCACATTTTTGTCCGGTGTTATCATCATAATGTCCGGGAGAAACTTGAGGTGCTTGTGGACTTGATTTCTTTCCCAAGCCGAAAAACTAGTCCACCATTTACAAAGCTGACCTGGGGTCTTTTCCTGGACCATGAACATGGGTGGCATTTCGTCTCTCGCCCTTTTCTGGCCGATTCGTTGCGATGAAGTCATGCTGATCCTAGAAAAGATAAAAATGAACTTAAGAGATTTTTTTTCAATTTTTTTTTATTATAAAAAAAACGAATCTTGTTAATACGGCCTTTTAGCACTTGAAGAAGATTTGAAGGCTGTATAACAGGATACCAGTGCGATGTCTATATTCCGTTTTTGCGAAATTAGTCCTCCGGCGCCCCTTTTGAGGCGTTTGGCTATTTTTGCAAAATTCCCTAACTCTCGACTAAGGACAAAATTCCTAATTCTAATATTTTTATTATTTGTTTTTTGAAAAATCAGTATTAGTTGAGCCCGATATGGGTTGCCTACGTATCTCATGTTTGATGAGAATCAAACTTGCGTAGTTCGAAAATAAAGGAACTAAATCATTTTAAGAAAAGAAAACAAACTATTTTTAAACAGTATTTCTAAAACAAATTATTTTTAGAGAAACTAACCTATCTTTAATAAAATCAATTTTCTTTTTTTTGCATTTTTCAAAAATTATTTTCTAAGGAACTAAGAAAATTTATTTGGAATTTTTTTTTTTTTTTTCATTTTTCAAAAGGAAAAACTTTAAAGAAACTAACTATTTAAATTTAACAAAATTTATTCGGAGATTTTTTTTTATTTTGTTTTTTTTTTCATTTTTTTTTTCAAAAATTATTTTCCAAGAAAAGCATATCGTTTTTCATTAATTTGATTGACATCTTCCACTTCTTACCCTCTTTTTTTAATAACAAACCGGTCGGCATGTAGGATCGAAACAAATAAATGCACACAAAAAGATGCAAGAAGTTGTTCTTTTGTTTCAGGTACACCTGTCCTAGACAGGCCCAACCCCTGTGTTGAGCCTCCTAAGTCAAATATGCACATGATGCAAATAAACGTTCCTATCGGGGATCCGGCATAAGGTTTTGTTATTCTAAGTCATCATCCTGTTGGAAAAAGTGTCTAGACTGGCTTTAACTCGAGCGGACAACTCGAGCCGAAGAGTGTCAGTGCACCGGTAGCATGGATTTCCGGCTTAATTGACAAAACTCTCCGCCTAAACATGTGTGACTATAAAATCCTTCACCGGGTGCCAAGCACCACAGCTATCTTGAGAAAAACGGGCTATGTCCAGCAAATGCCCGATATTATATTTCAAAAGACTCAGAAGAGAAACAATAGGTATCAACACAATTTATATACAGTTCACAAACTATCAAAGCGGTAAAGCAATATTTAGCATATTAAATATAAACATGTAACAAAATCAAATAATAAATAAGCCAAATACAACAATTATTCAAAGCTCGAATTCTTAAACCCTGAACCAGTGGTTCTGGGTTTGTATTCCCCAGCAGAGTCGCCAGAGCTATCATACCTCCTTTTGGCGTACCAAATACCCGGGGGTAGAAGCGTAAGGGAGTTTTTCCGATTTAAGTGACAATATTCGAAATGGGATTATTTATTTAATTCAGAGTCGCCACTTGGAATAAATTATGGTGTCCCAAGTCACCAATTCATTTAAATCCCGAATCAAGGAAATTTCGACTTTCCAAATGAAGTCTGCGAACCAGAAATTCTAAGTAAGGAATTCTGTTGACCCGAGGGAAGGTGTTAGGCACCCCGGATCCCGTGGTTCTAGCACGGTCGCTTCAATTATTATAAATGGCTAAAAATTCCTGATTTTATACATGTTCACATCATAATGCAATTTAAACCTATTAACCGCTTTTTATCTAATTTTAAGAATGATCGCAACGTTATTAAAACACGTCTCGAGTCATGTCACATAAATTATACACGTGATTTTGACATATTCTAACATCGTTTAGATTTGAATTCAAATCACATAAATATGCACCCGAGTTTAGAAAATTAATTTTTTAAAATAGCGCGCCAAAAGCAACTACGCACTTTCAACTTTGCGAGAACCATAAAAAATTCAACTAATGGCACACCTTGATTTTTAAAGAGTTAAGATTAATTGGACGAGGCTTGTCTCATATTTTAAGTAAATGAGATACGGAAACGACTATGGTTTTCTAGTTATTTGTGTCTAAAATGAAGAGAAGTCCTAATTAATTACATGAATCAAGGTCAAACAAAATTAAACTTGTGTAGAATTATTTGAGAAGGATTTGGGTCCAAAGCGAAATCCAACCACTAGTTTAAAGGGCTTATTAATGAACTTTGCAAATATAGGTAAAACCCGTCAAAACTTATTTGAGTTAACCGCACATGATCCCAATTAGCACATTTACTAGTGAAATATTTAAACTATGAGGATATTAATGATCCTAGTGAATTAGTGTTACTCTACTGACAAAGGCGATTCGTTATTGTTATTATCAACCTAGAATCAAATCTGAAGAATTACACAATCTAGTTGTATTCAATTGACTCAATTAAAACAAATCATTAGTTATACCTAAACAATTATGAATTAATACAACAATGAACATTTATCTACCAATTTATAAACTAATCATCCGCCTTTGAGCTTCTGATTTTCGCACACCTATGCTTGAAATACATTATGAATTCTACACTAAAATGAGTCAACCTTACTAAATAAACAAAGCTTATAAAATCAGAAGAAAGAAAAATCTAATGAGTTTAACCATCCAATTTGAATTAGTAGTCCAAACAGTTCAAATCATTAGCAACAGTCCTAATTATATAGTATATATACTTGTTGTTCATGTAATATCAATAAAGGTTAATCAAATAGCTACAAAAACTAATTCACTACTAGCTATGCTAACAGAATACATTTCAACATATGGATCTGGTGGAAACATCTCTATTTCAACTCCAATTCACAAAGTGAATTCAGAAATGCTACCTGGAAAATGCCAAAGAGAAAGCCAAGACAGTGAGGGAACAACAAACAGTAGCAACCCAGTAAGCAGGAACCAAAGCAAGCAAAAACCAGCTCGATTCAAGCAATGGAACAGTGATTTTAGCAAACAAAAATCCAATCTCCAACCAGATTCGAACTGTTTCTCTACTCCAACAATGTGACGATGGAATTTTCAAGAGTGCTAAATAATAGAAGAATCAGAAAATCCAAACCAAAGCAGAAATTTTGGTAGTTTTCAGCAAGGGAGTGCAGAGTTTCAGAAGTTTTCTCAAGGAAAGCTCAAAATTGGTGTCCAGATGTGAAAAGAAAACTTGTTCTTTCAAAGGTGTGTTTGTAAAAACTGTGTGTTCTCTCTCTGTGAGTGTATGTTTTTTCCAGTGAGTGTTCTCTGTTTTTCCAGTGAATCTTATAGCCTTCAATACTCAAAACATCAACATATTTTACTTATTTCAGATCTGTCCAGCACATGTTATTCTCTCTTTTTTTGCACTTTTCAGCTTTTTAATGCACTAGGCCAAATAAGAAACTGATTTCTTCCCATGTTCAGCCCTTATCCAGCATATAAAGACTGCTAATTCTATTTAAAACCATCCAGGCCAAACCTTTTCTATTTAAAAAACTATTCTGAAATTTAAATGTAATGTCTGTCCTTGTGTAAAACAGGTTCCACTGACTTTAAACATGTGCATTGCACCTTGATCCCTAGCTGTTGGCTTTTAATTTTTAAACTATAATCTAAAACAGCTATATCCCATTCACAATCAACTTAAAACAGAAAAAATGAATTACAGCAAACATCAAAACAATGTTAACAGTGTTACTGTTTTGTTCTAACATATATAACAGGACTGATCGACAGCATTTATGACTACGATTATAACATAATACATGATCACAATGCTGGCAGTGATCCACAGGATCGGGCAAAAATCAAAGGGGCTGTGAAACTAACAATTCGACGACTATCGAATCGAGTCGAATTCTTATCTTATAACACCACATTTACAATAGACAAATCAAGGAAATAACAAGTCGACCAAATAAAGGGTCCCAAACAGATGAGGAAAAATTGAAAATCACAACAAACAGACAACCATAATCAAAACAAATAAAATAAACAAGGAGAGAAAGGAAAGAAAACAATACCTCTGAAAAATTTGAAACAAGGCAGCGGCCGGCCACTTGAATTTCATATTCGGAATCGAACGGACCTTAATTGAAATGTTTTCAAGCGAAAACGAATCATTTAAGGTCTATTAGACCCCAATTTCTCTAAAAATCCGAAAATAAATCCCTATTTCGAAATTTAGGCTTCTTGCAACTTGGTTTTGGGGCTTGATGATTTGGAGAAAGATTCTGGCGAGGGGTCGTCGGTTTTGTGCTTGTCGGCGTTGGTCACTCGGAGAAAAAGAAGGGACGGGCAGAGGAGGCTGGCGGCGTGGACGATAGTAGTAGGTTGGTCATTTGGAGTGATTCGAGAACATGAAGAACGACGGGGGGCTGGTCAGCACTGTTCGAAGTTCAGGGGTGAAGGGTTGACGGTGGCGGCTGGTTCGTCTGCTAAGGTTTGCGTTAGGGTGATGGTGGTTGGTTGGGTGCCGCCGGCTGTTGGAGAAAAGAGAGAAGGGGGCTAGGGTTTTGTTTTTTTGTTCTATTTGGGTGTTAAAGAATTGAATGAGCAAAAAATGAAATGGGAGGGTCATTTGGTTATTGGGCTTGGGTCAGGTCAAGGGTGTTGGGAGGGTTTGGATTGGGTTTGGGTTAATTTGGAGAGGTCTTTGGGTAATAAGCATGTGGTCCGGGTGTTTTAAATAAAGATTGGCCCAAATCAGATTTTCCTCTTAATTATTTCCTTTTCTCTTCTCTTTTAATTTTAATTCTCAATTTATTAAAAGAAAATTCTAATTACACTACAAAAATCAAATTATACTATTACTAATTATACTAACAATTATTAATATAAACAAATACTAATTAAATTAGATCACACAAGCTAGGCCTTTAAATGCTAAAACGTAAAGCGTGTTATTTTTTGTGATTTATTTATTATATTATCAAAAACAAACTTAATTACTCTAAAAAAAATACAACTCAAAATATGTAAACGCAACACGCACATTAATTTAACAAACAATCTCACAAAAACAAATGCAAACGATAATAATTAAAATTAAAGAAAGTTCACAGAAAATCGCACACAACACAAAAAATATTGTTTTATTTTGAATTTTTGGGAGTAATTTTTATGCAGGGCAAAAATCACGTGCTCACAGTAATTGATCAAACAAATCATCAATGCGCGGTAGATGGTACTTGTTCTTCACTGTTACTTTGTTCAATTGCCTATAATCAATACACATCCGCATGGAACCATCTTTCTTTTTAACAAATAACACCGGCGCACCCCACGGGGACACACTAGGGCGGATGAAACCCTTATCTAGAAGCTCCTGAAGCTGCTCTTTCAGTTCTTTCAACTCAGCTGGTGCCATCCGATAAGGAGGAATGGAAATGGGCTGAGTGCCCGACACCAAGTCAATGCCAAAATCAATATCCCTGTCCAGCGGCATGCCAGACAGGTCTGAGGGGAATACATCTGGAAAGTCCCTCACCACAGGCACAGAATCAATGCAAAGAGGCTCAGCTCCCACATCTCTCACAAAGGTTAAGTACAACAAACACCCTTTTTAAACCATTTTCTGAGCCTTTAAGAATGAAATGACACGGCTAGGGACGAAATCAGTCGAACCCCGCCACTCAATATGAGAAATACCATGAATGGCCAACGTAACTGTCTTAGCATGACAATCCAATATAGTATGGTATGGAGACAACCAGTCCATACCAAATATAACATCAAAGTCCACCATCCCCAACAATAACAGATCTTCCTGGGTCTCCAGACCCCCAATAGAAATAACACAGGATCTATAGACATGATCCACAACAATCGTATCACCCACGGGGGTGGATATATGAACAGGTAAATCAAAACTACCACGAGTCGCACCCAAATGATGTGCAAAATAAAAGCACAAGTATGAATATGTGGACCCTGGATCAAATAGAACATAGGCATCTCTGTGACAGACAGAAATAATACCTATAATCACTGCATCGGAGGCAACTGCATCACACCTATCAGGGAGTGCATAGAATCGTGCCTGGCCTCCACCGGATCTCTCCTCGCCTCTGGGGCGACCACGAGAAGACTGACCTCCACCTCTACTTGCCTGAGATGGTGCTGAAGAGGAGGGCTGATCCCTCTGCTGAGTCCTGTCCCTACGGAGTCGAGGGAATTGCCTCATCATGTGGCCAAACTCCCCACACTCATAACAAGCACCTGGTGCTGGAGAAGGGGACTGAAGGGAACCCCTCGCCACAGAAGAACCCTGGGCCGAAGAAGTAGGTGCTGTACTCTAGGCTGGGAGGGCACTAAGTGAAGACTGACCCTGCTGAAATACCTGTCGACTACGACCATAAGAACCTCCGCTCTGCTTAGGGCGGCCTGAATAAGAAGGTCTAGATGAGCGACCTCTGCCCTGATGGAAATACCCTCTAGATGGAGCACCACTGAAGCTACCAGAACCACGAGGCCTCTTGGCCTCCCGCTCCTCCCTCTCTAGGTGACGATCCACCTCAATGGAGCGTGCCATATCCACAACCTGCTCAAATGATGACGATAGAACTCTCTCTCTGGTCATGAGAATGTGGATTGAGTAGTTGAGGCCATCAATGAACCTCCTAATCCTCTCCCTATCAGTAGGGATCATCCATGTGGCATGCCTAGCCAACTGTGTGAATCTAAGCTCATACTGGGTCACAGACATGTCGCCCTGAACCAACCACTCAAACTGGCGACGAAGCTCCTCACGACGGGACTGTGGTACATACTTCTCTAGAAAGAGAGTAGAGAACTGCTGCCATGTGAGAGGTGCTGCTCCTGCACGCCTATGCCTCTCAAACTCCTTCCACCAATCAAATGCGGGACCAGTAAACTGAAAGGTAGTAAATGAAACTCCGCTGGACTCAAGAATACTAGCCGTACACAGCATCCTCTGACACTTATCCAAGAAACCCTGGGCATCCTCGCCCTCAGCGCTACTGAAATGGGGTGGCTGAAGTCTACCAAATCTCTCAAGATGATGCTGCTCGTCATCGGGCATAGCCTGAACCATATGCTTTGGGGCTGGTGCAACTGGAGGAATAACTGGTGCAACCACCTGAGCGGGGACCGCCTCTGGCGTCTGAAGTCCCTGAACAACCTGCTCAGGTGTGCGAGATGCAGGGGTCTGCTGACCACCCCCTGTCTGAGATGTCACTGCAGTAGCTGTAGCTGATACTACCTGAGCCAAACCGGAACACACCGATAATATCTGAGCAAGACTCCTGAAGACCAGGAATAACAATAGATACAGTCTGGGCCTGAACTGGGGCTGTTGGAGCGTCAACCACTGGGGGCTGCTCCTGAACAGGCACAACGGGCGGGTCAGCTGGCACTGCCTCAGCTGCCCTACCTCTACCTCTAGCATGACCTCGCCCACGGCCTCTAGCAGGTGGCAATGGAGGTCGTCCACCTCATCCTGATGCTCGCGTTCTCGCCATCTGCGAGAGAATAGAATATAGAAGTTCAGTTCTCAGAACAACAAGATTGCACGACAAAGTTCAAGAAAAGTCAAGTGTTTCCTAAAGGTTCGCAGCCTCCCGAGGATAAGTACAGGAGTCCCCGTACCGATCCACAAGACTCTACTAACCGGCTCAAGACTCATGAGGCCTAGTAAACCTAGGCTCTGATACCAACTTGTCACGACCCCAAATCCGGTCGTGATGGCGCCCGCACACTGCTAGGCCAGCCTAACCAATCAACAACAATTACGGAGCTATGAGCTCGCCTTATCCCATTTAAGCATAACAAATTGTAAGACAACAAGGATAGATATATCAAAACAGGGAACCAAGTCCCAACAGATGCCAACTCCCACAGACCGAAGGGTCAAGAGTCAAGAGCCTCTAAAGAACATAAGTGTAATAAGGTTTACAACCAAAACTCAGTGCGGAAAGAAATGACAACAAGAAATGAAAAAGACAGTCAGAAGGGGAGTCAGGTTCTGCGGAAGCTGCAGCTACCTCGACTATCCCGCACAATGCCTCCGAACGGCTACAGGATCAGGTCTGCTGAGAGGTACCTGGATCTGCACACAAGGTGTAGGGAGTTAAATGGGTACTGCCAGACTCAGTGGCAATAAAAAAGGGTAAGACAACGTAGATAAGAAATCCATAGTAAAGCACAATGTAAAGCTGTAATTAATACTCTATAACAGTTCAATATCAACAGTAGAGAGCCAACAATATCAACAACAAGTATAACAGCTAGCAGATGTAGCTAAATGCAATACAATGCATGAAATGACCGCTACGGCGCGTAGCCCGATCCAAATTTGGGTACCCTTGCTCACTGTAGGGGTTTAGACTCCGGAGGGGCTCCTACAGCCCAAGCACAATATCATGAATATACGCTGCGGCGTGCGGCCCGATCCACTACCAGTCAGCTAATATGCAAATGCAGCCTCGCAGGCTCAAAAGTAGTTTTGAAAACTCTTTTATCGTTTTTCAGCTGAAAACAGTAAATGTCAAGTTTCAGAGATTGGAATATCATGATAACAGTAATAGCTACGGACTGGTAGAAACTAGCATGTCAATATCACAGAACAGTGCTAACGATCCTCGCAGGATCCCAATAACTGGCTCACAGCCCATATATGTACTCAACCGTCCAAGAAGGAGGCTCAACGGCTCAGGAGTAGCCAATATCACAATACAATATGTAACCATCCGAGAAGGAGGTTCGACGGCTCAAGAATAGCCAAATATCATAACACATTGCCAACAAGTCGGACTAAGCCATAGTCCCCAATCACAATCGACCCCGCACTCACAAGAGTGTCACGATCCCAATCCCGGTCGTGATGGCACCCAACACAACTGCTAGGCAAGCTCGACCATTTACACTCTCATCCCGAGCATGAAGCTCAAATCAATTACCTGAACATTTATGTCAACAATAAAGCATAACTGTATAACCACCCAAAGATCTAGGGTCACGAGTCTGGAGCCTCTAAACAAGATCGGATAACAATATATAATCCAAATACTAAAGTCTGAATAATTGATATACAAAGGAAAAAAATAGAATAAGAAGAGAAGCCAGGTTCTGCGAACACCAGCAGTTACCTTAGCATCTCGGATAGATACTGATAAAAGCTGGAGAGCTCGTCTATCCCTCATGTGTACCTGAATCTGCACACAAAGGTGCAGGGAGTAGGGGTGAGTACTAAGTACTCAGTGAGTAATAAATATATAAAAGCAGCTGAAAGAAGGAAATCCACAGAATACCACAGTATGAAGCTAACTACAATCCGAATCTCCTACGAACTAGCATCAACAGTACAATACAGCTACCACGGAATAATTTAACAAATAAAGATGCAATGCAATGCACATAACTCGCTACGGTGTGTAGCTCGATCCATTTAACGTCGACGGCGCTCACCGGGGTGTGTACAGACTCGGAGGGGCTCCTGCAGCCCAAGCGCAATACTGCTGCGGCGTGCGGCCCGATCCTCATATCAACCGCTGCGGCGTGCGGCCCGATCCATCCTCAGTCCACATAAATCAGATAAGTCACAAAAATAGTTCATTTTTCTTAATTCCAGTTCCAGTTCATAATTTATGAAAAGTACTTTAACTTTTATTTAATTTGCAAAAACCGGTGACATAACATTTCAATACTGTGATTTCAAATTCCAGGACTGAGATCAGTGATTAAGCAAGTATAGCTATCACATAAATACTATCCCTAGGGATACTACAGGTCGGCACAAGGCCCCAAACAAGGCTTACAGCCCACAAATATGTCAAACACAGTGTATTTCCATCACTAATAGCATATTTTCCATATCTGGGATGGACCAAGTCTCAATCCCCAGTTACAATCAGTCCCGCACCTGCCACGAGGTGCGAGCCACGCCCTACTAGCGTCACAATGTGCTAAGCCGGGGTTTCGAACCCTCAGTCTACTATATACACAAACTACTCACCTTTAGCCGGTCGTAGATTCGTCCGCGATGCCCTTTCCTTTGAAATTCGCTGCGTCGTGCGGAGAATCTAGTCAAATCACAATAATTATATCAAATACGGGTCAAAGAATCGTAACCCATTTCAATTTACATGAAATTCGCATAAATACACTAAGTTGGTAAAACCCGACCCCGGGCCCGCTGCTCGAAAAATTTCAAAATTAGTACCAACGGATTCCTCGTCTCTCCATGAGTCCGTGCATATAAAATTTATCGAAATCGGAGTTCGAATGGCCTTTCAAAACCCAAAAATTCGTTTTCATAATTTATGCCCTAGTTCTTCACAAATTCTACCCAATTTCAGAATTTTGGTGTTGATTCTATCCTAAAATCATGTTTTTGAGTCAAGAAACTTACCTCCAGCGATTACCCATTGATTTCTCTCTTAAAAATCGCCTCAGAAACTTCTCCCCGTTCCAAAATTTGAAGAAAACTCGACCTGTTCATTATTGGTATACTATTCACACGTTTTACTGCTCCCAATGGATTCCTTGTGAAATTCTAATAAATTTAGGCTTTTGAATCACGCAATTTGACCTTATAATGAAGGAGATATGTAAGTTTTAATATTTGCAAATAGTGCAGGTTTTTAATACGCTGTCAAGGGCAGTTTCGTCATTAACCTAAAAACTGGTCAGCTTTAGTAAAATGGCCATAAAATCCCCATACGATGTCCAAATTCGATGATTCTTTTTGCTACGGGTCCGTAATTACGATACGGATCTATTTCTTCATTCAAAACAATAATCCAAGCTCATTTGTTCAATATAATATCATTTATGCTTGAAGAAACGATGTCGAAGCATAAGAAAGACGAGCACAACGCAACCCAAACCTATCCGAAACTCACCTGAGCTCCTCGGGACCGCATACGAACATATTAAGATGTCACATATGATCATGCAAACTTATATTTAGTCTCAAATCACCAAAACTAACATCAAAAAACCAAATTTACATCGGATTCAGGCCTAAGTTCTTCTAAAACTTTCGAAACTAACATTTGATCTAAAACCCGACCTAAACACCTCCAAATGACCTGAAATTTTGCACGCATATCCAAAATCACCTAACGGAGCTACTACAACTCTCGGCATTTCGTTCCAAGCCTCGGATCAAAATCTCACCTACCATTCGGATTTTGCCAAAATTCAACCTTAGCCAATTCAAGCCTAAAACTACACCGGACCTCCGAATTCGATTCCGATTGCTCTCCTAAGTCATAAATGATCCCCCGAAACTAGTCAAATCATCAAATTTCCATTTCGAGCTGTCTAACTCATCGGTCAATATTCGGTTGACTTTTCTAACCTGTTATTCTCATAAAGAGATTTATGGTCTTATTTCTATCTAAATTCTCATCGATTTGCTTCCAACTCTCCAAACACATATAAATTAGCATATTAAAGTGTTAAATGAAGAAAACGGGGCGATAACTCCCGTAACGACGGGTCGGGTCGTTACATTCTCCCCAACTTAAACATACGCTCGTCCTCGAGCGTACCCAGAGTTGTACTAGAAGCAACCCAATAGCTGAATGACCTTGCCAAGCATATATTCGGGGTGGTACCACGTCACCCTATCTATCATAAGTCCGATAACACAATATAGCTGAACTTTCGCAGTCCATCTGAACCATAGACCACATTGCACTTTCCAAAATCATATACCAAATCTGACTCCCACGTCTATACTCAGAATACACCCGAACCAACTGTAATAGCCTATACTCGCCACTCCGGGTGAGATCTTATGGTGTAACAAACAACCCAATCACACGAGACGATGACCTCTAATCACAACAATTTCCCACGATAACCAAATATTACTGAAAATCCTTTCTCGTTAGCTAAAGTCTTGTTCCAATATCTTCATATACTGCCCACAGTAGCTGAAACACGCGATATATCGAATCCATTTCTCAGTTCATCCATGAATGATTCCATTTCCCTTTTAACTGATACCATAATAGATTTCGGAGCCAAACCTCGATATTACATTTCTTACCAACTGCAATCACATATGCCCGCACTCATTAATGGCTCCAACGATCATTTTGATTATAACACACCGCACTGGTGATATGACACCTAAACACCGGCCTAAGCCACGATGAGCACAACATAGGCTCCAATAAGAAAACGCTTGAACACACTCAAATCATGACCACTAACTCAAACAAAAGAGCTGTATTTCAATTCCTCCATACCTTCATAACATAGGACTGAGATCCCGTCTCACATCACAGAAATAGAGTACCTGAATTCTCCTCGAAAGGTTATAACATCATATGGCCTTGCCACAACTTATGATTCCATCCAAACACTATTACCTATGAAGCACCTCAAGTCATCTCATCTTGCTCAAAACAGTCAGCCACACACAGATTTAGGTCTGAACTCAAGCAATCAATCTCACCCACGGTGAAACAATTAAAATACGCCATCCAATCTTGTAAGGACACAACTGATGCGCCAGTCGCCGAGCGACACCCAACACTGACTTTCCTCAGAGACTAGGAAGTATTGTACACAAGGTAACCTACAGGAAAAACTATGCTCATATTACACGGTTGCGGCATGCAATTTGCTCAAAATGACATACCCGTGGTGGCGTGCCACCCGATCCAGATACCATACCTGTGGCGGCGTGCCACCTGATCCAAATAACACGTGGCGGCGTGCCACCCGATCCACGCAAAACTCTCACAAAAAAAAAATGCACACCGAGTTAGATTTCTCATTACAACAAACATATATAGCCTCAAGCTCGGCCGCAAGATATGCATCCGAGAAAGTCTCCCCAATACCGAAACTGGATCAATAGTAGAAACCTTTGCACTGACATCCGCCACGAAGGCCCCACTAACAAAGCAATACCTACCCGACGTCCGCTGGTCCTGGGTACAACTACCCTGTTGGAGCATACTCTGATGCACTCTGTTAAGGAATTTGTGCCATTTCCGACATAGTCCATATCACATTAGTCTATACGACCTGACTTATGACAACCAGTCCGAAATAGAGTATCATAACCCCAAATTCATCATATCAAACTAAGAGAGAGCCACTAGGGCTTCCAATTTCCAATAATCGCTAAACGATGCCGATACACCGATATACAACCAGTGCATAGGCGGATTACGAGAACTTCTAGTCTCCATTACCTATATAACACATGATTCACTATGCCTGATCCCACATTCCACTGTACGAATACTTAACACACATCAATCATCCATTCATATCACGAAAGTCATTCAAAAATTTCCCTATGCCATCAACAACTCAATCATCACAGTCGATCCAACAAGAGAATACCACCATACCACTAGGTATTATCAGTTTACATTACCTTGTCCTTTTTGACCATATATCCTGCCAACCACTAGAATAGCAGTACCATTGATCGATTCTTAAATCACCTGCAGCTACCCGCGCTACTCAATAATTTTTTTTTTGACTTCCCGTATATTATGAACTGATCTCAAAGCCTTGAACATGCCATTACCAATTTTCCATAACACATTGCATATACCATACCACACTGAGATAACATGGAAGCTTCTATCCTTTTCCTACGCCGCAAACATCGACGCACTCAACTAGTCAAGGACTTTCATGATTCCATATAGAAGAAAACTCATTACACATTCCCAGCTTCGCATACCGACCGAAATATACTCCCTTTCAAACAACGGTAGAACACATCACAAACTCTTTCTCCCAATTCATTGCACAAGATGAACCGCTAGGACTGAGTCCCTTTTACCCAAACCCAGCTAAGCAAACTGCCAGCACGCAAGAGCGTGTTGCACAATACCTGCAAGACTCATTACTTCGAACATATGCCAGGAATTAATCTTATCCTTATTACACTGTTTCGATTCATTATCAAGCTGTCCCATTTATCCAATTTCCTTTCTAATTCATCTTTAATTTAGTATTACCCTTTACTGTAGCACCACAATACCTCAACTCAGGTTACCACACGAGACTCATACATAAGACTACACGGTCTCAAGCTCACAGGCCGCTGAATACTCACTCAATGTTTCCCAGAAGTACCACATTCTACAATGCTTTATTTTGAAGAACTTCCTGCGATTTTGAATTCGTATCATTACCTTCCAATACGGATACATAGAATCCCATCATTCACATATCATAACACAAGTCTTGATCTCTTCTAACGAAACCACCGTCTTTAGCCACATACACAATCTTAAGACACCTTACCGTTACAAGCAAAGTCTTGAACACCGCAAGGCTATTCTCGGGCGTCATTCACCCTTATTCAATTATAATCCAACTGTCTTATTGAACAGAACCACTCGTGCCTTGTTAGAACTCTGACACCGCAGAACATGATTTCATACAGATGCAATTAGCTATCTTTCTTTTCTATACATCGAACATTCTTTACCAACAGCAGTTCAAGTCATCCTAGTATTTCTTCACATCTACGAAGCACCATAACCTTTATACGAATTTTCCCAACGGACTAGAGACAGAACCAACATAGCACACAACAGTGCAATCAGTTAATCAATAACAACCTCCCCAACTTGGCTCGGAGCCATACATCAAAGCACTTTTAGCCACTCATATCATTATTACTCAAATGATGCCACAAGGTTATAGTGAGATTAAACTCAAGTCATTTACAAGCCTTGACAAAGACTCGAATCATCAGAGACCTTAACTCTTCTGCAATTCTTGCATTTATACACACACCACAGTTAAGCCTACTATCTTTAGGTGAGAGAAATCTTTTCTAAGTCCCAAATTTTTCAAAAATTTCGGCAGAGTTTCCTTTGTAAATTGGCCTATCCACCTGCCAGAGAATCACCAAACTATTCTAACAATACATCCACAACTCAACAAGACATCACAATGTATTTCAACAACATTAAATCTCAATATTATACGAATCATATTATCACAATTTATACTTGAACCTGCGCTACACCTGCTCGCATCATGACACATATCAAATACCCTCCAATTACACATCCGAATCAACCCACCTACTTTGCATCAATCTAGTATTTCAGTACAACACCTTCCACCAGGATATACATAGCATAATCACTTTAGTCTTCCTGAGTCTAAACTCGTTTTACTACATATAAGACACTTTACCTTCCAACTAAGAGATATGATAAATATTCACCACGCCCAAAGCTTGGGGCAACACAACAGATTACAATAAGGATCTAACACCTGACAGCTCGTACATTATTAAGCTGCCATTTCCACATTTAGGAACAATACCGATCACACGAAATTTCATAATACTAGTTTGTAAAATCAGCACTTTGGCGCTCATGTCATAGACAAAGATCTGGCCTCAAGTCCTCCCGACTGGCCCAACATGAACTCGCAGAGATTATATCTCACCCCTCGACCAGGGAATCACAAGCCATCAAGGCAATTATATTACTGAGCGATTGATGCGTACACAGACGTGTGGAAGGAATTTCGAAAGAATTATATCTCAAGCTGAATCAAGTACGCACGATAAGAATTCCAAGAAATGTGAAGTGTTTCCTAAAGGTTTGCAGCCTCCCGAGGATAAGTACAAGCGTCCCCGTACCGATCCACAAGACTCTACCAACCGGCTCAAGACTCATGAGGCCTAGTAACCTAGGCTCTGATACCAACTTGTCACGATCCCAATCCCGGTCGTGATGGCGCCCAACACAACTGCTAGGCAAGCCCGACCATTTACACTCTCATCCCGAGCATGAAGCTCAAATCAATTACCTGAACATTTATGTCAACAATAAAGCATAATTGTATAACCACCCCAAAGATCTAGGGTCACGAGTCCGGAGCCTCTAAACAAGACTGGATAACAATATCTAAACCAAATACTAAAGTCTGAATAATTTATATACAAAGGAAAAGTGGAATAAGGAGAGAAGCCAGGTCCTGCGAACGCCAACAGCTACCTCAACAACTCGGATAAATACTGATAAAAGCTGGAGTGCTCGTCTATCCCTCATGTGTACCTGAATCCGCACACAAAGGTGCAGGGAGTAGGGGTGAGTACTAAGTACTCAGTGAGTAATAAATATATAAAAGCAGCTGAAAGAAGGAAATCCACAGAATACCACAGTATGAAGCTAACTACAGTCCGAATCTCCTATGAACTAGCATCAACAGTACAATACAGCTACCACAGAATAATTTAACAAATAAAGATGCAATGCAATGCACATAACCGCTACGGCGTGTAGCCCGATCCATTTAACGTCGACGGCGCTCACTGGGGTGTGTACAGACTCCGGAGGGGCTCCTACAGCCCAAGCGCAATACTGCTGCGGCGTGCAGCCCGATCCTCATATCAACCGCTGCGGCGTGCAGCCCGATCCTCATACAAACCGCTGCGGCGTGCAGCTCGATCCATCCTCAGTCCACATAAATCAGATAAGTCACAAAAACAGTTCATTTTTCTTAATTCCAATTCCCAATTCATAATTTATGAAAAGTACTTTAACTTTTATTTAATTTGCAAAAGCCGGTGACTTAACATTTCAATAGTGTGATTTCAAATTCCAGGATTGAGATCAATGATTAAGCAAGTATAGCTATCACATAAATACTATCCCCTAGGGATACTACAGGTCGGCACAAGGCCCCAAACAAGGCTTACAGCCCACAAATATGTCAAACACAGCGTATTTCCATCACTAATAGCATATTTTCCGTATTCGGGATGGACCAAGTCTCAATCCCCAGTTACAATCAGTCCCGCACCTGCCACGGGGTGCGAGCCACGCTCTACTAGCGTCACAATGTGCTAAGCCGGGGTTTCGAACCCTCAGGCTACCATATACACAAACTACTCATCTCTAGCCGGTCGTAGATTCGTCCGTGATGCCTTTTCCTTTGAAATTCGCTGCCTCATGCGGAGAATCTAGTCAAATCACAATAATTATATCAAATACGGGTCAAAGAATCATAACCCATTTCAATTTACATGAAATTCGCATAAATACACTAAGTTGGTAAAACCCGACCCCGGGCCCGCTGCTCGAAAAATTTCAAAATTAGTACCAATGGATTCCTCGTCTCTCCACGAGTCCGTGCATATAAAATTTATCGAAATCGGAGTTCGAATGGCCTTTCAAAACCCAAAAATTCGTTTTCATAATTTATGCCCTAGTTCTTCACAAATTCTACCCAATTTCAGAATTTTGGTGTTGATTCTATCCTAAAATCATGTTTTTGAGTCAAGAAACTTACCTCCAGCGATTACCCATTGATTTCTCTCTTAAAAATCGCCTCAGAAACTTCTCCCCGTTCCAAAATTTGAAGAAAACTCGACCTGCTCATTATTGGTATACTGTTCACACGTTTTACTGCTCCCAATGGATTCCTTGTGAAATTCTAATGAATTTAGGCTTTTGAATCACGCAATTTGACCTTATAATGAAGGAGATATGTAAGTTTTAATATTTACAAATAGTGCAGATTTTTAATACGCTGTCAAGGGCAGTTTCGTCATTAACCTGAAAATCTGGCCAGCTTTAGTAAAATGGCCATAAAATCCTCATACGATGTCCAAATTCGATGATTCTTTTTGCTACGGGTCCGTAATTACGATACGAATCTATTTCTTCATTCAAAACAATAATCCAAGCTCATTTGTTCAATATAATATCATTTATGCTTGAAGAAACGATGTCGAAGCATAAGAAAAACGAGCACAACGCAACCCAAACCTATCCGAAACTCACCTAAGCTCCTCGGGACCGCATACAAACATATTAAGATGTCACATATGATCATACAAACTTAGTTTCAGTCTCAAATCACTAAAACTAACATCAAAACACCAAATTTACATCGGATTCAGGCCTAAGTTCTTCTAAAACTTTCGAAACTAACATTTGATCTAAAACCCGACCTAAACACCTCCAAATGACCTAAAATTTTGCACGCATATCCAAAATCACCTAACGGAGCTACTGCAACTCTCGGTATTTCGTTCCAAGCCCCGGATCAAAATCTCACCTACCATTCGGATTTTGCCAAAATTCAACCTTAGCCAATTCAAGCCTAAAACTACACCGGACCTCCGAATTCGATTCCGATTGCTCTCCTAAGTCATAAATCATCCCCCGAAACTAGTCAAATCATCAAATTTCCATTTCGAGCTGTTTAACTCATCGGTCAATATTCGGTTGACTTTTCCAACCTGTTCTTCTCATAAAGAGATTTATGGTCTTATTTCTATCTAAACTCTCACCGATTTGCTTCCAACTCTCCAAACACATATAAATTAGCATATTAAAGTGTTAAATGAAGAAAACGGGGCGATAACTCCCGTAACGACGGGTCGGATCGTTACAAAGAGAGTTCGTGTCTCGCCGCTTATACAACGTTACAAAGTGGTATACCGGGGTTTCGAACCCGCTGGTCATCACCCACATCTATTACTCACCTCAATACGGTGCGAAGACTACTCCGCGATGCCCTTGCTACGAGAATCAAGCTCTGCACGTTTGAATCTGATCAAATATAGTAGAAACACAATAAATTAGGCCAATGGGATGATACCCAGTCAAAATAACACAATTTACATCAAAATTCCCAAAGTTGTCAAAACCCGACTTTTGGTATGCTTCTCGAAAAATTACGAAAGTCACATATTCGGAACCATCATCTCAATGCGAGTCTAGGCATATAAAATTTACCAAAATCGTACCCCATTGCCCACTCAAATCAGTGTTTTTCTTCAATTTTAGGCCTAGGGCTCAAACCCACCTTAAATCTTCCATTTACAGAGAATTAACCAAGGCTTTCATGATAAAATGATGTAATTAAGCCACAAAACTTACCTCCGACGAACACCCGATGATTTCCCAGCAATCTGTCGTGAGTCTCTCTCTCTAGAACTCAAAAGTTGTGTTTTGGGGTGTGAAACCCGTGACTGGTTCTGTTCTGGTTTTTAATTCACTGCCTGGGAACTTTACCCTACGCGTTCGCGATGTTCCTCACGCGAACGCGATTCCTTGATCCTCTCCTTCATCGCGAGCGCGACATGAAGTCACGCGTCCGCGAAGGCCATTCTCCCAAGCCCCGGATTTTTCCTCTATGCGAACGCGTCCGAGTCTACGCGAACGCGTGGCTTGTCCTTTTCCTCTTACGCGAACGCGAACCTACCCATGCGAACGCGATGCTCACAGCCTTCCTCTTATGCGAACAAGTCTCCCAGCAACGCGAACACGATGCTCATTTTTCCTAAGCCTACGCGAACGCGGGACTCGCCCTCACGAACGTGAAGGCTTAATTTCTGCCCAGTGATCTGCAATTTTACAACAGATTTTCAAGTTTCAAAAATGTCGGATGATGGTCCGGATTCACCCCGAAGCCCCCGGGACCGCAACGAAAATCACCAACATACTCCAAAACACGATACGAACTTGTTCCAATCATAAAAACACCATCCTAAACATCAAAATCACAAATTACACACAGATTCAAGCCTAAGGTTCTTCAAAACTTTCGAAACTAACATTCAATCAAAAACCCGACCAAACGACGTCCGAATGACCTAAAAATTTGCGGACATATCCAAAATCACATGACGAAGCTACATAAATTGTCGGAATTCCATTCCGACTCCCGGATCAAAATCTCACCTACCATTCGGATTTCGCCAAAATTCAACCTTAGCCAATTCAAGCCTATTTCTACACCTGACCTCCAAATTCAATTCCGATCGCTCCCCTAAGTCACAAATCACCTCCCGGAACTACAAGAATCATCAGAATTCGATTCCGAGCCCTCTAACTAAATAGTCAACTCCAGGTTGACATTCCATATTTAAGTTTCCTTCAAAAAGGCTATATGCCTCATTTTCAATCCAATTCACTCTTAACTCACCCGATATACTCTAATACTGATACAAAAGTATAATACATATAATTACAACATAACGTGGTGGTAATTACCGTGATGACGGGCCGAGTCGTCACAGTGCACAGTTAAATCTTCAAAATAAATGGTTCAGGATCTTACAGATAGTATATTTTAGAGTCAAGATTATGCTAAAGATGATTACTTTGTACTAGATGGGACAAGCTTGCTTAATTGTCCTTGAACTTCTATTATTTAACAAGTGATAGTTGTCCTTGTTCTTCTATTTAATTCTAAAATTATGCAAAGAGTACATTAGTTATAAAAAAATTGCAATTGTTCTATTGTAAGTCATGATGTTAATATTACTTTGTATTTTTATTTCAGGTTATATATTATGAAGTTCAGAAATTTAGCATATCGACGACTTTCATTATGATGAAGAATGAAGATGTGACGACCCGACCCGTCGTCTCAGGTATTACCTCCCCGTTTTTCCCTTATTGTGTTGCATTATATTTCATTATCAGTATTGAGTGCGTTAGAATTTAATTGGAGTAATTTTATTAAGAAATGAGACACTTAGTCTTTTTTAAGAAGACTTAAGCTGGAAAATTCAACCGGATATTGACTTGTGAGTTAGAGGGCTCGGAATTGAATTTCGATAATTTGGTTAGCTTTGGGTGATGATTCAAGGCTTAGGAGCACAATCAGAAGTAATTTTGGAGGTCCGGTGAATAAGTTAGCCTATTTTGGCGAAGTTGGTATTTTGACGATTTTCGGTTCGTATGTGATATTTTGATCCATGAGTCAGACTGGAGTTCCGAGAGTTTCTGTAGCTCTGTTGGGTAATTTTTGATATGTGTGTAAATTTTCAAGTTATTCAGACGTCATTTGGTCAGGTTTTGATCTAAAGCATGTTTTTGAAGTTTTTAGAAAAGTTAGGCTTGAATTCGATGTTAATTGACGGATTTGGTGTTGTTTGAGGCATTTTGTTGATTGGAACAAGTTTGAATGATATTTTAGGGCTTGTTTATATATTTGGTTGAGGTCTCGAGGGCATCGGGTGGAGTTCGGGTGGTTATTGGAGTTTAACTTGGGTATTTCAAGAATGCCCCTATGTCGCTCTTCAAGGATAAGCGGTATCATATTATGCAAATGAACTCCAAATTCAGTTTTTATTGAAGCATTAGATCCGTATTGAAATTTTGGAGCGATAGCACAAAGAATCACCCAATTCGGACATCGTATGAGAGAGTTATGCTCATTTTTGTTTTGGAAAAATTATTTTGCCCGTTGCCAGCGCCCAGGGTAGCGTGGGGCGCCATCCATGGCGCTGAGATTTTTTTGGGCTACTGGACTCAGTGCCACAGGCAGCGCACGGTGCCACCTGGGGCGCCCGAATGGTAAAATGCTATAAACCGGAGGTTTTGGCCATTTTTACATATTTTGAGCTATGGAGCTCGGTTTGGGCGATTTTCAGAGGAAAACTTCACCACAAAACTTGGGGTAAGTATTCTTAACTCCCTTGTGATTATATTCCATGAATTAATCTTCATTTTGGGGGGGGGGGTAGATTCTTGATATTTCAAGAGAAATGAAGGAATTTTCTAAAATTCTCTAAAATGTATTTTCAAGATTTGAACATCGATCCGGAGTCGGATTTTGGTAAAATTGGTATGGTTGAACTCGTATCGGAATGGGTTGTCGGATTTTATAATTTTTGCCGGATTCTGAGATGTGGGCCCACAAGCAAATTTTGTGTTAATTTCAGATTTTGTTGGAAAAGTAGTATCTTCATATGGAATTAATTCCTATATTAGTATTGACTGAATTGAATTAACTATGGCTAGATTCGGATGGATTGGAGGATGATTCGAGGGGAAAAGGCATTTCAGAGTAGGATTTCACCGATCGAGGTAGGTAATACTTGTAAATGATTTCCTGAGGGTTTGTAAACCCCGGACTTGCACATCCTAGTGCTGTATTGAGGTGACTTACACGCCGGATAACAGGTGTAGGGTAGAGCACCATTGGGGATTGTGGCTTGGTCCGTCCTGTTTAATAAAAACACTACCTAATTGCTCGAAGTTGAATTGACACCCTAATAAAGATATTAATTATCATGAATTGGACTGATTATCATGTTTTGGGCTTCGTGCCTAATATTTAAATCATTCAGGGATTGGTATCACTGTCTTGATAATACTCTGCATAATTTCACCTCAGTCTAAGGTTTTAAAATGGTATTTTGCTACTCAGCATTTTTATAAGATTTGAAAAACTTAAACAATGCTTTGATGACATTTTAGTTGTGAGCTGATATGATACTGTTGCCCAAGGGGCTTATATGCATTCATGACTATGCATGGATCGGACTGTACGCTGCAGCAGTAGTGATATTGATATTGCGCTTGGGCTGTTGGAGCCCCTCCGGAGTCTGAACCCCCACAGTAAGCGCGGGTGCCTTTGCATGGATCGGGCTGTACGCCACAGCGTCATATGCATTGCATTGAATATATACAATGGGTTAACTTGTACTATGTGGCATAACATTTAACACTCATACATTATCGGCATACATATGTTATCTGCCTTATTGACCAGATAACCTGGTGGAAATTGTTAATGACTGCTGAGCTGAGGGGGCTGATTTGAGTGCAGACTTGCACTGTTTGAGGTTGTACCCAGGTATTGATCTGTTAATAATGAAAGGAAGAGAGGTTACAAAGGGATTTCCAAATAATCTACTCATATATGTTAGAAAGGAATACCCTGAAAGTGTGCTTCAGTTTAAAAGATGATTCTGTATGATTATAGCATGAGATATTGCTTTGTGTGGTTTTCTTTTCCTCAGCATTATTTACTTTTATTACCGCTTAGTTGGAAGTACTCACTCGACTCCCTGCACCATGTGTGCAGATTCAGGTACTTGGAAGCTTAGCTGAGCTTGGAGCTGGTCTAAAGCTTCGTTTGGGATCGTCTAGGTAGTTGCCCGGCTTCCGCAGGACCCGACATTTCCCCTTATTAATTTGTTATTTTGTTTATTCTGTGTACTCTCAATCTTGTAGAGTTATTTACAGTATTTATTGATATTCTGATAAAGGCTCTTGGCTCGTAACCCCAGATCTTCGGGAAGTTACGTTGTATTTTGGGAGATTTCGGGATGTTTTTATAACCATCAGTTTTGTTTTGTTTTCCTTCACTGTTAATGACTTAAAATAAATAATTTTGAGCTATAAGCTCAGGTTGAGAGTGTATTTGGTCGGGCTTGCCTAGCCGTTGGGTTGGACGCCATCACGATCGGGTTTGGGGTCGTGACAGAAGAGACACTAGTTAGACTTTGAATTTAGATGTTTTTTTTGTAATGTAGATACTTTGAAACTCCGAATTTGAAGATGTATTTATTTGTTGTAAATTTAATGAAATATTTATTCTTTCACTATTAATATTTATTACAATGGTTTGGATAAATGAGTCGCATCAAAGACATAAATAAGGACAAATGAAGTAGTAGTTCTAATTGTGATTACAACTGCCCCTAAAAGATTTCCCCTTTACAAGCAATTAATAGGTTTTTAGCGGAAATAAGAATTTCCCCTAAATGAATAAGCTATTAGATTTCTCAGACAGTTTTCGTAGCCATTGTAGCCAGTAACAGTTGTTGTTAAAAGTAACGATATTTAGCGGCAATAATAAGTGTCTTTACCAGCATTCAGTATAGTTGCCACTAAAACTTTTAGCGACGCCAACTACACCGGCAAATAATCAATTGCCGGTAAAGCTTTTTATGGCAATATTTATTGCCGCTAAAGACCTTTTTTGTTGTACTGCGGGTATTGCTTTGGTGTCACCTATGAAAGGCATGATGAGTTTCGGAAAGAAAGGTAAGCTTAGCCCTAGGTACATTGGTCCATTTGAGATACTTGATTTAGGGGGAGAGGTGGATTATAGACTTGCATTGCCACCTAGCTTATCAGTTGTGCATCTAGTTTATCATGTGTCTATGCTTCGGAGGTAACTCGGCGATCCTACGCATGTGTTAAACATCAGCACTGTTCTGTTGGACAAGGATTTATCTTACGAGGAGGAGCCGATAGCTATTCTAGACCGACAGGTTCGTCAACTGAGATCTAATAGTTTTCCCTATGTTCTTGTTCAGTGGAGAGGTCATCCGCCTGAACTCTCGACCTGGGAGTTCGAGTCTGATATGCGGAGTCTTTATCCACATCTGTTCTTCGACTCAGGTACTTCTTTCTTTTGTCTGTTCGAGCTAAGCGATTGCTGTAAAGTTTGGTTTAATTTGGACGTCATTTGACGTGTTTTGAGCTTGAAATTATAAAATTGATGTTTCATAGAAATTGGAAGGGTATCCTGGGTCTTGAGACCTAATTTGATGAATTATGATGTGTTTGAGCGATTTGATCGCACGGATGAGTCTGTAGGATATTTTTGGAGTTATGTGTACGTTTGGTTTGGAGTTGCGACGGCTCGGGTGAGTTTTGAGTAGGTCATGTGAGGTCTTAGAATTAAAAATAATAGAAATTGCAGGTTTAGGAGTAGCAGGCCCCCAGCGTGGCTGCGGCCAAATCCGCGCGGTCTGCGCTAGAAGCCGCGTGGCAGCGATGTATTTCTGCGCGGTCTGCATGGAGAGATTCTGAGAGGCCTCATTTTGGGGTCCTATTCCAAAACAAATCACATGGGTAATCAAGTTTTAATTCGAACCTCGGGTTTCGACCACGTAGACCCGGGGCCAATTTGGGAATTGTTGAGTAAAACTTTGGGAAATCAATTTTTACGCATTCAAATTAATTCCATTAGTGATTGTTGATACATTCAAGCATATTGTGATTAGATTCGAGCGAATTGGAGGTGGAACCGCGTGGTGAAGCAATAGTTGAGGATTAAGTGGGTTTCAAGGCTTTGAGGTAAGTGTTTGGTCTAACCCTAGCTTGATGGAATAGGAGTTGAGTCTTATTGCTAATTGCTATGTGATCGAGTACGATGTATAGGCATGGTGATGAGTATCTACACATTGGTGTCTAGCATGACCGTGAGTCCTTATAATGTGATTATCTTGACCTGGCTGTGAATTCCATGTTTACTGGAGGGTTTCTATATGTTGTGAATAACATGTGAACCGTAAATGATTATTTTATTCTTTGGAGCATTGGCTCAAAATAGTAAAATGAATTATAAGATAAGAAAGGTAAGGAAGAGAAAGCATTGTTGATTATTCCCTTACCGAGACGTTAGGTTGAACTTGTTGGATTCTTTCCCTTGCCAGGATGTTTGCCATGTATTTTCTTGTTTTGTATCCCTTAGTTGTGACTGATAAATGGTATGGGTCGGGTTGTATGCCGCAACAGTGATATATGAAGATCGGGTTGCGCGCTGCAACAATGATGCCTGATAAATGGTAAGGGTGGGGTTGCATGTTGCAACAGTGGTATTTGTGGATCGGATTGCACGCCACAACAAAAGGCAAAGTATGGAGTGGGTTGCACGCCGCAATAGTTGTTGATGCCATGTATTTTTGTCTGGATATTGATTCCTTGTTTCATTATGGATTTAAGCTGTTTTACTTGTTACCTTGGATTTACTGTTAATATTGTATCTCCCCATACCATGTTTCCCCTCCCATGTTGTTAATTGCTTGGTATTCGATTTCCGCTATATACTTATAACTGCACAAGTATATGTGGTGTCCAGTCACTACTTCGTCGGGGTTAGGCTAGAAACTTACCATCACATGGGGTCGGTTGTGCTTATACTACAATTTTGTGTACTTTTGCACAGGTCCAGGTTTTGAGGAGCAGCAGCAGTAGTTCAAGAGCAGATTTTATGATTTACGAGACTGAGGTAGCCTTGCAGGCATCCGTAGGCCCGACGTCTCTTCTTATGCTTTCAATTTTTACTATTGCCTAATTGTTTTGAGACAGACAACTGTTATATTACTTTCAGACCTGTGTATTTAGTTTATTCTTAGTGGTTTGTGAGTATGCGACACCAAATCTTGGGTAGAGAATGTTGACGCGTGATTTTTGACCCTACCCGAGATGTTTTTTATATTTTTAGCTAAAATATTTAGTTTAGGCCTAATATAGCTATCTTAGCTAATTTTGACTCTTTTAATTTATTTTTACCTTAAAATGAAAAATAACAAAAATATAGTTTTATTAATGTTTCGTAGTCATTTTTAAACTTGAAAAAACACAAAAATAGTACTTTATATTTTTATCTTTTTATAAAAACGAAAATAATAAAAAAATAGTTTCATTAACATTTTGTAGTTACTTTGATTTTGAAAAAATATAAAAAAGTAATTTTTGTTTTAATTATTAGTCTTATAGTTATTTTCCTCACGTAGGATTAATTAATAACGTTGTGTTCTCATTCTCGGTTTCGGGCAAAGAATAATATTCGGGTTTAAACTACCTGGTTTTATAATTTTCGGACCTAGCCCGTAATAATTCGAGTCCACCACACGGGGAACACGGACAAAAATAACCCATACAACACACATGACACACACTACACTAAGGGGACAATACATAATGGGATGGGGAATAAGAAGAAAAAGACAAAAGTAAAGGACAAAGGGAAAAAGACAAAGGGAAAAAAACAAAGGGAAAAAAACAAAAAGAAAAAGACAAAAAAAACATGGAACCTTATTTTTAAAAACAACAAAAACGGGAGAAACATAGACATAAAATGGGGCTCTCGATCAAATTTTTTGAAGAAGAAGAGAATGTGCTTTCTTGGTCATTTTGGGAAGAGAAATAAAAAACAATACAAAGGGAGGAGAGGAACAAACGAAAAAGAAAGAAAAAAGTATAGAGAATAGAGAGAAGAGAAAAAAACGAGAGCAGCAACAATGAAAAGTTTCTTTCATTTTATTCTTGTTCTTTGGTTGTCGTCGAAAAGCAATGGAGTTTCAATTTAAGTTCGAGTTCCGTTAAAGCCTGTTCGTAGCCCGTAGGTTGCTAGTTCCGTTCATTAGGTCAGTTCAGTTCAATTCGAGTGTGCCGGATAGATTTGGGTTCCGTCGAGTTGTTGCTGTCCAAGGTTTCCGGCGTTGGTTCGAGTTCTGTCCGGAGAGGTCGAAGTTTGAGATCGTCATAAAAGGTTCGTTTTCTCATTGTGTACGTTGAAAATATGCAGAAATAAAGGTGTATGTTCTTTTTTCGATATCGTTCTTCTCGCTAATATTTTGAATCGTTTCGCATTTGATTTAGTTTCGTATGATTCGGACGATTTTTGTAAATATATGATTCTGTTGAACATGCAATTTCACACTTAATGGTGGTCTTGTAGTGTCGAAGTTAGCTAATAAAAATAACTAATCTTTCATATGCTCGCCAACTAGTTATGCTTCCGTTGTTTATGTAATTGTTCGCCATAGTCTTGAATTTGCTCACTTAGTTATCTAGTCGTATGTTTACTCGAATTGGTTATAGTTGAGTATGACTTTGTTACATTATAGAAATTGGTTCGTTATTCTTTAACTGAACGACGTAATTAGATTAAAGGAATCGGGGTGCATTTCATGTGACCCGACTCCAATTTTGAACAAGGTTAAATAAAGCGTGTCGTGAACCACAAGTGCATTTCATGTAGTGTGGCTTGCAACATGTTTTAAATAATCTTGAATTAACTCTTAAATAAATATAGCGGAATGTAGTTTGCTTTTAAATTAGAATTAGAGGTGTGCCTCGCCTAACAAAATTGTACAAATCGCGGGGCCCTCATAAATGTATATATATATATAAATATTTAGACTTCGGGATCGACCGTATAGCGAATTTTACGGTGTTCTCCAAAGATAATAAATGCGAAGTTGCTTTAATCGCATATTCTAATACTACCTTCTCAAATACGGGTGCACATTTATGTGACCCAAATCTAAATCTCAACGAAGTCGAAACGTGTCAAAAGTCACGGGTGCACTGGTGCAACGTGGTTCGAGATACGTTTCCACCGCATTGTAATTCATTTAAAACAATAAACAATAAAAGGGTAATGAGCCCTTAAACAATAAGTGAGACGAGCCTCGCCAAAATAACATGCAAATTGCGGGGCCCTCAATAGATAATTTTTACAAAGATGCTTAGATTCCGGGATGTGCCGTTTAGCGTATTTCACGGCATTCCCAAAACAATAACGCGTTAGTATATTTAGGCGCGTATTTAATAATGCTATCTCCTTAAACCCGGGTGCACATTTATGTGACCCAAATCCAAGTCTCGACAAAGTCAAAATGTACCAAAGGCCACAGGCGTACAGGTACGGTCTGGTCTGAAGTACGTTATCACGACGTCGCAATTTCATAAAAAACCACAATAATCATAAAGCGGTTAAAAGTTAAAATTTGCACATAGGTTAAAGCACATTATAAAAATCAGACAAATAAGCCATGTATGATAGTTGAGCGACCGTGCTAGAACCACGGAACTCGGGAATGCCTAACACCTTCTCCCGGGTTAACAGAATTCCTTATCCGGATTTCTGGTTCGCGGACTGTTAAACAGAGTCATTCTTTTCCTCGATTCGGGATTCAACCGGTGACTTGGGACACCATAAATCTCCCAAGTGGCGACTTTGAATTAATTAAATAAATCCCGTTTCGATTGTCCTTTAATCAGAAAAACTCCCTTCGTACCAAGCCCTTCGCGGGGCGCGGTAGCGGAAAAAGGAGGTGTGACAGCTCTAGCGACTCTGCTGGGGATAAAAACCCAGAACTTCGGTTCAGGGTTTAAGAATTCGAGCTCAGTTAAATTGTTGTTTTTGTCTATATCTGATTTTATTATATGTTTGATTAATGTGCTATATGTTTACCGCTTTGATATTATCTGAACTGTACATATAAACTGTGCCGAGTCCTTTCTTTCTCGCCCCCGGGGATGTGCTCACTGGTTGAGACTCCCTATTCCGTTAGTGTCATACCCCGAAATAATAAAGAGGCTCGGAAAGTTTCTAAGCCGGCTGGCCTTTTGGTTCCCGGAAAGGAGCTCCTTCCTCAACCCGAGTTGTCCGCTTGGGTACACAGTCTAGATCACATACCGAGGTTCTGAGCTTAGAATAACATGACTTCATGCCGGATCCCTAGTAGGAAACGCTTATTTGCATCACGTTGTATTTGACTTAGGGGACTCAACACAGGGGTTGGGTCCGTCTAGGACAGGTGACCCGGTAATCAAAGACCGAGCATATTATATGTTGCATTTATTTATCATGTATTATTATGATGATTGGTTAAATTCCTGAAAAAAAAAAAGAAATAGAATTTTGGAATAGAAAAATATCAAAAATATTGACGAAATGTTTTCTTGAAAAAATAGGAAGAGCAATTTTGTTGAAATAATTGGTCATAAAATAATTTGACCGAACTACGCAGGTTTGATTCTCGCCATTAGGTGAGATACGTAGGCAACCCTCATCGGGTCCAACCACCCCTTCAAAAATTAAAAAAAAAATGTCGAAGTTTTAGTTTTCAATAAAATCAAAGTAACGTTGTTTTTGAAAATAGCCGAATGTTCCGAAAGGACACCGGAAGGCTGTTTTTGCAAAAAATGGCCACTTTGAAGTCTTTTCTTTTTCTTTTTGAATAATAGCCTTGAAATATTCCATGTGGAAATGTTGAAAGACCGTAGCCTCAAAATAAAGTTTGGGATACCACCCCTTTTTAAAAAAAAAAAAATCATCAAAAAAAATGTGTGTTTAATTTCGTCAATAAAATCAAAGTGATGCCGTTTTTGGAAATAGCCGAATGTTCCGAAAGGACGCCGGAAGGCTGTTTTTGCAAAAATAGCCACTTTGAATCATTGTAGATAATTTTTGGGCACAACCTTGAAACATTCCCTCGCGGAAATGTTGAAAGGTCGTAGCCGCAAAATAAAGTTTGGGTTACCACCCCTTTCAAAAAAATAACCAAAAAATGTCAAATTTTTTATTTTGTTATAAATAAATCGGGTGATGCTATTCTTGTTTAAAATAAGCCGAATGTTCTCCAAAAGGACGCCGGAAGGCTATTTTTGCAAGAATAACCACTTTGAGTCTTTGTAAATAATTTTTGGGCACAGCCTTGAAATATTCCCTCGTGGAAGTGTTGAAAGGCCGTATACGCAAAATTAGGTTTGCGTCATCACTCAACTTTGCAAAATATGTATATATATATATATATATATATATATATATATAACCACTTTATCAAATAAGTCATTACATGGCCGGTTTTGCTGAAATAGCCACATTTGGCATTTAAACTTTCTCAGTCTTGTGTTGGCCTGTGTCGGTGCTGAACGATGCCCCACGGGCCCCAAGATGAAATTTTTTGAAGTTGTAGTCTCTTAAATAAATTTTGCAAAAATAGTCGCTTTGTCAAATAAGCCATTACATGGCCAATTTTGTAAAAATAGTCGATTGACATTAGAAACTTCTCAGTCTTGTGTTGGCTTATGGCGATGCCGAACGATGCCCCCATGAGCCACAGGATGAAAAAAAAATTCAAGTTTATCTTTCTTAAGCTATTACATGGTTAATTTTGTAGAAATAGTCATAATTGGCGCTAAAAGATATTCTTGTTCTTGTAGAAATCTCTGGCACAAGGTGTGAAAGTTTTTCATCAGAGTTTGTAGTTGGAGTCGGCTTTTACAATTTTTCTTCAAAACAAAAAAGAAAAAAAATCAAATAAACATCTCTATTTCTTGCATTAATATGCAAGAACTACGCTCGGTCTGATTCATGCGGGGTCATGATACGAAGGCAATCTCCATAAGATTCGACCACAACTGTATATGTAGATATATTACAAAAAAAAAATTGATAAGGACTGGCTGAGTCCATTCCAACATGTTTTGCCTTGAATTGTAAAGTAAGTAGAAGGTGGTTGGTTTGTGACAAGCGGACAACACAAGATCCCCGAAAGATGGTACATGAGGAAATTTCCAAATACCTTATAACCCACTTCCAAACCAAGGATATAGAAGGGAACCGAAGTTGAAGGGTAATTTCACACCAATAGGAGTTTCCTATGCAAGCTTATTTGAGAAGTTAAAGCAACATGACATGATTGCACCCATCCCTCCAAATCATGTGGACCCACGTGCAAGGAGCTTTGACCCATCTAAAAGGTGTGAATACCATTCCAATGCCCAGGACCCAACATGGAAAGTTGTCGGGATTTGAAAAGGGAAATAGAAAGGATGATCCAAGAAAGATTGATTGTGATTCATAACAGTGACACCCAGAATATCGCGCTGAATCCGTTACCTGCACCTGATGATACACACTTCTGGCGGTGATGCCTGGTGACACGGAATATGAGAATCCACTTGGGAATTTGCCGACTGAAATGAGAGAAGGCCATAGTGGTTCTGATAATCAAATTCGTGGCTAAATGTCAAGCTTATCAATTGGAGAGTCATTTGTGGTGGCTTATTTTGTTGTCATTTCTATTTGTTCGAGTTATTTCTGAATGGTAATCCGAATGTTGTCTTGTGGCTCAAACCTTTTATCCTTGTATTTTTCTTTTGATCATAGTGTCTCATCTAAAGGGGTCTAGGTTCGTTCTAAGGGTTGTAACCCCAGTTTTGTTTTTTGGTTGTTCGAGTCGTTGTTTTATCGGTTAATGCAATGACCTATTTTATATTATTTCTAGACATTTTCTGTTATTTAGTCCTCTCCTTCCTATAGTTCTTTTTCTGCTAGCTCTAGTGACATGACGTGCGCGCATAGGTCTGGCCTGATCTTAAAAGTAATCACAAAACCATTGGGAGGTGATCGAGATATTTAAATTATATAAGAACGGTTTGAGATTATTCGAAACCCGAGTCATGAGAAACTGGGGCAAGTAAAAGAAAACCGTTAAAGGCAAGCTGCCAAAATTGACAAGGGGTCGTTCATAATAATGAAAATGAGAGTGTGGCCCAACAGTGCTGTAAAGATATGACGAATATTAATTGTGTTGTTTACACTTGGCATGTTTTGAAGATTGGAATGACGAAGGCATTTTGTTCTGCTATCTAAATACTTTATCCATCGTCAACCCTTTGAAGCTTATTTTAAATTCTTTCATACCCTTCCTTTGGAATTAGTTGCAAAGACTAGAAACACAAGTTTGAAAGGCAAGAGAAGAAAGGGATAAAGAAAAAAGTAAAGAAAAAGAAAACAACAAAAAGAGATAAAGAAAAGAAAAAGAAAAATGTGTGAAAAAAAGAAACTTGAAAAAGAGGAATTGGGAACTACGTTTGACCTGATTCCTCAAAGAGGATACGTAGGCGCTTCACAGGCTCGGTCATAATAAAATAAAAATAAAAAAAAATCCCAAGCAAAAAACTGGGGCAACAAAAGTTGTGTTTATGTAAGGAAAATATAGGATTCCGAAGGTTGTAATTTTGAACCCAATTTGTTTTTTGAGCCTTTAATACCATTTCTTTCTAGCCCTATCCAAATCCACATTACGGTCCAAAGAAAGACCTTTTGACCAATCTTCGAAAGAGGCCAAGTCAGGCAAATGAGAGAAGTCTTATCAAAACATAACACTCTGATTCCCATCAGAAAAGACTCTGATCTGCAGCAGGAGAAATATGAGAGAATCTCAGCGGTAACACTCCCAATCCCCAGCTGAAGAGAAGCACGAATGAGAGAGTCTTAGCGGTGAAAACCTTCACAGGCACCATAAGGCGATGAAAGCTGAGAGAAAAACCGCAATGAGAGAGGCTTGGTAGTGAAAACCCCTTGGGCACTACAAGTAGAACGAAGATTGGAAACGAGATATGAAAGTCCCAAGAGAAGATTACAAAAGGCGGTTTAACGATGGAGGATAGGCTATATGTGCACGTCATGTCCATTAGAGTTGGTATCCACGTTTGATAGGTTTATCTTATAATTTTTCTTAGAGAGTCATTGTCTTTTATTCTGTTTCCTTTTATCTTTCTCCTTTCTTCAAAATTCCCCAATAGAGTCTGTTTGCAAAAAATGACTGCGAAATTTTCCATCAGCTTTCCAATTACGCAAGACGGGATTTTGATTGGTACACCCAAGTGGTATAAGTCAGAAAGGGTCAAGCGCAAGGCCAGTGTCCAGAGGGATGTTCCCTAGCAATAGGAAAATGACAAAAGAAGGAGAGATATCCCCAGCAGAAAGGTATTTTCAGTGACAAGGGTGAACAAAGAAAATGGTTCACCAGTAAAACATGCAAGGTCTTCACGAAGGGTCATTATCATATGAATTCGGGTGGTCAGTAGAAAACCACGTGGAAAGGTTCACAAATAAAGAGTCGTCAAGGAATGCGGGGAAGCAAGAAAGGAGAAAGCTATCCCCAGCATGAATATCATCAAATAATAACATCCCCAGCAAGTTCTGATAATGAAACGTAGAGCAGGGAAAGAGGAGGAGAACCATCCCCAGCAGGAGCACCACAACCAGCCACCACATTTTAAAACTAACCAATTTTTCTTTGATTTGAAACAGGAAAAAGACGGGTTGTTGGCAGAAAAGCATGCCACGAAGAAGATTCTCAAACTGGGGCAGAAAATTTTCTCCCGTTGCGAAAATTTTCTCGAAACCAAATACCCGGTTGGGGAAAGAAGCCAGATAACGCGAGGAAATGATCTTTGAACCCGGTTATCCCCAGCAGCTTTGAAAGAAAGAAAACTACAAGCTGTGAAAAAGGAAATTATACACCCCAGCAGACAAGACAAAACGAGGAAGCTTGCGTTTAGAAAGGCAAGAAGCCGGTATCATCCCCAGCAGTTCTCGGAGAAATGAAACACTGATTTCGAGATTTCCCCGGCAACGTTATATCCTACAAGTTTTTCAAGGGAGCAAAGCGCAAATCTCGTAGGAGGTTTGGAAAGAGGAAAAAGGAAAAGGGGTCCTCCGACAGGACAATCCTTAGCTAATGACTTCAATCCCCCGCGATCCCGGGAGAGGATAAAAGGTTTTGAAGGAATTAGAAAAGGAGGAAATAGAGAAGATTTTCCCAGTAGCCTCATCCCCAGCAGGTAAGTAAACAATTCCAAAGATATTCCCAACAGTCAAGGAAAAACTAACACGACCTAAGAGGAAAACAATTTTGAAACAAGGTAATTCAGAAGAAAGGATGGGATGGAGTTAATGAGTTGTAGTTGAAGTCAGGGTGCCCGCCTGAAGAATGGAGTGGCGATTTAATTTTAAAGTTGTAGTTGAAGTCAGGGAGCCTGCCTGAAGAATGGAGTGGCGATTTAGTTTTGAAGTTGTAGTTGAAGTCAGGGAGCCCACCTGAAGAATGGAGTGGCGATTTAGTTTGAAAGTTATAGTTGAAGTCAGGGAGCCCGCCTGAAGAATGGAGTGGCGATTTAGTTTTGAAGTTGTAGTTGAAGTTAGGGAGCCCGCCTGGAGAATGGAGTGGCAATTTAGTGTGGAAGTCGTAGTTGAAGTCAGGGAGCCCGCCTGAAGAATGGAGTGGCGATTTAGTTTTGAAGTTGTAGTTGAAGTCAGGGAGCCCGCCCGGAGAATGGAGTGGCAATTTAGTGTGGAAGTCGTAGTTGAAGTCAGGATGCCCGCCTGAAGAATGGAGTGGCGATTTAGTTTTGAAGTTGTAGTTGAAGTCGGGGAGCCCGCCTGGAGAATGGAGTGGCAATTTAGTGTGGAAGTCGTAGTTGAAGTCAGGATGCCCGCCTGAAGAATGGAGTGGCGATTTAGTTTTGAAGTTGTAGTTGAAGTCGGGGAGCCCGCCTGAAGAATGGAGTGGCGATTTATTTTTGAAGTTGTAGTTGAAGTCAGGGAGCCCGCCTGAAGAATGGAGTGGCGATTTAGTTTTGAAGTTGTAGTTGAAGTCAGGGAGCCCGCCTGAAGAATGGAGTGGCAATTTAGTTTGAAAGTTATAGTTGAAGTTAGGGAGCCCGCCTGAAGAATGGAGTGGTGATTTAGTTTTGAAGTTGTAGTTGAAGTCAGGGAGCCCGCCCGGAGAATGGAGTGGCAATTTAGTGTGGAAGTCGTAGTTGAAGTCAGGATGCCCGCCTGAAGAATGGAGTGGCGATTTAGTTTTGAAGTTGTAGTTGAAGTCAGGGAGCCCGCTTGAAGAATGGAGTGGCAATTTAGTGTGGAAGTCGTAGTTGAAGTCAGAGAGCCCGCCTGAAGAATGGAGTGGCGATTTAGTTTTGAAGTTATAGTTGAAGTAAGGGAGCCCGCCTGAATAATGGAGTGGCGATTTAGTTTGAAAGTTATAGTTGAAGTCAGGGAGCCCGCCTGAAGAATGGAGTGGTGATTTAGTTTTGAAGTTGTAGTTGAAGTCAGGGAGCCCGCCTGGAGAATAGAGTGACAATTTAGTGTGGAAGTCGTAGTTGAAGTCAGGATGCCCGCCTGAAGAATGGAGTGGCGATTTAGTTTTGAAGTTGTAGTTGAAGTCAGGGAGCCCGCCCGGAGAATGGAGTGGCAATTTAGTGTGGAAGTCGTAGTTGAAGTCAGGATGCCCGCCTGAAGAATGGAGTGGCGATTTAGTTTTGAAGTTGTAGTTGAAGTCAGGGAGCCCTCCTGAAGAATGGAGTGGCGATTTAGTTTTGAAGTAGTAGTTGAAGTCAGGGAGCCCGCCTGAAGAATGGAGTGGCAATTTTATTTTGAAGCAGTAGTTGAAGTCAGGGATGCCCGCCCGAAGAATGGAGTGGCGATTTAGTTTTGAAGATGTAGTTGAAGTCAGGGAGCCCGCCTGAAGAATGGAGTGGCGATTTAGTTTGAAAGTTATAGTTGAAGTCAGGGAGCCCGCCCGAAGAATGGAGTGGCGATTTAGTTTTGAAGTTGTAGTTGAAGTCAGGGAGCCCGCCTGAAGAATGGAGTGGCGATTTAGTTTGAAAGTTATAGTTGAAGTCAGGGAGCCCGCCCGAAGAATGGAGTGGCGATTTAGTTTTGAAGTTGTAGTTGAAGTCAGGGAGCCCGCCTGGAGAATGGAGTGGCAATTTAATGTGGAAGTCGTAGTTGAAGTCAGGATGCCCGCCTGAAGAATGGAGTGGCGATTTAGTTTTGAAGTTGTAGTTGAAGTCAGGGAGCCCGCCTGGAGAATGGAGTGGCAATTTAGTGTGGAAGTCGTAGTTGAAGTCAGGATGCCCGCCTGAAGAATGGAGTGGCGATTTAGTTTTGAAATTGTAGTTGCAGTCAGGGAGCCCGCCTGAAGAATGGAGTGGCAATTTAGTGTGGAAGTCGTAGTTGAAGTCAGGGTGCCCGCCTGAAGAATGGAGTGGCGATTTAGTTTTGAAGTTGTAGTTGAAGTCAGGGGAGCCCGCCTGAAGAATGGAATGGCGATTTATGATTAGAGTTTGTCGATAAAGTCAGAAGCCCGCCGGAAAAGCAGAACGGCGTCTCAGTTTACAAGATTTGATAAGGATAGTGAACAATCGGAAAGTGACAGAGTGTAACGGTAACCCCCAGCATGAATCAGAAGGAAGGCAACAAGGACCAGAAAAGATAGATTCAGACTTCGAAGGAGAATAGCTTGAAGATCACAAGTAAGGGAAATTACTTCGGAATGCAATGCAAGATAGCAACAAAAGAAGCTTGCAACCAGAATGCGAGTCAACAGTCCGAGGGGATCAACAGAAGTTTAGTCACAATAAACAAAAAGAAAAAAAAGAGGCAAGAAGCCAATCCAAAATGCAGAAGTTGATGAAAGATGTGGCAAGCTCAAGACATGGCCGAGGTCACAAGCACTGTATACCTGATCTTGATTCGAAAAGCAGCACCTACAACTAGCAAGTATCAAGGTTCAAATTTAGAGTCCGCATGAAGCACCAACCAATACTCAAGATCAAGCTTCGGAAGACTTATAGATAGGAATTTTGTAACTTGTAGCTTATAGGCTTAGTTAGTCTTCCTCGTGTTTTGATTTTTGATGTAATAGCAGGACCACGGACCGGAACTTCGATGGAACGGAGCCTCGACGGACCGGAACCTCGACTGGCTCTCCACCTCGGTTACTCCATATTCTTACTCACTTCTGAACTACACGTGGCCTGATTCCTTTATAGCCAAGGATATGTAGGCAGCTCAGATACAAGGGCTCGGTCACATCCTCTTATTTTTAGTTTAGTCTCTCTGAATAAGGGTCGGGTCAAAACACTTGTCTAGTCGTTCTTTGTCTGAAAACTCTTTGTGTTTTCAGTCAAAGAGGGGCAGCTGTTGACGCGTGATTTTTGACCCTACCCGAGATGTTTTTTATATTTTTAGCTAAAATATTTAGTTTAGGCCTAATATAGCTATCTTAGCCAATTTTGACTCTTTTACTTTATTTTTACCTTAAAATGAAAAATAACAAAAATATAGTTTTATTAATGTTTCGTAGTCATTTTTAAACTTGAAAAAACACAAAAATAGTACTTTATATTTTTATCTTTTTATAAAAATGAAAATAATAAAAAAATAGTTTCATTAACATTTTGTAGTTACTTTAATTTTGAAAAAATATAAAAAAGTAATTATTGTTTTAATTATTAGTCTTATCGTTATTTTGCTCACGTAGGATTAATTAATAACGTTGTGTTCTCATTCTCGGTTCCGGGCAAAGAATAATATTCGGGTTCAAACTACCTGGTTTTATAATTTTCGGACCTAGCCCGTAATAATTCGAGTCCACCACACGGGGAACACGGACAAATAACTCATACAACACACATGACACACACTACACTAAGGGGGACAATACATAATGGGATGGGGGAATAAGAAGAAAAAGACAAGAAGAAAAAGACAAGGGAAAAAGACAAAGGGAAAAAAACAAAGGGATAAAAACAAAAAGAAAAAGACAAAAAAAACATGGAACCTTATTTTTAAAAACAAAAAAAGGGAGAAACATAGACATAAAATGGGGCTCTCGGTCAAATTTTTTGAAGAAGAAGAGAATGTGCTTTCTTGGTCATTTTGGGAAGAGAAATAAAAAACAATACAAAGGGAGGAGAGGAACAAACGAAAAAGAAAGAAAAAAGTATAGAGAATAGAGAGAAGAGAAAAAAACGAGAGCAGCAACAATGAAAAGTTTCTTTCATTTTATTCTTGTTCTTTGGTTGTCGTCGAAAAGCAATGGAGTTTCAATTTAAGTTCGAGTTCCGTTAAAGCCTGTTCGTAGCCCGTAGGTTGCTAGTTCCGTCCATTAGGTCAATTCAGTTCAATTCGAGTGTGCCGGATAGATTTGGGTTCCGTCGAGTTGTTGCTGTCCAAGGTTTCCGGCGTTGGTTCGAGTTCTGTCCGGAGAGGTCGAAGTTTGAGATCGTCATAAAAGGTTCGTTTTCTCATTGTGTACGTTGAAAATATGCAGAAATAAAGGTGTATGTTCTTTTTTCGATATCGTTCTTCTCGCTAATATTTTGAATCGTTTCGCATTTGATTTAGTTTCGTATGATTCGGACGATTTTTGTAAATATATGATTCTGTTGAACATGCAATTTCACACTTAATGGTGGTCTTGTAGTGTCGAAGTTAGCTAATGAAAATAACTAATCTTTCATATGCTCGCCAACTAGTTATGCTTCCGTTGTTTATGTAATTGTTCGCCATAGTCTTGAATTTGCTCACTTAGTTATCTAGTCGTATGTTTACTCGAATTGGTTATAGTTGAGTATGACTTTGTTACATTATAGAAATTGGTTCGTTATTCTTTAACTGAACGACGTAATTAGATTAAAGGAATCGGGGGTGCATTTCATGTGACCCGACTCCAATTTTGAATAAGGTTAAATAAAGCGTGTCGTGAACCACAAGTGCATTTTATGTAGTGTGGCTTGCAACATGTTTTAAATAATCTTGAATTAACTCTTAAATAAATATAGCGGAATGTAGTTTGCTTTTAAATTAGAATTAGAGGTGTGCCTCGCCTAACAAAATTATATAAATCGCGGGGCCCTCATAAATGTATATATATATAAAAATATTTAGACTTCGGGATCGACCGTATAGCGAATTTTACGGTGTTCTTCAAAGATAATAAATGCGTAGTTGCTTTAATCGCGTATTCTAATACTACCTTCTCAAATACGGGTGCACATTTATGTGATCCAAATCTAAATCTCAACGAAGTCGAAACGTGTCAAAAGTCACGGGTGCACTGGTGCAACGTGGTTCGAGATACGTTTCCACTGCATTGTAATTCATTTAAAACAATAAACAATAAAAGGGTAATGCGCCCTTAAACAATAAGTGAGACGAGCCTCGCCAAAATAACACGCAAATTGCGGGGCCTTCAATAGATAATTTTTACAAAGATGCTTAGATTCCGGGATGTGCCGTTTAGCGGATTTCACGGCATTCCCAAAACAATAACGCGTTAGTATCTTTAGGCGCGTATTGAATAATGCTATCTCCTTAAACCCGGGTGCACATTTATGTGACCCAAATCCAAGTCTCGACGAAGTCAAAATGTACCAAAGGCCACAGGCGTACAGGTACGGTCTGGTCTGAAGTACGTTATCACGACGTCGCAATTTCATAAAAAACCACAATAATCATAAAGCGGTTAAAAGTTAATATTTGCACATAGGTTAAAGCACATTATAAAAATCAGACAAATAAGCCATGTATGATAGTTGAGCGACCGTGCTAGAACCACGGAACTCGGGAATGCCTAACACCTTCTCCCGGGTTAACAGAATTCCTTATCCGGATTTCTGGTTCGCGGAGTTATACAGAGTCATTCTTTTCCTCGATTCGGGATTCAACCGGTGACTTGGGACACCATAAATCTCCCAAGTGGCGACTCTGAATTAATTAAATAAATCCCGTTTCGATTGTCCTTTAATCGAAAAAATTCCCTTCGTACCAAGCCCTTCGCGGGGCGCGGTAGCGGAAAAAGGAGGTGTGACAGAGAATATTGCTGATTATTCCGTATTTGTTTCAGACTTATAAATTAGACTTTCGCAGTTGTTATTATTACTGATGCTATAAATTGTCAACAGAAGGGTTTTACTAATGAAAAAGGTAGGTAAGTTGGCTTGCCTAGCTACCTCGAGTAGGCGCCATCACGATCCCGATGGTGGAAAATCCGGATCGTGACATAAAGTTGCAAAGTTGAAAATTAAAAAAAGTCCTAGAATTTTTGTTATATAGAAGAGTAAGGGCCTGTTTGGCCAGACAGTCAAAAACTACTTTTTTTTTTTTGCTGCAGTGTGTGTTTGCCCAATTTTTTTAGTAGTCCTTTTTTCAAGCATATTGTATTTGATCAATCTTTTTAGAAAACACTTTTAGTATCAAACTACGAAAAAAAACAATAAATGTTCAATTTTCCATTATTTTTTAAAAAAGACAAATAAATTTAAATATTTAGTATATATATTAAGTATGTGATGTTAATTATTGTTTACATGATATGTTAAATATATAAAAATACATCATTTAATTTGAATTAAAAGTTTACTCTTATCAGACTATTTCAAACTTTGGAATATGAAAAAGAAAGTTAAAATATGATTGAAATAAAAAAGAAGAAGAATGGTATGGTAAATCTAAAAAGGAAAATCAAAAGAGAAAAGATTAACTTAATAAAAGTTCAATTTTAAAAAATATAAATTTATTGTATGTTTTTTTATCATGAACAAATTGATTTTTTACTTTTGCTTTTTGAAAGAAGCATGAATTTATAGATTTTCACAAAAAGCAGAAAACTGCTTCTGTTGCGGTTAATAATACTTTTTTTTTTGTCTTGGCCAAACAGTTTAAATTTTCAAAAAATATTTTATAATAAAATATTTTTTTCCTCCAAAAGCTTGGCTATAGGAGCAAATGATTTTTATAGGGATTGACCCACCACTTTGTGAGAGAAGACTTTATTTCTTTTTGGTTAAAATATAAATTATAAATACTTCAACATTTAAATAAAAGTGAAGTGGATGCATATAGTGCATCAGATTACAACTAGTACTAGGGATATCAGCTACTAGACTAGGAGAAACAACATTTGTACAAGAACTACTACTACTTAACATATTACGAGATTTTAACATTCTTTTATGGAGCATTCCAGTCTTATCTTGCTGGTACAACGTGATCACAAAAGGGGGAAGACTAAGTACACAACGAGCCTCCAAATTAGTTGCTCCATGCCTAACCAAATCGTCCGCCACAGAGTTTTGTTCCCGGAAGATGTTTTGTACCTTTGGTTCATCAAGCTGCCTCATTAAGAACCTACAATCATTAATTATATTAGCATATTTAATTGGAGGGGCAGTAAATAAATTTAATATTACAGTTGCATCGGTCTCAATCATAAAAAGTAATAGATGTTATTGGACAACTAATTAAAGGCCCATGAGTAGTGCTAGTGTCTCAGTTTGAAGGCTGGATCCATGTTGCGCATGACCTAAAAAACCTAAAACCCAATTGCCAAGAAAGTTACTAAAATAACCTCCAATGCCACAAGTATCTTGTGTGGGAGATGTAGAGCCATCAATATTTGATTTAAATACTTGTCCCTCATGTGGATGATATTTAATATAAAGAGGTAAACATAATAGCCTAGGGTTTATAGTATTTGTAAGAAAGTAAAATTCGGCAGCTTGATTGTAGACTAAGTGACTGTTCGTCTGAAGGTGTGAATGTTCAAAAAAATTCTTATTTCAAACCGTCCAAACCTACCATAGTGCAAATGATACAATAGTAAATAAGGGGACGCTATTGTTTGAGGAAGATTGTGGATATCTTATCAAATTGTTCCATCTGTCAATATTGTTAGGAATTGTAGAGTGTGTAAATAGCCTTATGTCAATCTGGAGTGCTGCCCAAAGTGCAATCGCATTGCTACAATCAAAGAAAATGTGTTGTATAGTTTCAGGAACCAAGTAACATTAGAGACATAATGAAGAAGTAATAATAAATATTTTATCCAAATACACAGCTGTGGGAAGCCTTTCATGACAAATTAAAACAAAATTTTTGGAGGTATGTGAAGATGCCAATCCAACTGTAGTTAACAACTTGGTGAGTCGGAGTATAATCAGTTTGGGTAAGTGCATGGTAAATAAATTTGACAGAAAATAAATCAGTTGGAGTAAGTCCCAAACTATTTGATCATATTTAGTACCCACCAATGGCATGTAAATATTACTTATTGTAGCTTTAGTGCGGATGGTAAGTGAAAAGGCAAATCTTCCAAGTGTCATTGTTTATGATAAAAATAATCAGATACAGTTTTATTAATGTCTCCTTTTGGTAGAGGTCAATAGATGTAGGTCCGTACCATAGAGTTATAATTTAACCATGGTTCCGTCCGAAATTTCACGTAATTTCCATTTGTTAGAGCAGACTTAATTATTAGAGTAGGAGTACTAGATAATATATTTTATTTTCTCTTTTCTTTCACTTTTCTCATTTTTTCCCCACTTATTTTGAAAGAATTTCTGTGTAACTGTGTGACAGGTAAATTTCTGGAGAAGATATCAATAATCTTAGTATGGTAAACGTTAAAATTAATAATAGTGTAAGAAACTTTGCATACCATTCATGCTTATGACATAAATTTACTTTAAATCAACGGAGAGAGTGTGTGTCACAATATAATGAACCAAGAATTATATTTTGTATTTTTCTTTCTTTTGTAATTAGAAATAGTAGTGGAGCCAAGAATTTCTATAAGGGCGGTTAAACATTATTAGAATGCACTATGTATCACTTGTTAATTCTATTCAAATCTAGTCCTAAAAAGGATAAGCAATCGCTGTAAATATAATTCGATCTAAAAGTTTGGAATCAAATCTCACAAAGAAGTAAGTTTTGGCTACAACTGTTCAATATTGTTAAAAAATACAATTCAAATAATTTTTAGCTATAAAGATAGTAATTTTTATTTTAAACTAATTACTTAGTAAATAGTAAAAACAATAAAATTATTAACTAACAAAACTAAGGGGTTGGAGACAAGATTTGAAAGGTCTAGGGTTATTATTTCCCTGGGAAATCATCGGAGACTCTCTGTCTACTTGTTTGAGTTAATACTTCTGCATAGTTCAGTTTATCAATTCATTTAGAATTCTTATATATATTCTCTTCATTTTTACATGCGTTCAACTATGAATTGGGAAAAAAGAAACACACATTCATCGATCAAATCACGATATTTACTCCGTAATTGATTTAGATCTTTTTGTACCACCAAAGAATGTGGTGCAATGGATGGGGCTGCTTCTCACTTAACCAGAGGTTATGAGTTCGAGTCCTGCGTATGGAAAAATCATTGATAGGTAGCGCTACCCCCACAATTGAACCTTACCCGACGCGAATCCGGATATAGTCGGGCTCCAATAAATATAACGAATATCAGGTGAGAAACCAAAAAAAATATACCTTTTCATGACTGATTAATTGGGTGATCCTTTCGCTCTTCAACAGAAATACTTTGAAGGTTGCTCCGAGTAATCCTTTTTTCCTTAAAGAAAAATAATGGAAAAATGACACATTTTCGGCAGCCATATATAAATAATTTCTGGCGCGGCCTCATACTCCAAAAATAATTTTAAGACAACCTTATATGAGACATTGGATGTATCTAATTAACTAGCTTTCAAAAACCAGAGGAGTAAAATCAATTTTCATTTTAAAAAAATTACTATTCTCTCGGTTTATATTAGATGAGGTACTTTTCTTTTTAATATGTTATAAAACAAAAAAAAAACATATTTAGATTTGAAAATAATTCAACTTTAAAATCTTCATTTTACTAATTTACTCTTAATGTGAAGCTTTAATAGTCACACAATGTATCATGGCCCCACAAATCTTTTACCCTTAAGCCTTTTAGACCACAAATTTCAAATATCTTCTTCTTTTTCTTAAATCTTGTGCAAGTCAAACTACGGAGTAGTAGATGTCAAAATTGACAACCTAAAATTCCAAAGATGTCACGTCTACAAAACAAACATTACTAGTTTATCTAATAAAACCAAAACTATTTCCTAGTTGTAGAAGTTCGCATTGTTAATTTTCTTGTGCGTTAATTTCTTTGTATATTTACCCCTTTATGTTCCATCGTTTGGATTTACATGACCACCACTATAATAAAAATCATGTTGTTGGGTGCCGGCAAATCATTCCTACAAATAGCAAAGCAATTAAATCATCTCTTCACCACACACAAAAAAAAAGAAAAACACCAAATTAGCCAAATTCTCAAACACATTGATATGAAACTAATTAGTGCAACAATGAGCAAGGGGATTAATTACCTAAGTCTAGCTCACTTTGTTGCTTTCTTTATCCTTATTTCCATGGCATGTAGTAACACATTAATTGTTGAAGCTCAAAGGCACGGGAAGTCGCCGGGTGAAAAAGAAGGGAAATTTTCACCTGTAGTTTCTGAACGTACAAAAGCTATTTTAACGATCAATGATTTTCAGAAAGGTGGTGGAGGAGGAGGGCCATCAGAATGTAGTGGCCAATATTACGATAATTCTATTCCAATTGTGGCTTTATCAAGTGGATGGTATAGTAAAGGGAAACGATGTTTTGAAAAAATAACAATTTATGCAAATGGGAAAAGTACAAAAGCTATGGTTGTAGATGAATGTGATACAAGTAGAGGATGTAGAAATAACATTGTTGATGCTTCTGAAGCTGTGTGGAAAGCTTTGGGTGTTCCTAAGAAAGATTGGGGTTGGCTTGAAATCTTCTGGTCAGATTAATCAATTTAATCTGTTTTATGGTTATATTTGCAAAAAAAAAGTCTTCCTCCTTTGCTTTCATTTCAAATAAACTGATGGCAAGGCTTACTTTGCCTTATCTTGTTACGCTATCGCAATAAAAAGGATTTGACTCATGTACACAGATAGTGTAAAGAGTTTTTACATTATCAGTATATCTAATAATAACACCTTTTTCTTGCTACTCTTATGGATGTGTATGCAGTTTTTTGAACTAAATTTAGAAATTAGTAATTATCTGTTTATACTTGGTTTCTTAATTTGAGTCCATTATCGATCTAACTTTTCTTTTTCGTGATTTTCCAAATGTAAAAATGAAAATTCATCCCAGAATCGCTTTCCTGACACAAACACTTATAACAGCTCTTGTGTCAATCACTTTCATTTCTCTCGTTGACCATCTTACCGCACTCTACCAAGAGGTTCTTTCTCTCACGTAATTTTACCCGCCCCTTTCATTTCCATATCGGAGGAATGAGATTCCGATAAAAATTGTGGTGTTTGCAAGAGAATAATAATAACTAGAGTAATTCCATAAGCAGACATATGAAATTAAACTCAATATTGTTGGTCCGAGACAAAAAAATACCATATCACTTGTTTCTATTCGCTTGGACATGTTATTTTTGTTAGGACCGAAAAAATCAGGTTCATGCGGAATCTAGCAAAGCAAATGTTGTACGACGATAAATCACACAACAAAGAGAAATCTACCAAAAGACACACAAACATTTAACGTGGTTAATTCGGTCAACTAACCTATATCCACAACGGAGATGAGCAATCTACTATAATAAAAAGAGAGTACAAAATATCGATAGAAGAACCTCACGAAGAGGCAAACACACAAGTGACACACTAACACTTGTCCCGTAAAGTTCTATCCCTAAACAAGACTCTCAAGTCCCTTATGGCTACATGGTAGATTCTCCTGAATGAGAAGAAAAGATCCTCAATTTATATAAGTCCAAATATTTTTCAACAAGAATAAGGACTGGCCAAATATTAGAGATTTATAAAAAAAATTTAAAAAAGAAAAATCTAATTAAGATAATTATATTACCCTTTTCCTTCAACAGATAGGAAAACCAAATATAGTAAAAAAAATTATATTAAACACCTAACAATTTTGACTTAGAAGATAACTCTTTGTTTAATATAGTCAACAACTCAACATAGTGGTTACCAATTACTTAAGTGGACTCCTTCAAATATGTGACCCAATTTGTTTTGCAGTTTCTTTTAATTTCGTTGTTAATCTGACCCATTGAGGCTTTTAACTTTTTTATATTTAATTTCTCACTTGATATCGATATTTGCCTCTGGCATGACAAATATGGATTGACACCAGAAAGTCACACGAGCCAAAATCTGTAGCTTTATTTTAGAAACTCAAATAAAAGAACAATATTTTGGATTTAGAACACTTATTCAAAAAAAAAAAAAAAGGACGTGATTAGTGACACTATATGTCAGTTAGAAAGATTTTTCAAAACAAAAGTTTAGTTGAATAAGCAGTGAATCGATCAGAAGGAATCACATAAGAACTTAGCTGCATCGAGTATTTATACCAAATAAATATTCGTATAAAATATTCATATATCATTAAATGCATGAGATATGTTTGCACATACACTTAATCATGACTATTGAGTTAACAATGTGAACACCGATGCGAGTATATTTTATCTAAGTCAATTGCTAATGCATGTTGTTCGAATCTATATATTTTCTCATTTTCTTTCAAATATATCATTTACAAAATTCTATAGTTTTCCAAAAAGGTTTGGTTTGTCTCTTGAAAAGGAGGATTGATTAAAATAATTCTTTCTTTCTAAAGAAAGAACTTTTACAACAGTTTCGCGTGCGGTGACGTACACATGATATTTGGTAAAGGATGTCAATATTTGAAAAAATAAATGAATAAATAAATTATTATAACAAATGATATCATTTTTTATATTTATATCTGATATTTTATTTTGTATAAGATCTATATACACATATTCGACGAAGAGGTATCATATGACACCGATTACTGCAAGATGTATTTGTGGCTGCTCGCATGAGAAATAAATAAAACAGTAAACGTAACTAGCCATCAAAGACATAGGAGTAAAAATCTAATTTCATTTATTAGAGCAAAAAGAAATTATTACATATAAAAATTAACCATTTAAAATTTCAAAGATGTCACATCTACAAACACAAACAATATACAGTCGCAACATATTTTATTTGTACCTATCAAGCCAAAATTTCCTAGTTGCAGACATTGTTATTTTTCTTGTACCGATAATTTCTTAATATTATTGTGTTCCACGGTTTGGATTTACATGATCACCACTATAATAAAATTCATATTTCTAGGACTTTGGCCGGCAAACTGTTCTATAAATAGCCAAGCTATTATATCATCAGCTCTTCACCACAAAGAAAAAAGACTAAGTTAAACAATATCTTCAAACATTTAAGATGAAACTAAGTGCAACAATGAACACGGTAACTTACTTTACCCTACTTCATTTTATTGCTTTCTTGATCCTTATTTTCATGGTTTGTAGTAATACATTAATTGTTGAAGCTCAAAAGCACGCGAAACCAGGTGGAAAAGAAGGAAAATTTTCACCAGCAGTTTCTGATTACACAAATGCTATATTAACGATCAATGACTTTCAAAAAGGTGGTGAAGGCGGAGGTCCATCAGAATGTAGTGGCAAATATTACGATAATTCTATTCCAGTTGTGGCTTTATCAACTGGATGGTATAGTAAAGGGAAAAGATGTTTTGAAAAAATTACAATTTATGCAAATGGAAAGAGTACAGAAGCTATGGTTGTGGATGAATGTGACACAAGTAGAGGATGTAAAAATAATATTGTGGATGCTTCTGAAGCTGTGTGGAAAGCTTTAGATGTGCCTAAGAAAGATTGGGGTTGGCTTGAAATCTTCTGGTCTGATTAATAAATTTTATATTAATGGTTTTCTTCGTATGGCCTTCATTTTAATAAGTATCAAACTGATAGCAAGGCTTATGTAGCTGCCTTAATCATGTTATCACAATAATAATAACATTTACTTGTTGTTATCTTTTCTGCGAGTTATATATATGTAAAGGTTCTTTTACATATATTATCGGTGTAAAGAAGTTAAACTCGAATAATAGTACTTCTTTCTTTTGTTGCTTCTCTGTTAAAAAGATTTAAGGATTTGTAAGCAGCTGTTTGGACTTAATTTTACATTAGTAACTATCGGTTTGTATTGGTTTTTTTGATCTAATAATACCCAGAGGCCAAATATTCTTACTTGCTCACAACACTAGATAAAGGTTAGTTAAATTTGAAATGTTTATAGTATCAAGTGGAATTTGGCATGCATGACTAGAAGAAAAAAATACTAGTGCTGTTGCAACCTTATCAAATATGCTAGTGCAAAGCATGTTCTGAATCTCTTCTAGCGGTGCTCATAAAAATCAAAAAAATTAAACTAAACCCAAAATCAAATCAAACCTATCAAAAAATCGATATTTTTTTTTTGGTTTGGTTTTGATTTTGTATTTTAAAAACTGATCAAATTTGGTTTGGTTTTGATTTTAATCAGAAAAAACTAAACCGACTATAGGAGTAGCTATTTCAAATTTATTATTACATCTATAAATATATATATTATAATACAAAGTTTCAAAAAAATATATGCCAAGTATTAATAGTTTGCACTTGTAATGTAGTTCTTTACATTGTAGTTTGATTGTAATTTTCTTTTGTTTAGTGTAAGAATGCATGGCGTGTTAATAATAACATATTTTTAATTGATTCCTTAAATTATTTATCACTATTTGATTCAATTATCATCAATATAACTTGGTAAATAATAGATTTCTCAAAGGGTAACTGATTTGATAGTGTTACATTGAAAATTATCGTCGGAATATGTGTTTGGCAGTGTATGTCTTATATTTAAGAAAAAACCGACAAATAACCGAAAAAATCAAAAATTCGACATAAACCGAATTGAGAAAAATTGATTTAATTGGTTTGATTTGGTTCGAATATTCGAAAAACTGACTTATTTAATTTAGTTATTTTTAAGGAAAAAATCGATCCAAACTGAACCATAAACACCCCAAATATCCTCAATGCTTTCAAGCTCCTGTTTACCGAATTGGTTGCATGGGAATGGAAGAATTTCCGGATCTATGTAACAAGGGGAAGATATATCAACACACTGAACTTAACGTAAGTATTTTTTAAGTTTTCTTTGCAAAGTGAAAGGGGCAAGATAAGCGAGTGCAAACCATGTTCTGAGATTCTTGAGCGAGTGGGAGAGGTGGCATACAGACTTGTGTTATCACCATGCTTATCAGCGGTATATCCAGTATTTCATGTGTTCATGCTTCGAAAGTATCACGGCAAACTATTCCATGTATGAGATTTCAGCACTGTACAGTTGGACAAGGATTTGACCTACGAGGAGGTGCCGGTAGCTATTCTAGACCGGCAGGTTTGTATTTAAGATCGAAGAGTTATCATTTGGTTCGAGTGTAGTGGATATGTCAGCTTGTTAAGGAAGCTACCTGGGAGTCCGAGTCCGATATGCGGAGCAGATATCTCCACCTTTTCGCCAGCTGAGGTACTTTTCTATGTCCATTCGAGGACGAACGATTGTTTTGGAGGTGGAGAATTTGATGACCCAAAAGGTCATCTTATGTCTTAGAACTCGATTCCGTGTTGCAAGGCCTTCCAAATTTCATTTTATTCCTTCTTGATGTGCATCGAACGTGTTTCTAGAAACTTTTATATTAAAAGTTCATAAAAAATAATAATTTCTACCTTTAAAAGTTGAGTTAGTTGAGTCCGGTCAACCTTTTGAGTAAACGGATCCGGACTCGTATTTTTGACAGTCCCGATGAGTCCGAATCAAACTATGGGATTTGGGCGTATGCCCGGAACGAATTCCGAGGTCTCTAGCTCGAGAAATGAATTTTTGATGAAAATTGAAAGACTAGAAATTAAATGATTTTAAGAATTTGGTTAATGTTTAATTTTGTTGGTACCGAGCGCTTATTTTTGTTCCGGAACCCGGTATAGGTCCGAAATAATATTTATACTTTATCTGTAAAATTGGTTAGAAACAAAACTAATTTGATGTGGTTCGGACGTCCGATTGTGAAAATAGAAATTTCAAAGTGTTCTTAAGAATTTTATGTGATTTGGTGCTAAATTCGTAGTATTATGTATTATTTTGGTGATTTGATTGCACGAACAAGTCCTTATGATGTTTTTAGACTTGTGTGTATGTTTTGTTTGAAGCCCGAAGGGCTACGGGCAGTTTGAAACATGGAAAATCTGGTATTTTGGCTCTAGTTGTCATATGGTATTTTTGTGATGGCCCAAACGGTCATCATTTGTTTTAAATTAAATTCTATGACTACGAGGCCTTAAAAACCTCATTTAGGGTCACCTCGATTTGCGTGCACAGTGTGGGCATAGTCGGAAAGCTTAAATGAGAAACTGTCACGACCCAAATTCCATAGCCGGTCGTGATGTCGCCTCTCGTGAAGAAAAGGCCAGCCAACAACCCCAAATCCTCTTTATTACAACTATCAAACATAAATAAATAGAAATTTCAACTTATTGACATATAAATCTATTAATATCATCCCAATACAATCCGATCGGGGTGTTACAAATCACGAGCATTTAATGAGTAAAGGCGCTACTACTCGCCAACAATGTATAGATAAATACAAGATGAAAAATAGAATACAAAGATGAAGTACGGTGCCGCGAACGCTAGCGGCCACCTTTCTCAATTACCACCATAAGGTCTTCTGCCATGCTAATAACCCGCTAACGGGTGAACAATACCTGCAACTGCATGCAAGGTGCAGGGAGTAAAGTGAGTACTTCCAACTCAGTGGTAATAAGAGAGAATAATAACTGAGCGATAAGAAAATATGTATGACCACACCAAAATGCTATACAAGACAGTACAATCACTTTGAGAAAATCGTAATACTGTAAAAATCCTTTAGAAAAGTCCAAAATCAGTTAAAAATATCACTTTTGAAAATCTCTTTTACAAATATCCCTTTTCTTTTTCAACAACCAGCATATGAATGTTATATCAGATATAGCAAGTCAGCTCACAAGTCAGCCCCTTGGACACAACATTTCTCAACATGTAACACCAGGGTATCTGCTCAACAAGGCAACTAACAATATGTATGCCAATGATATATGAGTTCTAATGTCATGCCACGTAGTACAAATAGGAGTGAATGCAATGCAATGCATATGACCGCTACGGCGTGCAGCCCGATCCATTTGGGTACCCGCGCTCACTATAGGGGTTCGGACTTTGGTGGGGCTCCTACAGCCCAAGCGCAATAATACTACGACGTGTTGTCTGATCCACATAACATTTTACTGCTGTTAACATCCAATTTTGACCCTCCTTTCTTCCAAACTATTTCTTTAAGCTTCTAATATGCCTAATAATGTAAGAATAGTTATTTTACCATTTTTAGCACAAACTAGACCTAATTACTATTTTTATTATTATTTAGTTTAACATTAGTATTACTAGTATTATTAGTATTGCTACTATTACCACCATTACTACTACCATGGGAATTAGTACTAGTATTAATACATTATGATAACTGCTAAGTATTATTGTTATTAGTATTAATATTAATTCGATATCAATATTTGTATTACTATTATTACTGCGACTGCAACCAACATTTTTATTAGTATTATTATTATTTCATCATAAAATTATTACTATTATTATTAAGATTACTATTCTTTTCATTATTACTATTAGTATTACAATTTCATTATAATAAATATTGCTGCTACTACTACTATTACTGCTGCTACTACTACTACTACTACTACTACTATTATTATTATTATTATTATTATTATTATTATTATTATTATTATTATTATTATTATTATTATTATTATTATTATTATTATTGGTTACTGCATTTTTTTTAAAATATCATTCTTAACGTCTTTTGTAAAAAGTATATCGCTTTTCTTGATTTAATCAAATAGTCATATTTTTTTTAATACTTTACGGCATTAAATCTTATTCACAATTAATGTAGGTTATTTGGAAAAGTTTAGCAACCATAATTATTTTATGTAATATTAAATAGTTTAACTAATAATATTATGTAGTATTATATAATATGGCTATTCTAATTAGAAGTACAAATTAATCTAACCCAACAAGAAAGCCTAATTCGCCTAGCCCACACCATAGAACCCTCTAGATCCCTTAATCTTAACCCTTCCTTTTCATCAGATGATCCAACGTTCTTCTTCCTCTTTTGACCAAATGCCAAAATATTTTCCAACCCAACTTAGAAGAAGCATCACCATTTTTGGCTTAGAAATCTCTGCTTATGCTGCTATATCTCTGCCATGGCTTCCAACGTTCAAAATGGAGCGACCAACTTGACTCAAAATTCAATTTTTCTATTCAAAATCCCGCCCAAAATCAACCCTAATTTTTGCCTATAAATAGTGGCATTAGGGAAACGATTTGAAAAAGCCGCCGTTCACCCCCTTACAAATTTGAGGCATAAAAGAGCAGAAACCTTGGTGTTTGCTCGCCGAAGTGGAAGTCGATTCACTGACCTGAGACCTGTGCCACAAGTTCACTGCGCCGCGAAAGGTCAGTTCTATTTCCCTTTTCGTTTTTGTTCTGTCTTAAAAATGTGTGTAAGATTTAGCATCTGTTTAAACACATTTTTGGTTTCGGTTTGCTTCTTGCGTTCCAAGTATGATAGATATTAGTCTTGCCTCTCTGTTGATTTAATGATGCCTAAACCAATATCTGGTTTTGCTAAGCATATATGTTCTAGTTTTTTCTTTCCTCTTTAGTTAATGGTTATACATTAGATATATCATGTATAGGATTATTTCTTAGTTGTCTAAAGTGACCTATGATTTATGTTACTATAACTGTAGAAACTTTGGTTACCCAACTAAAGTGCCGTTGCTACTTAATTGAAACTTCTTTAGATATTTTGTACCAGTAATGTGTTCAAAGCATTTTTTTTGACAACCGAGTTTACATATATAGAATTTTAGACTCCAATGCCTATAAGTTTACTAATTCTAGTTGATAAGAAAGAGTTACATCTCATATATACTAGAGAATAACGCGTAAAGAATATTTATTTGGCTCGCCTTTAAATGATTTAAAAAAAAAAACAATTCTGATTTAATTTCATTTTTTTTCTTTTCACAACACATTAGCTACTAAGCACAGTTAAGTATATTCCTTTCAATTTGTTATTTGAAATAAGAGTCTAAGTTTCAAGAGATATGGATACCATGGCTTGAGAATTCTTTAACACTACAATATCTGGGCTTAACCAAATGGTTAGTGCTCGCATTTAGTGTTAGGCTTGAATCTTTTAGGGTCATTTGTTGAGATGTATCAAGCATTATGTAAAAATAGATGCAGGTGTAGTATCTTGCTATCCATATAATGAGGTTTTAAAAAGAGAATGGCCTGAGTTTCGTTAAAACATAAAACTGCATTTTTGTGTTCTTTCTTCATGGAGTATGCCCCATTCCTAGTTCCTTACAAGTATATATACTAGGTAAATATTGAGTTCTTAAGTTTTATAAAAGCATCATTTCCTTTCAATATGTATCATGTTTGAAGTTTTTGAGATTTGTTCCTTGTCTCTATAATACTTAGGACACACACTCAATGCAATCTTGTCTTCGCCTAGCTTCATTGTCTCATTTTCTTCATGCTTGTTGAAGATTTAAGTTGTCTACTAATTTTATTCTTTTATTTCACATTTTCTTTGCATGTCAAACACATCGGAGTCGAAGAGTCTCAAGAGAGACTCAAACGCCGTTGCCGAAGCAAACTCAGCACCAATCTCTCATTCTTGAATAGCGGGACTCCGAGATTTGTCCTTCCGAAGAATCAAATAGGAAAATTGCTTGTTTATTTTGCCTTATTTCCTGCTGCTCTGGATTCACCTTCTGCTGACTAACATTTATTTATATGTTTTGCCTGAGAAGTTTTCTTTTTGCACGGTTAAGCCTTAAATTACTTAGTATGTTACCTCTCATTAGTAGTATAAATAATTATAGAATATAAGATTTAGGTGACATAATGTTAAACATTTTATAATCTGGAGACCCAACTAATCATTCTCAATAGATCTTTCTCACATATCTTAAACTTTTAAGAACTACTCTTTCTATTACAAATATAGACTCAATTCAGTTGGTTTAAGTCTTTGTTTTCTTTGAGTATAAAGGCAAAAACAACTTTGTGATTTAGGATTTTGAATATATTTTCCTTTGGGAACATAAAGAGATTGAGTTTCTTTAAATATTCTATGATTGCTCCAGGTTGTACATCTCCAAGGCATTTTTTTTCTATTCAAATTAAGTTCTAAACTTTGTTGAAGCTGTAGGACCGTTTCTCTAGTTAATTATTTGGAGTTGAACAAGTTTTAAATTCTAATACGTCCAAACAACCTAATTCTCCTTTTATATTCGTACACTTTTACAATTTGGACAACAAGTATTAATTACTTTTGTACAAGGATAATATTCAAACTTTCACCTGTGATGGACACCTGGTTTTCTAATATACAAATATTTTCACTACTTAATATTAGATTAATTAACCTAAGTTTGGTCGGTTAACCGTAGTTAACGGATCATATAGGATGCCTTAATAACCTTCCCTATAGGATTAATTAGAATCCTTACCCATAATCTTTAAGGTTAAGCAGACCATAATACAGAGTTAACTTTAAGCACTATTTAGCTAAAATTGGTGTCCTAATTCACCGTTAAATTAATTAGGTGGCGACTCTCTTTAATTAATTAAGCCTTTAAAATTACCAATATGTTATACTCTAGTTTGACCCGTATTAAAATATGGTGTAACAACTGCGGCGTGCAGTCTGATTCTTATAATATACTACTGCGGCGTGCAGTCCTATCCATGCAATATACTATTGCGGCGTGCAGTCCGATCCATACATGTATATGCATATGCACACATGACACTCGAGGCCTAAAAGCCTCCTCACATATCACTCGAGGTTTGAAAGTCTCCCCACATCCCTCCACATGCCCTCACATATGGCCCTCGGCCCCAATCAGTCCCCAAAATAGTCGAAAAGCCCCTCGGGCATCAATAGAACAATAATACTCGGCTCAATGATAGTTCAAATATCGTTTAAAACTCCAAGTTTGAGTAAAATATAGCTGAGTTCATAAAACAATATAAATCACACGAACTCAGTTCAAATCATATTTCAAATAGTGAGGGAAATAGTGATGATAGTTCATAAAGAGTTCAAACAGTCGGCAATAAGCCCCAAGTATGGCAATGAACCCAAATCATAATGATAACAACAAATTATTTGCAAGTACGCGGTAAAAACCAACAATCGGGACGAACCAAGCCATGATCCCAAACTGTGCTCTACCCCACACTCAGATCCAGCATGCAAGTCACATCAATACAGTATTAAGATGTACAAATCCGGGGTCTCAAACCCTCAGGATATCATTCCCAAGTATAACTCACCTCTGTCACGACCCTAGTTCACCAATTGTAAAAACGTCATGATGGCACCTGGTCTTCGCGACCAGGTAAGCCTAACACCATGCGGAAATAATAACAATTGCGGAAAAAATATACAATCAAAACTAATTAACAGAAAAAATGTACATAATTGCCTCCTGGCATATACACTTCAACACTTTAACATTCTGTAACTATCCCAAAGACCCAGAAACCCACGGGCAACACAGGCTAAGAGAATCATAAGATACAGCTCTAATATCCGGAAATGTCTACAACAACTGAATACATGAAATGGAACTGCTAAATATAAGATAGAGTAGAAGGAGACTCTTTGGTCTATGAACGCGGAAGATATACCTCAAGTCTCCGAATATGACACATAATCACTGATGACGCGCTCGACCAGAAGTACCTGGATCTGCACATGAAAAACATGCACAGGAAGGGCATGGGTACACCACGGTGGTACTCAGTAAGTGCCAAGTTGTAACGACCCAGCCCGTCGTTACGGGAATTTACCACCCCATCATGTTGCAATTACATGTTTTATGCTTTCATATCAGTGTTAGAGCCTATCGGGAGAGTTAGGAGTGAATTGAATTGAAAATGAAGCAAATAGCATGTTTGAAGGAAGTTTGAATATGGAAAGTCAACCAAGAGTTGACTATCAAGTTAGAGTGCTCCGAATCGGATTCTGATGATTCGACTAGTTTCGGGGGATCATTTATGACTTAGGAGAACAATCGGAATTGAATTTGGAGGTCCGGTGTAGTTTTAGGCTTGAATTGGCTAAAGTTGAATTTTGGCGAAAACCGAACGGTAGGTGATATTTTGATCCGGGGTCGGAATGGAATTCCGACAATTTCTGTAGCTTCGTTATGTATTTTGGATATGTCTGCAAATTTTCAGGTCATTCGGAGATTGTCTGGTCGGGTTTTTGATCGAATGTCGGTTGTAGAAGTTGAATGAAAAACTTAGGCTTGAATTGCTTGAATTCGATGTTTTTCCGTGTTAAAGTATGTGTTTTTATCATTGAAGCAAGTTCGTATCGTGTTTTGTAGTATGTTGGTGGTTTTCGTTGGGGTCCCGGGGGCCTCGGAGTGAATCCGGACCATCATCTGACATTTTTGAACATGAAAAATCTGCAGAAAATTACAGAAACAGTGCAGGATTTTTAGCATTCGCGTTCGCGTAGCAAGGCCCGCGTTCGCGTAGGCGGGGACCAGTTGGTCATCGTGTTCACGAAGAGGAGGGCCGCGATCGCGTAAGAGGACATAGGGAGGCATCGCGTTCACGTGTATGGAGGCCGCGTTCGCGTAGAAGAAGAAGGAAAGGCATCGCGTTCGCGTCACCATGGTCGCGTTCGCGAAGAAGAAAATCTGGTGGCTGAGAAAAATGGTCATCGCGAACGCGTGGTTCAGTGCCGCGTTCACGAAGGGTTAGCATGTCTGTGCATCGCGGACGCGAGTGGAGTCACGCGAACGCGTAGAGCAAAGGTTCCAGGCAGTGAAGTTAAAACCAGAACATTTCATATATGGGTTTCACTCCTAGAAACCCCCATTGTTGAGCTCTAGAGTGAGAAAGTGACGGGAATGGCTGGGAAATCATCGGGTTATTGTCGGAGGTAAGTTTTATGTTTCATTTACGCGTTTTTATCTTGAAATCCCCCTTTATTTCACTGAAATTGGATCAAATTGCGGGAAAATTTAGCCTAGGCCAGGGCTTTGGTAAAATACCGATTTGAGCGGGCAAATGGAGTCCGATTTTGGTAAATTTTATATGTATGGACTCGTGGCGAGACGAGGGTTCTGGAAATATGAGTTTCGAAATTTTTCGAGATGTGGGCCCGGGCTCGGGTTTTGCAAATTTCGTGATTTCTGATATTTTTCGAGTTCTTTCGATTGGGTGATGTTCCATTAGCCTATTTTGATATATTTGTGCTGATTTGTGCTAGTTTTGACGTGCGTGGATGCCGGTTCAAGGAGCTAAGGCGTCGCGGGCATGAGCTTTCGTCGGTTCGAGGTGGGTAATACTTGTAAATGATGTCCTGAGGGTTAGTAAACCCCGGACTTGCACATCTTAGTGCTGTGTTGAGGTGACTTGTACGCCGGATAACAGGCGTGGGGTAGAGCACCATTGGGGATCGCGACTTGGTCCGTCCCGCGTAATAAATAATAACACCTAATTGTTGAAATGAATTGGACTAATTATCATGTTTGGGCTTCGTGCCGATTATTTGAATCCTTCAGGGATTAGTATCATTGTCTTGATAACACTGTACATATTTTTATCTAAATTTAAGGTTTTAAATGGTATTTTTGCTATTCAACAATCTTATAAGGTTATGAAAAACTTGAACAAGGTCTTAATAATATTTTAGTTGTGAGCTAATGTGATATTGTTGCCCGTAGGGCTTTCTTGATTATTTGTTAGACTGATTGGGCCGAGGGCCATATGTTAGGGCATGACATTTCATGTGAGCATATGCATACACATGCATGGATCGGACTGCACGCCGCAGTGGTATACGGATCGGGTTGTGCACCACAGCAGGTGTGATATTAATATTGTGCTTGGGCTGTAGGAGCCCCTCCGGAGTCTGAACCCCCACAATGAGCACGGGTACCCAAATTAGATCGGGCTACACGCCGTAGCGGTCATATGCATTGCATGACATACATACATTGGTTTACGTGTACTACGTGGCATAACATTCAACACTCATACATTACTGGCACACATGCATTAGTTGCCTTATTGACCAGATCTCCTGGTGTAAATTGATAAGGAGTGCTGAGCCCGAGGGGCTGATTTGAGTGCGGACTTGCATTGCTTGAGATTGTATCTAGGTATTGGTATATTATTATGAAAGAAAGTAGTTAAAATTAAGATTTCTAAATAATGTACTCACATATGCTTGAAAGGAATAAAAAGATAGGCCTGTATTGTGTAGCATGAGGTAGTGCCTATCGTGGTTTTCTTCCCTTTCAGCATTATTTACTTTTATTACCGCTGAGTTGGAAGTACTCACACCCGACTCCTCGCACCTTGTGTGCAGATCCAGGTACATTACAGCAGAGCTGATTCCATTGCGGCTCGGGAGTGCTTTTGGACAGTCGAGGTAGCTGCCAGTGTTCGCAGGACCTGATTCTCCAGTTTGTCTGTATTTTTGTTCCGATCATCCCACACTTGTGCACAGTTATATTCACTATTTACACTTTGTATACTCTGTAGAGGCTCATGACTATTGACCCTTCGGTCTATGGGAGTCGGCACATGTTGGGACTTGGTTCCCTGTTTTAAATATATCTATCACCGTTGTGCTTAAATTGGATAAAGTGAGCTTGTGGCTCCGTGGTTATTGTTGATTGGTCGGGCCGGCCTAGCAGTGTGCTGGGCACCATCACGACCGGATTTGGGGTCGTGACAATATAGGGCCGCTTGATGATAGATTGTAATTATGTATGTCACACCTCCTTTTGACGCGCCCTACCTCGAATGGTAATGCGTAAGGGAGCTTTTTCAATTTAAGTGACAATATTCGAAATGGGATTATTTATTCAATTCAGAGTCGCCACTTGGAATAAATTATATAATTGACTTATGGCTTGCGATTCCCCGATCGAGGGGCGAGATATAATCTCCATGAGTTCATGTTGGGCCAATCGGGAGGACTTGAGGCCGGATCCTTGTCTATGGCTCGAGCACCAAGGTATTAATTTTGCGAGTCGGTATTATGAAGTTCATACGATCGGTACTGATCCTTATTGTGCAAATGGCAGTTTGATAATGGGAGAGCTGTAAGGTATTCGGTTCTTATTGTGATTTGATATGTAGCCCTAGCTATGGGCATGAGAAATAATTATCATATCTCGTAATTGGAAGGTAAAGTGCCTTATGTGTAGTGGAACGAGTTTAAACTCAGGAAGACTAAAGTGATTTTGATATGTGTTATGATTCGAGCAGGTACAGCGCAGGTTCAAGTATAAATTATGATAATATGATTCGTATAGTATTGAGATTTAATGTTGTTGAAATACATTGTGATATCTTGTTGAGTTGTGGATGTATTGTTAGAATGGTTTGGTGATTCTCTGGCAGGTGGATAGGCCAATTTACAAAGGAAACTCTGCCGAAATTTTTGGAAAATTTGGGACTTAGAAAGATTTCTGTCACCTAAAGAGAGTGGGCTTATTGGTGGTGCATGTATATCCGCAAGAATTGCAGAAGAGCTAAGGTCTCTGATGATTCGAGTCTCTGTCAAGGCTTGTAAATGACTTGAGTTTATTCTCATATTAACATTTCGGCATCACTTGAGTAATAATGATATGAGTGGTTGAAAGTGCTTTGATGTATGACTCCGAGCTAAGTTGGGGAGGTTGCTATTGATTAACTGATTGCACTGTCGTGTGCTGTGTTGGCTCTGTCTCTAGGTATGTTTGGGAAATTTTGATAAAGGTTATGGTGCTTCGTAGATGTGAAGAAATACTAGGATGTTTTGAACTGATGTTGATAATGAATGTTCGGTGTATAGAAAGTTAAGATAGCTAATTGTGTTTGTATGTAATCATGATCTGCATTGTCAGAGTTCTAACAAGGCACGAGTGGTCCTACTCAATAGGACAGTTGAATTACAGTTGAATAAGGGTGAATGATGTCCGAGAATGGTTTTGTAGTGTTCAAGATTTTGCTTGTAACAATCAGGTGCCTTAAGATTTGTGTATGTGGCTAAAGATGGCGGTTTCGTTATAGAAGATCAAGGCTTGTGTTATATCATGTGAATGATGGGATTCTAGGTATCCGTATGGGGAAGTAATGATAACAATTTAAAAATCGCGGGAAGTTCATCAAAATAAAGTGTGGTAGCATGTGGTACTTTTGGGAAACATTGAGAGAGTATTCAGTGGCCTATGGGTCTTAGACCGTGTGGTCTTATGTACGAGTCTCGTGTGGAATGAGTTGATGTGTTATGGTGCTACAGTAATGGCTAATATTAAATCAAAGATGAATCAGAAAGGAAACTGGGTAAATGGAACAACTTGTTAATAAACCGAAGCGGTATGATAAAGAATACGACTAATTCCTAGTATGTGGTTGAAGTAATGAGTCTTGTAGATATTGTGCAATAAAGCTTTTGAGTGCTGGCAGTCGTGTAACCCGATATGGGTATAATATGGGTATAAGGACTCAGTCCTGGCAGTTTAACTTATGCAATGTGATTGGGAGAAAGAGTTTATGATGTGTTTTAATGTGGTTTGAAAAATGAGTGTATTTTTCCTGTTGGTATACAAAGCTTGGAATGTGTAATGAGTTTTCTCTATATGGGATCATAAAAGTCCTTGACTAGTTGAGTGCGTCGATGTTTGCGGCGTAGGAAAGGGATAAGAATTTCCATGTTATCTTAGTATGGTATTGTATATGCGATGTGTTATGAAAACGTTCATAATGGTATATTCTAGGTTTTGAGATTAGTTCATAATATATGGGAAGTCAATAAAATTATTGAGCAGCGCGGACAGCTGCAGGTGAATTAAGAATCGATCTTTCTGATAATTTAAGAAAATGATACTGCTATTCTATTAACTTGGCAGGGAATATGATCTAAAAAGGACAAGGTAATGTAAAATGATGATATCCAGTGGTATGGTAGTATTCTCTTATTGGATCGACTATAATAACTGAGTCGTTGATGGCATAGTGAAATTTCTGAATGGCCGTCGTGGTATGAATGGACGCTTGATGTGCGTTATGTATTTGTACGGTGGAGTGTGGAACCAGGTATAGCGATTCATGTGTTACATATGTGTTGGAGACTAGAAGTTCTCATAATCCGCCTATGCAGTGGTTGTATATCGCGTGTATCGGCACCGTTTTGTGATTATTGGAAATCGGAAGCCCTAGTAGCTCTCTCTTAGCTTGATATGATGAATTGGGGTTATGATACCTTATTTCAGACTGGTTGACATAAGTCAGGTCGTCTAGACAAATGTGATATGGACTATGTCGGAATATGGCACAAATTGCGTAGCAAAGTGCATCGGAGTATGCTCCAGCGGGGTAGTTGTACCTCAGGACCAGCAGACGGCTGGTGGGTATTGCTTTGTTGGTTGGACCTTAGTGGCGGATGTTAGTGTAGAAGTATCCACCATTGATTCAGTTCCGGTATTGAGAAACGTTGTCAGATGCGTTTCATGTGGTCGAGCATGAGGCTATATATATATATATATATATGTTTGCTATAATGAGAAAATTCGACTCGATATGCATTTCCTTTTGCGAGATTTATGCGTGGATCGGGTGGCACGCCGCCACGGGTTATTTGGATCGGGTGGCACGCCGCCACAAGTATGGTATCCGGATCGGGTGGCACACTGCCACAGGTATGTCGTTGGAGCGGGTTGCACGCCGCAACAGTGTAATGTGAAAATAGAGTTAGTTATATATTACCTGGTATACAATACTTCCTAGCTTCTGAGGAAAAGTCTGTTTTGAGTATCGCTTGGCAAATGGTACGTTGGTTGTGTCCTTTCAGGCTTTGATAGCATACGTTAATTGTTTCACCGTGGGTGAGGTTGATTTCTTGGGTTCAAGACCTAGATCTGTGCGTGGCTAACCGTTTTGAGCTTAGTGGCTTGAGGTGCTTCATGAGTAATAATGTTGGGATAGAATAACGAATCGTGGCAAGGCCACGTGATGTTATGACCTCTCGAGGAGGATTCAGGTACTCTATTTCTATAATGCGAGACGCGATCTCAGTTCTATGTTATGATGACACAGAGGAATTGAATTGCAGCTCTTTTGCTGGAAACGATTATCATGATTTGAGCTGTCATGATTCGAGTGTGTGCAGACGTTTCTATTGGAGCCTATGTTGTGCTCGTCGTGGCTTAGATCGGTGTTGAGGTGTCTTATCACCAGTGCGGTGTGTTATAATCGAAATGAACGTTGGAGTTATTAATAAATACGAGCATATTGGATCTTAGCTTGTTAGAAAGGTAATACCGAGATTTGGGTCCGAAATCTGTTGTGGTATCAGTTAAAAGTGAAATGGATTCATGAATGGTTGACCTGAGAGATGGGTTCGATATATCGCGTGTTCAGTTGCCGTGGACATGATATGAAGGTGTTGGAACAAGACTCTATCTAATAAAAAAAGGGTTTTTCAGTTGGTATTTGGTTATCATGGGAAATTGTGTGATTAGAGACTATTGTCTCGAGTGATTGGGTTGTTTGATACATCATATGATCTCAGCCGGAGTAGTGAATATGGGTTATTGCAGTGGATTCGAGTATATCCTGAGTATAGGCATGGGATTTGCATTTGGCCTATGATTTCAGAAAGTGCAATGTGATTTATGGTTCAGATGGTCTGTGAAATTTTGACTATATGGTGTTTTCGGACTTATGTGAGATAGGGTGACGTATGATCGCCCGAGTATATGCTTGGTAAGGTCATTCAACTATTGAGTTGTTTCTAGTACAACTCTGAGTCCGCTCGAGGACGAGCGTTTGTTTAAGTTGGGAAGAATGTAATGACCCGACCCGCCGTTACGGGAATTTACCACCCCGTCATGTTGCAATTACATGTTTTATGCTTTTATATCAGTGTTAGAGCCTATTGGGTGAGTTAGGAGTGAATTGAATTGAAAATGAAGCAAATAGCATGTTTGAAGGAAGTTTCAATATGGAAAGTCAACCAAGAGTTGACTATCGAGTTAGAGTGCTCGGAATCGGATTCTGATGATTCGACTAGTTTCGGGGGATCATTTATGACTTAGGAGAACAATCGGAATTGAATTTGGAGGTCCGGTGTAGTTTTAGGCTTGAATTGGCTAAAGTTGAATTTTGGCGAAAACCGAACGGTAGGTGATAATTTGATCCGGGGGTCAGAATGGAATTGCGACAATTTCTGTAGCTTCGTTATATGATTTTGGATATGTCTGCAAACTTTCAGGTCATTCGAAGATCGTCTGGTCGGGTTTTTGATCGAATGTCGGTTGTAGAAGTTGAATGAAAAACTTAGGCTTGATTTCTTGAATTCGATGTTTTTCCGTGTTAAAGTATGTGTTTTTATCATTGGAGCAAGTTCGTATCGTGTTTTGTAGTATGTTGGTGGTTTTCGTTGGGGTCCCGGGGGCCTCGGGGTGAATCCGGACCATCATCCGGCATTTTTGAACATGAAAAATCTGCAGAAAATTGCAGAAAGAATGCAGGATTTTTAGCCTTCGCGTTCACGAGGCAAGGCCCGCGTTCGCGTAGGCGGGGACCAGTTGGTCATCGCGTTCGCGAAGAGGAGGTCCGCGATCGCGTAAGAGGACATAGGGAGGCATCGCATTCGCGTGTATGGAGGCCGCATTCGCGTAGAAGAAGAAGGAAAGGCATCGCGTTCGCGTCAGCATGGTCGCGTTCGCGAAGAAGAAAATCTAGTGGCTGAGAAAAATGGTCATCGTGAACGCGTGGTTCAGTGCCGCGTTCGCGAAGGGTTAGCCTGTCTGTGCATCGCGGACGCGAGTGGAGTCACGCGAACGCGTAGAGCAAAGGTTCTAGGCAGTGAAGTTAAAACCAGAACATTTCATATACGGGTTTCACTCCTAGAAACCCCCATTGTTGTGCTCTAGAGTGAGAAAGTGACGGGAATGGCTGGGAAATCATCGGGTTATTGTCGGAGGTAAGTTTTATGTTTCATTTACGCGTTTTTATCTTGAAATCCCCCTTTATTTCACTGAAATTGGATCAAATTGTGGGGAAATTTAGCCTAGGCCAGGGCTTTGGTAAAATACCGATTTGAGCGGGCAAATGGAGTCCGATTTTGGAAAATTTTATATGTATGGACTAGTGGCGAGACGAGGGTTCTGGAAATATGAGTTTCGAAATTTTTCGAGATGTGGGCCCGGAGCTCGGGTTTTGCAAATTTCGTGATTTTTGATATTTTTCGAGTTCTTTCGATTGGGTGATGTTCCATTAGCCTATTTTGATATATTTGTGCTGATTTGTGCTAGTTTTGACGTGCGTGGATGCCGGTTCGAGGAGCTAAGGCGTCGCGGGCATGAGCTTTCGTCGGTTCGAGGTGGGTAATACTTGTAAATGATGTCCCGAGGGTTAGTAAACCCCGGACTTGCACATCTTAGTGCTGTGTTGAGGTGACTTGCACGCCGGATAACGGGCGTGGGGTAGAGCACCATTGGGGATCGCAACTTGGTCCGTCCCGCGTAATAAATAATAACACCTAATTGTTGAAATGAATTGGACTAATTATCATGTTTGGGCTTCGTGCCGATTATTTGAATCCTTCAGGGATTAGTATCATTGTCTTGATAACACTGTACATATTTTTATCTAAATTTAAGGTTTTAAATGGTATTTTTGCTATTCAACAATCTTATAAGGTTATGAAAAACTTGAACAAGGTCTTAATAATATTTTAGCTGTGAGCTAATGTGATATTGTTGCCCGTAGGGCTTTCTTGATTATTTGTTAGACTGATTGGGCTGAGGTCCATATGTTAGGGTATGACATTTCATGTGAGCATATGCATACACATGCATGGATCGGACTGCACGCCGCAGTGGTATACGGATCGGGCTGCGCGCCGCAGCAGGTGTGATATTAATATTGTGCTTGGGTTGTAGGAGCCCCTCCGGAGTCTGAACCCCCACAGTGAGCACGGGTACCCAAATTGGATCGAGCTACACGCCGTAGCGGTCATATGCATTGCATGGCATACATACATTGGTTTACGTGTACTACGTGGCATAACATTCGACACTCATACATTACTGGCACAAATGCATTAGTTGCCTTATTGACCAGATCTCCTGGTGTAAGTTGATAAGGAGTGCTGAGCCCGAGGGGCTGATTTGAGTGCGGACTTGCACCGCTTGAGATTGTATCCAGGTATTGGTATATTATTATGAAAGAAAGTAGTTAAAATTAAGATTTCTAAATAATCTACTCACATATGCTTGAAAGGAATAAAAAGATAGTCCTGTATTGTGTAGCATGAGGTAGTGCCTATCGTGGTTTTCTTCCCTTCAGTATTATTTACTTTTATTACTGCTGAGTTGGAAGTACTCACACCCGACTCCCTGCACCTTGTGTGCAGATCCAGGTACATCACAGTAGAGCTGATTCCATTGCGGCTCGGGAGTGCTTTTGGACAGTCGAGGTAGCTGCCAACGTTCGCAGGACCCGATTCTCCAGTTTGTCTGTATTTTGTTCTGATCATCCCACACTTGTGCACAGTTATATTCACTATTTACACTTTGTATACTCTGTAGAGGCTCATGACTCTTGACCCTTCGGTCTATGGGAGTTGGCACATGTTGGGACTTGGTTCCCTGTTTTTAATATATCTATCACTGTTGTGCTTAAATTGGATAAAGTGAGCTTGTGGCTCCGTGGTTATTGTTGATTGGTCGGGCTGGCCTAGTAGTGTGCTGGGCGCCATCACGATCGAATTTGGGGTCGTGACAAGTTGGTATCAGAGCCAGGTTTACTAGGCCTCGTGAGTCTTGAGTCGGTTGGTAGAGTCTTGTGGATCGGCACGGGGACGCCTGTACTTATCCTCGGGAGGCTGCGAACCTTTAGGAAACACTTCACATTTCTTGGAATTCTTATCATGCGCACTTGATTCAGCTTGAGATATAATTTTGAAATTCCTTCTGCACGTCTGTGTACGCATCGAGCGCTCAGTAATATAATTGACTTATGGCTTGCAATTCCCCGATCGAGGGGCTAGATATAATCTCCATGAGGTCATGTTGGGCCAGTCGGGAGGACTTGAGGCCGGATCCTTGTCTATGGCTTGAGCACCAAGGTATTAATTTTGCGAGTCGGTATTATGAAGTTCATGCGATCGGTATTGATCCTTATTGTGCAAATGGCAGTTTGATAATGGGAGAGCTGTAAGGTATTCAGTTCTTATTGTGATTTGATATGTAGCCCTAGCTATGGGCGTGAGAAATAATTATCATATCTCATAATTGGAAGGTAAAGTGCCTTTTGTGTAGTGGAACGATTTTAAACTCAGGAAGACTAAAGTGATTTTGATATGAGTTATGATTCGAGCAGGTACAACGCAGGTTCAAGTATAAATTATGATAATATGATTCGTATAGTATTGAGATTTAATGTTGTTGAAATACAATGTGATATCTTGTTGAGTTGTGGATGTATTGTTAGAATGGTTTGGTGATTCTCTGGCAGGTGGATAGGCCAATTTACAAAGGAAACTCTGCCGAAAGTTTTGACAAATTTGGGACTTAGAAAGATTTCTGTCACCTAAAGAGAGTGAGCTTATTGGTGGTGCATGTATATCTGCAAGAATTGCAGAAGAGCTAAGGTCTCTGATGATTCGAGTCTCTGTCCAGGGCTTGTAAACGACTTGAGTTTAATCTCATATTAACATTTCGGCATCACTTGAGTAATAATGATATGAGTGGTTGAAAGTGCTTTAATGAATGTCTTCGAGCTAAGTTGGGGAGGTTGTTATTGATTAACTGATTGCACTGTCGTCTGCTGTGTTGGCTCTGTCTCTAGGTATGTTTGGGAAATTTTGATAAAGGTTATGGTGCTTCGTAGATGTGAAGTAATACTAGGATGTTTTGAACTGATGTTGATAACGAATGTTCGGTGTATAGAAAGTTAAGATAGCTAATTGTGTTTGTATGTAATCATGATCTGCATTGTCATATTTCTAACAAGGCACGAGTGGTCCTACTCAATAGGACAGTTGAATTACAGCTGAATAAGGGCGAACGATGTCCGAGAATGGTTTTGCAGTGTTCAAGATTTTGCTTGTAACAGTCAGGTGCCTTAAGATTTGTGTATGTGGCTAAAGATGGCGGTTTCGTTAGAGAAGATCAAGGCTTGTGTTATATCATGTGAATGATGGGATTCTAGGTATCCGTATGGGGAAGTAATGATAACAAGTTAAAAATCGCGGGAAGTTCATCAAAATAAAGTGTGGTAGGATGTGATCCTTCTGGGAAATATTGAGAGAGTATTCAGTGGCCTATATGTCTTAGACCGTGTGGTCTTATATACGAGTCTCGTGTGGAATGAATTGATGTGTTATGGTGCTACAGTAATGTCTAATATTAAATCAAAGATGAATCAGAAAGGAAACTAGGTAAATGGAACAACTTGTTAATAAACCGAAGCGGTATGATAAAGAATATGACTAATTCCTGGTATGTGTTTGAAGTAATGAGTCTTGCAGATATTGTGCAATAAAGCTTTTGAGTGCTGGCAGTCGTGTAACCCGATATGGGTATAAGGACTCAGTCCTGGCAGTTTAACTTATGCAATGTGATTGGGAGAAAGAGTTTATGATGTGTTTTAATGTGGTTTGAAAAATGAGTGTATTTTTCCTGTTGGTATGCAAAGCTTGGAATATGTAATGAGTTTTCTCTATATGTGATCATAAAAGTCCTTGACTAGTTGAGTGCGTCGATGTTTGCGGCGTAGGAAAGGGATAAGAATTTCCATGGTATCTTAGTATGGTATTGTATATGCGATGTGTTATGAAAAAGTTGATAATGGTATATTCTAGGTTTTGAGATCAGTTCATAATATATGGGAAGTCAATAAAATTATTGAGCAGCGCGGACAGCTGCAGGTGAATTAAGAATCGATCTTTCTGATAATTTAAGAAAATGATACTGCTATTCTATTAACTTGGCAGGGAATATGATCCAAAAAGGACAAGGTAATGTAAAATGATGATATACAGTGGTATGGTAGTATTCTCTTGTTGGATCGACTATAATAACTGAATCGTTGATGGCATAGTGAAATTTCCGAATGGCCGTCGTGGTATGAATGGACGCTTGATGTGCGTTATGTATTCGTACGGTGGAGTGTGGAACCAGGTATAGCGATTCATGTGTTATATGTGTTGGAGACTAGAAGTTCTCGTAATCTGCCTATGCAGTGGTTGTATATCGCGTGTATCGGCACCGTTTTGCGATTATTGGAAATCGGAAGCCCTAGTGGCTCTCTCTTAGCTTGATATGATGAATTGGGGTTATGATACCTTATTTTAGACTGGTTGACATAAGTCAGGTCGTCTAGACAAATGTGATATGGACTATGTCGGAGTATGGCACAAATTGCGTAGCAAAGTGCATCAGAGTATGCTCCAGCGGGGTAGTTGTACCTCAGGACCAGCAGACGGCTGGTGGGTATTGCTTTGTTCGTTGGACCTTAGTGGCGGATGTTAGTGTAGAAGTATCCACCATTGATTCAGTTCCAGTATTGAGAAACGTTGTCAGATGCGTTTCATGTGGCCGAACATGAGGCTATATATATATATATATATATATGTTTGCTATAATGAGAAAAATTCGACTCGATATGCATTTCCTTTTGCGAGATTTATGCGTGGATCGGGTGGCACGCCGCCACGGGTTATTTGGATCGGGTGGCACGCCGCCACAGGTATGGTATCCGGATCGGGTGGCACGCCGCCACGGGTATGTCATTGGAGCGGGTTACACACCGCAACAGAATATTGTGAAAATATAGTTAGTTATAAGCTACCTAGTATACAATACTTCCTAGCTTCTGAGGAAAAGTCCGTTTTGAGTATCGCTTGGCGAATGGCACATCAGTTGTGTCCTTTCAGGATTTGATAGCATACGTTAATTGTTTCACCGTGGGTGAGGTTGATTGCTTGGGTTCAAGACCTAGATCTGTGCGTGGCTAATCGTTTTGAGCTTAGTGGCTTGAGGTGCTTCATGAGTAATAATGTTGGGATAGAATCACGAATCGTGGCAAGGCCACGTGATGTTATGACATCTCGAGGAGGATTCAGGTACTCTATTTCTATAATGCGAGACGAGATCTCAGTTCTATGTTATGATGACACAGAGGAATTGAATTGCAGCTCTTTTGCTGGAAATAGTTATCATGATTTGAGCTATCATGATTCGAGTGTGTTCAGACGTTTCTATTGGAGCCTATGTTGTGCTCGTCGTGGCTTAGGCCGGTGTTGAGGTGTCTTATCACCAGTGCGGTGTGTTATAATCGAAATGACCGTTGGAGTTATTAATGAATACGAGCATATTGGATCTTAGCTTGTTAGAAAAGTAATACCGAGATTTGGGTCCGAAATCTGTTGTGGTATCAGTTAAAAGTGAAATGGATTCATGAATGGTTGACCCGAGAGATGGATTCGATATATCGCGTGTTTGGTTGCCGTGGGCATGATATGAAGGTGTTGGAACAAGACTCTATCTAATGGAAAAGGTTTTTTCAGTTGGTATTTGGTTATCATGGGAAATTGTGTGATTAGAGACTATTGTCTCGAGTGATTGGGTTGTTTGATACATCATATGATCTCAGCTGGAGTAGTGAATATGGGTTATTGCAGTGGATTCGAGTGTATCCTGAGTATAGGCATGGGATTAGCATTTGGCATATGATTTCAGAAAGTGCAATGTGATTTATGGTTCGGATGGTCTGTGAAATTTTGACTATATGGTGTTTTCGGACTTATGTGAGATAGGGTGACGTATGATCGCCCGCGTATATGCTTGGTAAGGTCATTCAGCTATTGAGTTGTTTCTAGTACAACTCTGAGTCCGCTCGAGGACGAGCGCTTGTTTAAGTTGGGGAGAATGTAACGACCCGGCCCGTCGTTACGGGAATTTACCACCACGTCATGTTGCAATTACATGTTTTATGCTTTTATATCAGTGTTAGAGCCTATCGGGTGAGTTAGGAGTGAATTGAATTGAAAATGAAGCAAATAGCATGTTTGAAGGAAGTTTGAATATGGAAAGTCAACCAAGAGTTGACTATCGAGTTAGAGTGCTCGGAATCGGATTCTGATGATTCGACTAGTTTCGGGGGATCATTTATGACTTAGGAGAACAATCGGAATTGAATTTGGAGGTCCGGTGTAGTTTTAGGCTTGAATTGGCTAAAGTTGAATTTTGGCGAAAACCGAACGGTAGGTGATATTTTGATCCGGGGGTCGGAATGGAATTCCGACAATTTTTGTAGCTTCGTTATGTGATTTTGGATATGTCTGCAAATTTTCAGGTCATTCGGAGATCGTCTTGTCGGGTTTTTGATCGAATGTCGGTTGTAGAAGTTGAATGAAAAACTTAGGCTTGAATTGCTTGAATTCGATGTTTTTCCGTGTTAAAGTATGTGTTTTTATCATTGGAGCAAGTTCGTATAGTGTTTTGTAGTATGTTGGTGGTTTTCGTTGGGGTCCCGGGGGCCTCGGGGTGAACCCGGACCATCATCCGGCATTTTTGAACATGAAAAATCTGCAGAAAATTGCAGAAACAGTGCATGATTTTTAGCCTTCGCGTTCGCGAGGCAAGGGCCGCGATCGCGTAGACGGGGACCAGTTGGTCATCGCGTTCGCGAAGAGGAGGGACGCGATCGCGTAAGAGGACATAGGGAGGCATCGCGTTCGCGTGTATGGAGGCCGCGTTCGCGTAGAAGAAGAAGGAAAGGCATCGCGTTCGCGTCAGCATGGTCGTGTTCGCGAAGAAGAAAATCTGGTGGCTGAGAAAAATGGTCATCGCGAACGCGTGGTTCAGTGCTGCGTTCGCGAAGGGTTAGCCTGTCTGTGCATCGCGGACGCGAGTGGAGTCACGCGAACGCGTAGAGCAAAGGTTCCAGGCAGTGAAGTTAAAACCAGAACATTTCATATACGGGTTTCACTCCTAGAAACCCCCATTGTTGAGCTCTAGAGTGAGAAAGTGATGGGAATGGCTGGGAAATCATCGGGTTATTGTCGGAGGTAAGTTTTATGTTTCATTTACGCGTTTTTATCTTGAAATCCCCCTTTATTTCACTGAAATTGGATCAAATTGTGGGAAAATTTAGCCTAGGCCAGGGCTTTGGTAAAATACCGATTTGAGCGGGCAAATGGAGTCCGATTTTGGTAAATTTTTATGTATGGACTCGTGGCGAGACGAGGGTTCTGGAAATATGAGTTTCGAAATTTTTCGAGATGTGGGCCCGGGGCTCGGATTTTGCAAATTTCGTGATTTTTGATATTTTTCGAGTTCTTTCGATTGGGTGATGTTCCATTAGCCTATTTTGATATATTTGTGCTGATTTGTGCTAGTTTTGACGTGCGTGGATGCCGGTTCGAGGAGCTAAGGCGTCGCGGGCATGAGCTTTCGTCGGTTCGAGGTGGGCAATACTTGTAAATGATGTTTTGAGGGTTTGTAAACCCCGGACTTGCACATCTTAGTGCTGTGTTGAGGTGACTTACACGCCGGATAACAGGCGTGGGGTAGAGCACCTTGGGGATCGCGACTTGGTCCGTCCCACGTAATAAATAATAACACCTAATTGTTGAAATGAATTGGACTAATTATCATGTTTGGGCTTCGTGCCGATTATTTGAATCCTTCGGGGATTAGTATCATTGTTTTGATAACACTGTACATATTTTTATCTAAATTTAAGGTTTTAAATGGTATTTTTGCTATTCAGCATTCTTATAAGGTTATAAAAAACTTGAACAAGGTCTTAATAATATTCTAACTGTAAGCTAATGTGATATTGTTGCCCGTAGGGCTTTCTTGATTATTTGTTAGATTGATTGGGCCGAGGGCCATATGTTAGGGCATGACATTTCATGTGAGCATATGCATACACATGCATAGATCGGACTGCACGCCGCAGTGGTATACGGATCGGGCTGCGCGCCGCAGCAGGTGTGATATTAATATTGTGCTTGGGCTGTAGGAGCCCCTCCGGAGTCTGAACCCCCACAGTGAGCACGGGTACCCAAATTGGATCGGGCTACATGCCGTAGCGGTCATATGCATTGCATGGCATACATACATTGGTTTACGTGTACTACGTGGCATAACATTCAACACTCATACATTACTGGCACACATGCATTAGTTGCCTTATTGACCAGGATCTCCTGGTGTAAATTGATAAGGAGTGCTGAGCCCGAGGGGCTGATTTGAGTGCGGACTTGCACTGCTTGAGATTGTATCCAGGTATTGGTATATTATTATGAAAGAAACTAGTTAAAATTAAGATTTCTAAATAATCTACTCACATATGCTTGAAAGGAATAAAAAGATAGTCCTGTATTGTGTAGCTTGAGGTAGTGCCTATCGTGGTTTTCTTCCCTTCAGTATTATTTACTTTTATTACTGCTGAGTTGGAAGTACTCACACTCGACTCCCTGCACCTTGTGTGCAGATCCAGGTACATCACAATGGAGCTGATTCTATTGCGGCTCGGGAGTGCTTTTGGACAGTCGAGGTAGCTGCCAGCGTTCGCAGGACCTGATTCTCCAGTTTGTCTGTATTTTTGTTCTGATCATCCCACACTTGTGCACGGTTATATTCACTATTTACACTTTGTATACTCTGTAGAGGCTCATGACTCTTGACCCTTCGGTCTATGGGAGTTGGCACATGTTGGGACTTGGTTCCCTGTTTTTAATATATCTATCACCGTTGTGCTTAAATTGGATAAAGTGAGCTTGTGGCTCCGTGGTTATTGTTGATTGGTCGGGCTGGCCTAGCTAGCAGTGTGCTGGGCGCCATCACGACCGGATTTGGGGTCGTAACACAAGCCTAACCTCGGTTGGATAGTGACAAGGAAGGTCATGGCCCTACTAAGGTAAAACATAATAAACAATATGATAATAAGAAGACAATATATAATCGCGGCAGATATCCAGAAAGAAAATAAGTAAAACAGTAATAGAGGACAAATACTATCAAAGAATAAAGGTACAAACCACAACTAGATATTTATCATCGAGGATCTCCTAGTATCCCGAGGATCTCTTGGTATCCTCAATAAATCGTTCGGGGATCTCTTGGTATCCCGAGGATCTCTTGATATCCTCAATAAAGATTTTGGGATCTCTTGGTATTCACAATAATAAAGATTAAGGTAATTATATGACTCTTTTCCTTCAACAGATGGGAAAATCAAATATATTAAAAAAATTATATGAAACACCTAACAATTTTGACTTAGAAGATGACTCTATGTTAAATATAGTCAACAACTTAACATAGTGGTTACCAATTACTTAAGTGGACTCCTTCAAATATGTGACCCAATTTGTTTTGCAGTTTCTTTTAATTTCGTTGTTAATCTGACCCGTTGAGGCTTTTAACTTTTTTATATATAATTTCTCACTTGATATCGATATTTGCCTCTGGCATGACAAATATTGACACCAGAAAGTCACACGAGCCAAAATCTGTAGCTTTATTTTAGAAACTCAAATAAAAGAACAATATTTTGGATTTAGAACACTTATTCAAAAAAAAAAAAAAAGGACGTGATTAGTGACACTATATGTCAGTTAGAAAAATTTTTCAAAACAAAAGTTTAGTTGAATAAGCAGTGAATCGATCAGAATGAATCACCTAAGAACTTAGCTGCATCGAGTATTTATACCAAATAAATATTCGTATAAAATATTCATATATCATTAAATGCATGAGATATGTTTGCACATACACTTAATCATGACTATTGAGTTAACAATGTGAACACCGATGCGAGTATATTTTATCTAAGTCAATTGCTAATGCATGTTGTTCGAATCTATATATTTTCTCATTTTCTTTCAAATATATCATTTACAAAATTCTATAGTTTTCCAAAAAGGTTTGGTTTGTCTCTTGAAAAGGAGGATTGATTAAAATAATTCTTTCTTTCTAAAGAAAGAACTTTTACAACAGTTTCGCGTGCGGTGACGTACACATGATATTTGGTAAAGGATGTCAATATTTGAAAAAATAAATGAATAAATAAATTATTATAACAAATGATATCATTTTTTATATTTATATCTGATATTTTATTTTGTATAAGATCTATATACACATATTCGAAGAAGAGGTATCATATGACACCGATTACTGCAAGATGTATTTGTGGCTGCTCGCATGAGAAATAAATAAAACAGTAAACGTAACTAGCCATCAAAGACATAGGAGTAAAAATCTAATTTCATTTATTAGAGCAAAAAGAAATTATTACATATAAAAATTAACCATTTAAAATTTCAAAGATGTCACATCTACAAACACAAACAATATACAGTCGCAACATATTTTATTTGTACCTATCAAGCCAAAATTTCCTAGTTGCAGACATTGTTATTTTTCTTGTACCGTTAATTTCTTAATATTATTGTGTTCCACGGTTTGGATTTACATGATCACCACTATAATAAAATTCATATTTCTAGGACTTTGGCCGGCAAACTGTTCTATAAATAGCCAAGCTATTATATCATCAGCTCTTCACCACAAAGAAAAAAGACTAAGTTAAACAATATCTTCAAACATTTAAGATGAAACTAAGTGCAACAATGAACACGGGAACTTACTTTACCCTACTTCATTTTATTGCTTTCTTGATCCTTATTTTCATGGTTTGTAGTAATACATTAATTGTTGAAGCTCAAAAGCACGCGAAACCAGGTGGAAAAGAAGGAAAATTTTCACCAGCAGTTTCTGATTACACAAATGCTATATTAACGATCAATGACTTTCAAAAAGGTGGTGAAGGCGGAGGTCCATCAGAATGTAGTGGCAAATATTACGATAATTCTATTCCAGTTGTGGCTTTATCGACTGGATGGTACAGTAAAGGAAGAAGATGTTTTGAAAAAATTACAATTTATGCAAATGGAAAGAGTACAAAAGCTATGGTTGTGGATGAATGTGACACAAGTAGAGGATGTAGAAATAATATTGTGGATGCTTCTGAAGCTGTGTGGAAAGCTTTAGGTGTGCCTAAGAAAGATTGGGGTTGGCTTGAAATCTTTTGGTCTGATTAAACAATTTGATATTAATGGTTTTCTTGGTATGGCCTTCATTTTAATAAGTATCAAACTGATAGCAAGGCTTATGTATCTGCGTTAATCGTGCTATCACAATAATAATAACATTTACTTGTTATCTTTTCTGCGAGTTATATATATGTAAAGGTTCTTTTACATATATTATCGGTGTAAAGAAGTTAAACTCGAATAATAGTACTTCTTTCTTTTGTTGCTTCTCTGTTAAAAAGATTTAAGGATTTGTAAGCAGCTGTTTGGACTTAATTTTACATTAGTAACTATCGGTTTTTACTGGCACTACAACATTACGCATCTATAGCTATGAAAAGCACTGTAGCTAAATATGAAAATTTTCGTAGCAAAACACTTTAGCTATAATATTTTTTTCCGTAGCATTCGTAGCAAAATGTAGCGTAGCTAAATGTCAGCTACAGACTTTATATGATCCGTGGCTAAGGACTAATACTTATTGCCATGGAATTTTTTATGTTGTAGCGATGATGGTAGAAGGTTTTTGCTACAAACAGAAGTACTTATAGCAAGTGATTTTATTCTTTTGCCACGACGAACAAATTTGTAGTTATCTTCATATTGTAGCAACGAAATGTTGTATTGTAGCAAAAGATTTAATTTATTTGCTATGCAAACTCAAATTTTGTGGCTATTTCTAGAGCTTAGTCTCGTGGCAATAATATTTATGTTTAGCTACAATTTAAAAACTCCATAGCTATGAATTGAAGTATTTGCCATAAACCTTTTTCATATTGTAGCTAATATTCCATACTTTTAGTCATAAATATATAAAACTATAGCAAATAATTTTGATTATTTGCTACGGAAAGTGAAAATGAATAGCCATGTTCTTGATACGTGGCTATTGTAGAAGTATATGTTTAGCTACAAATTGAAAAATTCATAGCTAATATTCTATTCTCTTTTGCTATGAAGCATAAAATCGCAGCAATAATTTTTCTTCATTTTGCTATGGAAATAAAATATATAGCTATATTTTTATTATATGGCAATATATATGTTTAGCTACAAATTTTTAAATTTATTTCTACTAATTAAAAAATTTTCAAAAGCATTATTAGCCAAATAATTCATATAAAGCCTATTTAGAAATACAATTAAATTTTAACAGTGAAACACATATGTAACGGTTGCATAAGATCTTCAATTACGTAATAAACACAATAAATTAATAAACAAAATTAACAAAGGTTCAACAATGTCATTCCAAATATTAAAACATCGTTTGAAACATATCAATAAGCTTTGACAAGAGGAAAATATTATTCATGTGCTCGTCGACCTTGATGCTTTTATAACTCCTCCACAGGCTGCAATAACAATAGAAAAAAAGTAAATAACTAAATGATTCAAAGAAGTATTTTCTTATATGAAAAATTAAATTTTATTTTTAATATGAATATTACCTAAAAAAAATCACATATATACTAAATTACTAATATAAAAAGATAGTACTAAAAGTCTAATAATTTACTTACCGTTAGATCTGTATCATTTTGTTGAAGACCTTGTGGTGCAAGTATCATTCGAAATTTTTTTTCCCATTGTTTATTCATCTCTGCTAGTTGATTATTCATATCTTTCTTGATTTCTTCAACTTGTTCCTTAGCTTCCCTTTTAACTTCTTCCACACGCTCGTTTGCCTCTTTTCTGGTCAATTCTAGTTGCTTTATAAGTTGTACTTTTGTTGGTCTACCACCAAAATATTCACTAATATTTTTTCCGGGTCCATACGCACGAAGATATCCATTTTTTTCGGCCCCGAGTACTTTTTCAAAGATATCATCATCATTTAAAGAAATTTCTCCTTCTTTTTGCTGCTTTTTAAATTGGTCAAATTGGTCCTACAATCAAAAAATACAAATCAATCAAATATAAATACAAATGTGTAATATAAAAGGAGATAAGAAGAAAAGAGAACACGTTGACGTTACAATAACATCTTGTTGAAAAACATCAACTTGTTTTCCTTTTTTTCTCTTGCGGGATTCCATAAAAACTTCAACACGAGAAGGAGCTTTTCCATTTTCTTGCTCCTGCGGAAAAATAATCATTATCATTAAATGAATAAAATATGTGAATATAGTTCTTCTAAATTTGTTCTAAAAATATTATTACAACGTACATACCATTTCGTATCTAAGTCTTGCATAACTTTTGGTCCCAATATATGGAGGCAAAGAACGTTTAGATCTATTTGTCTTGTTTTGTGTGCTCTTCTTCTAAATGAAAATTAAAAAAAAATCAAGAACATCAGTTACTAAAGAAAAATCAGTGATAAAAGAGAGCTTAATATGCCCTTGGATTAACTCATAAAAACAAGCAAATCGAATATGAAATACAAAGACAATAAAAGTATCGTGCTCTTATATACGAAAATGTTAGTGATAAAAGAGAGCTGAATTTTATTTGGAATCCAAACTATGAATCACAAAAATAATAATTCAAAGTAAAACAAGTTTCAATTATCTCAAACACGCCCATAATTAATTATCCTAAATAAATTTGAGATTCTAAAATATGAAATACATAATAATAAAAAGGAAGAAACAAATTAATTTACAATTTAAATACCTGAAAGTCGGCATCACTCCAAAGATTGACCAAATATTTCCATTCATCTGCTGCAACAAGTTTAGGCTTGTTTCGTAGGCGAAGTTGGTAATTTGCTTTTGAATCAAAATACTTCTTCTTCAACTTGTACCTATAGTCTCTATAGAGGTCACTCATTTTGCTAAGAATTGCGCTTTTTCTTCCCTCGGGCATATCGAAATTAAACTTTTCCTATATATAAAAAAATACAATCAAAGTTTATAATCATATATTCTAGTAATTGTTAAACCATAACAAATTATAAAATATTACAAATTATTAGTTCGTTAGTTTTTCTTACCAAGATAATTTCCCACATATGGTCGATCTTATCTTGCTCAATCTCTTTCCAACCATTTACCTTTAAAGGGCAACAAGTTCGGCTTCTAACTGTTTGTCCCAAAAACCAAATTAATTTGCTTGCATTCTCACCGATAGCTTGATGATCTTCATCAAATTTCACTGGTAGTTTTTGTCCCTCCTGTAAGTTAATTATTTTCACACACCGTGTAGGACCTCTAGTTTTTCTTTTCACAACGTTAGAACCTACGAAGGTTGAATAAATAACGTCAAGTAAAAATACCAATAGAAGTTATTAAGATCAATAAAAATAGTGATTACCTGCTGAATTTGCTGATTCATGTGCTCCTACAACTGGTTCTGTCACCTCTTCAGACTCATTGCCCCTAGAACTATTTTCTCCAAGAGAAGTACTCATAAAAATATCATTTTTCAGCAGTGTATAGATCTCAATAGGCTTTTCTTTATGCATTCTATAACTAACAAGCATGTTTTTAATATCTTCATCGTCATGACATTCAACTAGCCCATCATAATCACTAATAATTCTATCACCTCTCAAATAAAAAAACTTGTCTCCCTCACAAATATTGAAGTTACAATACTCTTTTAAGTCATCCAATAGGTCAAAGAAAGATATAAAATCAACATCAATGTTTGTTTTCTTCAAATGACCACCTACATATTTTCTAGAAGGGGAGAATACAAAATGGCCACCATAGTGATAGCTAATTTCTTTCTCCCTTATTATGTCCGCGCTTCCTAAAACATTATTGAAGATGAATTAGCTAAATATGAATAAACAAAGACACAAGTTTATATAATGTGAAAAAATATTTAATGACAAATTTAATATTACACAATAATCATATTACAATTACCCGGATAAACAAGTTCTTCTACAGGTTGCGTGAGCAAGTTTTCGTCAATAGACGGCTTCTTAGAACTCTTAACAGGTTCCGAGTCACGATTATCGGTCACGCGATTAATTTTTTTCCAAAAATCATTCTTACCCATGTCTGGTTACAAATAAGAATTTGTAAGACACTAAAATAAATTATCATAAATATAAATATAAATGATATTTTCAGTAAGTACTTAGTAGCCAATTTCTTAACAAAGTTGAACCAAAAAGTAAAAAGGGGATATGTCCGATAATCTAAGAACAAGAAAATTTGCCTAAGTCTACAGAATTAAACAAAATAACATAAATTTAAATGCATAATGCATAACTTGGAACAGAGATATAGGAAGAAATTAGAACATTTGCTTCTAGTGATGACAAGTTGATTTAGACAATGCAAGTAATAAAAAATCTGCACCTCACTTTTTAGCTTTCTTTTGTGCTTTTAGTGTTTTAGGGTTTTTTTCTCTATCTCTAATCTTTCTATAGAAGATGAACAACATATTACTCTCTAATACAATTAGGAGGCTTTAATTTAGGCACAAAATATTTAGAGGGAAATAATATGGAGGGAATTCTTTTTTTTTTCTGTTAATTTACGTATTTCAAAAAGAAAATGTATGTTTCCCTCCTAATAATCAATAACCACTCCATAATTTATAAGTATAACAAATATTTTAGGTAAGTACATAGTACTTATGTTAATATGAATTCAACGTTGTTTCTTTACGTACCACTTTTGTCAATGGGTGAAGATTTTTTACGGCAATTTTGTTTCTTTTGGAAATATAGTTTCCTTTTTTATTTATATTGTGCCTATAAATATAAGTGATGTATTTATAGTAAATTTTGAATGTTTTAAATATAAGTAGTTTTTAAATAGTTCAAATATGAAAAAAATATTATAACCAAAATTTTAGTTTATTTAAAATTCTTAAATATTAGGAGAATAGTTAAATTACAATATTATTCTAGTAAAAAATATTTTTAAAGGATAAAAAAGGCAAACAACATTTCACTAAAGGCCTTCGCGCTTTTAATATAATTATAATTATAATTTTAAAGGGTAAAAAAAGCGAAAGACATTTGCAACCATATAATTATAATTGTATCAATTCAACTTTACAAGTGATTGTGCTTTCTTTTTAGTTTTAGTTGTAACGACCCGACCGGTCGTTTTGGGCTCTATCGAATCGATCTGCTTTTTGAGGCATTGAGCAGCTTCATTTCAGGTATTATGACTCGTACGCGTGACCGAAATTGAATTTCGGGAAGTTCGGAGTTGATTTGGAAAGAGAATTCTTATTTCGGACCCATTTCCAAACCCAGTCGTGATGGACCCGGGGTCGATTTTATAATTTTTGGACAACATGTTAAAAATACTTTAATTAAAACTAGATTTTCATTTAGACAAGAGGGGTTGCTCTGATGGTAAGCAACCCCCACTTCCAACCGAGAGGTTGTGAGTTCGAGTCTCCCCAAGAGCAAGGTGGGTAGTTCTTGGAGGGAAGGATGCCGGAGGTCTATTTGGAAACAGCCTCTCTACCTTAGGGTAGGGGTAAGGTCTGCGTACACACTACCCTCCCCAGACCCCACTAAGTGGGATTATACTGGGTTGTTGTTGTTGTTGTTGGGTTGGTTTGTTGAGTAGAATTGATGATATTAAATAAATTATATTGTGTATAGATACAATTGATTTGGAGCCAAATTCAAAAGGAAAAGTATTGCTTGAGGATTGAGTGGACTATAAGCCGTCGAGGTAAGTGTTTGATCTATCCTAGCTTGAGGGAATATGATTAATGTGCTAACTGCTATGTGATCGAGTGCGGTGTATGGGCTGTGGTGACGAGCATCCATACACTGGCGTCTAGCATGACCGTGAGTCATTTGTTGACATATATTGTGGGATGTTTTTAAGACATAATCTTGAACCCTTGGTGGGTTGTGAAGTTGATTATTGTTTTCCCTTGCCGGGACTTTATTGTGAAGTTGGTTATTGTTTTCCCTTGCCGGGACTTTATTGTGAAGTTGATTATTGTTTCCCTTGCTGGGACTTTACTGTGATGATTATCGTGTCCCTTGCCGGTACGGTTCATGTTAATTGTTTTCATTCTTTTGCCCTTAACTGTGATTGTTATTTGGGTGAGGAAGAGTGATAATGCACGTGCCGTGCCTTGTTTTATTGATTATGCACGAAGGATCATGCTGTGCCTTGTTTTATTGATTATGCACGAAGGATTATGTCGTGCCTTGTTTTATTGATTATGCACGAAGGGTAATGCCGTGCCTTGTTATTGATTATGCACGAAGGATCATGCCGTGCCTGTTATACTGATTATGCACGAAGGAACATTCCGTGCCATTGCTATTTGAACCATGCACGAAGGATCATGCCGTGCCATGGATGTGAGGACGAGAGTAAAAGAACGAAGGGTGATGCCGTGCACTTTTATTTGTTTATTTGGTGAGGATGAGAGTAAAAGCACGAAGGGTGATGCCGTGCAACTATTTGAATTTCTTGTTTTGGTGATAGCTGTTTTACTACACCGACCGGGGTGTCACAAGTTAGAAGCATGTAAAGAAGACTGAACAGAACTACTAGGCCAATAATAATATACAAAATAAAATCCAGAAATCACGTAAAGCACTCCATCATGCTATATAGGACAGTGCAAATCTTTGAGGAAACAATAAAACCATGAAAAATCCTTTAGAAAATATATGGCTCAGTTAAAAAGCTCTTTTGAAAATATCTTTTTCCAACAATTATGTAAATAAATGCGAAACGAATAGTGCAAGTCAGCACATAAGTCAGCCCCTCAGGCACAACACTCTACCAACAAATAACACCAGGGTAAGTGGTCAATAATGCAAGAAGTAGTATGGATGCCAACGAAATGAGAGTGCTGAAGGTCATGTGCAAATTCGGGGGTTTCAAACCCACGGGGTATCATTTAAAAGTATTACTCACCTCGAATCGGTGAATCTCTAGCTCGCGACGCCCTTGACCCTCAAGTCCATTTAAGAAGAGACAAACATAGTTAATTGTAGATTAACAAGAAAATATTTAATATGTAAAATTTAAATTAATTTCAAAGTCCTAAATATTAGGAAAGTAACTTAAATTATAAATTTTCCTATTGTGAAAGTTATTTTAAAATAGTATAAAAGGCAAACGATATTTCACTAAGTGCCGCGTTATTAATCACTGAAGAGAATAAAATTTATTATGCATTTGATATAAACTACACTAAAATATACTTCTATATTAATAACTATTTAAAATTATTAGATACAGCCGTCTATTTATTTTAATTTATTGACAATTTACCAATAATTTAAAGTATTGGGACCAAAGTGTATACTATGAAACTTAGACATATATTGTATCCTTAGAGCTAAACGTCCCATTCTAATAAGAAATCCCTAAACGCTATCTTCCAAAAATTTCTCTCAAAGCTAAAGTTTAACCTCAATCTCATCTCCTTTGGCATCATGGAGCGACATCAGGAGTAAGTTTATCTTTTTATTGTCTGTCTGAAGTATTTTTCTTATTTTATTTTTTAAATAGAATAGGAGATGAATAATTTTCCATGTGAAATTAGTTGCAAAGCCTGCAAATTGAAAATATTGATACGAACCTAGTCCTGTTTGTCGGGTTCAAGTTTGGATTTGGGTTTGGATTTGATAATATCGGAAATGCCTCATTGGCGGAAGCTTTTTCGATCTCCACCATTTTATTGGCGTATTTATGATCTTTGCTGGAGAAGGTAAAGAAAAAGAAAAGGCCAAGGGGATGATGTCTCTTAAAATTAGAAGTGTCTGTCTTACGTTTTTTAGCTGAAGGTTCAATGTTTGGGATCTTTAGATTACAGATTGTTCCGGTGAATACTGATTGTCCTTTTGTGAGGGCTAAAAGTGGGAGTTTGTCTGTTGGGGTTGCGTCTTCTACTGTGAAAGATGTGAAAGAGGATTTAGCTATACTTTTTGTGCCACTGCTGTCCAATGCAGTGAGAAACACAGCCAAGTTCATTACTAAACCAAGTGGTGATGAGATCTCTTTGTTAGCAGCTACAAATTTTATAGAGGAACAGGAAGGATTTTGAAAAACAGCAGCGTTGATGCATTTATATGAACCAGTTGGAGTAAGTTACCAGCATATGATGCTGACTTTCTTAGGGAAAGGCCTTCTTGGTTTAGCAGTGCACGTCGCTGCTGTGAAACGATCACTCTGTTAGATAACAAATGTGGTGATGGAATTGATAGGACTGAGTCGATGATGTCATTTTTCTCTTGCCTTTCTTTAAATTAGAACTGATCAGGACAGGTAATGTTTGATTTGGCCACATCGGATCTCGCCATGGCTGAAGTTTGATCCACTCTGTTCATCCTCTTTTAGTTTGAGAGGCATTTAGCTATACTTTTTGTGTACTTTTAATTCTTTTTCCATTTGCAGTTGTGCTTAGCTCTTGAAAATCTGGAATATTTTTCTTTATGATGTATATTGATCTTATTTTTTTTCTTTGTAGGAAATTTGAAATGGACAAGACTTGGATGCGTTGTACAGATAGATTGAGCAATGTATATTTACAAGGAGTTGAGGATTTTCTTCAATTTGCTTTTGAGCACACAGAACTAGAAGGTGAAATTCCTTGTCCTTGTAAGAAATGCAACAATGTTTTCCATAAGACTAGAGATGAAGTTAGGGAACATTTAATAATTTTTGGGATAGTCAAGGGGTACACTCGTTGGCTTTATCATGGAGAATTTGCACCTAAAGAGAAAAACGCCGACAATAATGAAATAAGACAACTGGAAGTAAGAGAAAAGCAAGGCGATGATATATTTGAAATGATTTATAATGTTGCTGGCCCAAATATCATGGATTATTCTAGTGGGGTTAAGCGCAAACATGTTGAAACTTCGGAACCTGCTTCTGAATTTTCCAAATTGTTGGCGGATGCTACACAACAGCTTTATCCTGGTTGCGAGCAATTCTCCAAGTTGTCACTAGTTGTGGAACTGTTCCAAATTAAGTGTCTTTTTGGGTTGAGTGATAAAGCAACTGATAGCATAATGAAGTTAATTAAGCGAGCACTTCCTTCTGGTGAAACTTTACCAGAATCATTTTATGGAGCAAAAAAATTGATTCGAAGTTTAGGCCTTCGTTATGAAAAAATACATGCTTGCGAAAATGACTGTATGTTATTTTGGAAACATAATGCAAAAGCTGAATCTTGCTTGGTTTGTGGTGAGTCTAGGTGGAAATCAAGTGAAGGTAAAAAAGTTAATGAGGTTACTCCAGGAAAGATTGAGAAGAAAGTTCCTCGAAAAGTTCTACGTTACTTCCCCTTGAAACCAAGATTGCAAAGGTTGTTTATGTCATCAGAAATAGCTTCAGACATGTCATGGCATCATAATCAACGTTTGAAAGATGGGGTTCTTAGACATCCAGCTGACTCTGATGCGTGGAAACATTTTGATACATCTAATCCGGGATTTGCTAGAGATCCTCGTAATGTGAGACTTGGATTAGCATCTGACGGGATAAATCCTTTTGGCAATTTAAGTGTTTCTCATAGCACTTGGCCAGTGATTCTTAGTGTTTATAACTTACCCCCTTGGATGTGCATGAAGCAACCATATTGCTTCCTATGTTTGTTGATACCTGGTCCCAAAGCTCCTGGAAATGACATCGATGTCTACTTAGAACCTTTGATAGATGAATTGCAAGAATTGTGGTATAATGGAGTCAATACATATGATGCTTCAAGAAAGGAGAACTTTTGTATGCGGGCTGCACTCTTATGGACTATAAATGATTTTCCAGCATATGCATATTTGTCTGGATGGAGCACAAAAGGAGCTTTGGCTTGCCCTTCATGCAATAAAGAGACTCCATCTACTCGTCTAAGATATGGTCGTAAGTTCTCTTACATGGGTGCTCGTAGATTTTTATCATCTAATCATAAGTGGCGGGGTAATAAACGCGACTTTAATGGAGAAGTAGAAAGAAGACCTCCTCCTGAAATTCTCTCTGGTGATGATATTTTAAATCAGTTCGCTAGCTTGGAAGACATTAAATTTGGTAAGACCCAGAAGAAACAAAGGCACAGAAAGGGTAAAGTCACTCATAACTGGAGGAAGAAAAGCATATTTTTCAGACTTCCTTATTGGAAAAATAATTTAATACGTCACAATTTAGATGTCATGCACATTGAAAAAAATGTGTGTGACAATATTATTGGGACGTTATTAGATATGGAAGGAAAAACAAAAGATAATCTGAATGCTCGTCGTGATTTGAAGGAAATGGGTATAAGAAGAGATTTGCATCCAACTCAAAGAGATGGAACATGGTATTATCCAACAGCATGCTATACTTTACCACCAGAGGAGAAGTCTAAAGTATGCAAGTTTTTGAAAAATATTAAGGTTCCAGATGGTTATTCTTCGAATCTATCACGGTGCGTAAAGTTAAAGGATCGTAAAATTTATGGACTGAAGAGTCATGATTCTCATATTCTTTTGGAACAACTGCTTCCTTTTGCAATACGTGGAGTTGTGCCGAGCAATGTCTATGCTGCTATTACTGAGCTAAGTATTTTCTTTAGAGAGTTATGTTCGAAAACAGTAAGAGTTGATGTGTTAGATCAGCTTGCAACTCAAATTCCAATAACATTGAGCAAATTAGAAAAAATATTCCTACCAACATTTTTTGATATTATGGTGCACTTGGTCATTCATCTTCCAAGAGAGGCTAAGATTGCTGGGCCTGTACAATACAGGTGGATGTACCCAATAGAGCGGTATCTTTTTATATTTCATAATTTCAATTTATTGTGGTTTATTAATTTATCATGCTAAGCATTTTAATTGCCTATTATTGTTATTATTATTATTATTATTATTATTGTTGTTGTTGTTGTTGTTATCATCATGTAGGTTCTTGCGCAAATTGAAATGTTATGTTCGTAATAGATGTAGACCTGAAGGATCTATTGCAGAAGGATATATTGTTGAAGAAAGTCTGATATTTTGTTCAAGGTATTTACATGGAAGTGGGAAAGAGAATAATCCAGTGGACAAAAATTGTGAAGGTGATCAGGTTGAGCCATTCAGTAGATTATCAATTTTTGAACAAAAGGGTTGTCCTTTATTAGGAGATACATCCAGAAATCTTGAAGAGCTTGAGCGAAAACAAGCTCATCTTTATGTTTTGAGAAATTGTGAAGAAGTTCAACCATTTTTGCGGTATGTTTTTTTATGTCATTGTACATTGTTGCTTGATTTTATTAGCCTTTTCTCAATTGTTATGATTATTTTAAACAGTGAGTACGAGAGTGAGTCCGAGCAGAATAATAGGAACATGAACTTCGATGATTGGTTTTTCCATCGAGTAAGTTTTCGTTACATTGTTAATTTTTATTTGTAATACTTCTTTGGCATCATTATTTTATTTATTTATTTATTATTATACAGATTGTGCAAATGCGCAAGAAAGAAAATTCACAAGTAAGTTGCAAGTTGTATTCTTTGGCTAGAGGTCCTTTTGATGGAGTCCAAAGATTCAAAGGGTATGAGATAAATGGTTTTAGATTTCATACAAAACAACTTGAAGGAAATAGGGTGAAGCAAAATAGTGGTGTTTTAGTACGAGGAATAATGAATGGCCAAAATATAAATTATTATGGTACTCTGACCGAAATAGTAGAACTTCAATATCTTGAAGGTAAACGGATTGTTTTATTTAAATGTGATTGGTGGGATGTTGATCACATTGGAAAAGGAGTGAAGATAGATAAACATGGCTTTGTTAGTGTCAATACTAAACGAAAGCTAGCAACAAATGAACCATTTGTTCTTGCATCTCAAGCAGAACAAGTTTTTTATGTCAAGGATAATCTTCATCCCAATTGGTCCATTGTCTTGAATGGTCATTCTACTTATTTTACTGGTGGTGCTCTCAGTGAAGAAACGTTTCAACAAAATGCTCAAGAGTTCTCGTGTACATTTGAGGAAGATGAAGACTTTATGAACTGGAGAAGAAATGATCTTGACGTTATCAGCACTAATGTTACCTTGGATGATGATATTATTGAAGACATCGAATCAGAACCTGAAACTGATGATGAAGATTTATTACTGTAAAATATTTAGAAGTCTTATATGCATATTTGTTTATCCTCAAGTAATGTTAAACTTTTACTTATTTATTTGAGAGACGGTGTTTAGTTCTTTATTAGTTTAAAGAATTTATGCATTACGTTATTATATTGATGAATTACTCTAGTTGAATATGAGTTAATATTCAATAGTGTTGACTTGATAATTTTAGTTGGATTGAGTTGAATGATTTTTTCTAATAGGTGTTAATGGATTTTTAGGGGAAATTATGGCGAATTTTTTAGTAAATTAATAAATAAATATTGTTAAACATAGCATAGTTCTTTGTAGAAAGAGATTCTTGATGCATGACACTTGATTTAGGAATAACTATGTGATTATAAGAATTTTAATAAATTTCACACTTGAATTTATAAACTCTAACAAATTCAACCAAAGTCCCTTGCATTCATTTCAACTAATGAATTAGTGATTAAACCTCCGCCTTCCTACTCTTTGTAATTTTGTTTTATAATTGTTGCAAGGCGTGTACAATGTTTGTCCTCTTTTTATAAATACAAATGTATCTATATCTCTTGATAAGGAAAAACCCCATTAAGAAATTATCTATTATGAAGTTTTATAATTTTAGATGCTCTTTGCGTGTTAAATTTTTTAATAAGCTTCTAAAATAGATTTTTCGTTGAGTTGTCTCATGTAGATTTTTTCTGAGCACATATGTCCCAACAATTGCTACTAGTTTTGAAAATTGTAGCAAGACTTTTTTTAGCTATAGAATTATGTGCACACAAATATATCGTGGCTAAAAGATTACAATTGCTACAATGACTTTATATGCATAGCAAAACTTAGAATTAGCTACAATATTTATTGTAGCTATATAAATTCGTGGCTATTTTATTTTTGCCATGATATTCATCGTAGCTATTGAGCTAATTATTGCCACGACTTTTATAACTTGAAGCAAATATATTCGATATTTTATTTGACATAATTTATTGTGGCTAAATATTTATTGTTGCTACAATAAATTAAATGCGTGGCAAAAACTAACAATTAGCTACAAATTTATATTGTAGCAATAAATGTGTAGCTATTTTCGCAGTTATTGTCACGATACTAACCAACTATAGCAAAAAGTAGGAATTAGCTTTGCCAATTTACTTTTTGTAGCTAAGAAATTTCACCAAATTGTGAACAGCCACGGAATTTCAATTTTTATGGCTATTGCTAGATAATAGCCACACTTTTTTTATTCGTAGCAAAGAATTCGTAGCTGTAGATGCATAATGTTGTAGTGTGGTTTTTTTTTATCTAATAATACCCAGAGGCCAAATATTCTTACTTGCTCACAACACTAGATAAAGGTTAGTTAAATTTGGAATGTCTATAGTATCAAGTGGAATTTGGCATGCATGACTAGAAGAAAAAAATACTAGTGCTGTTGCAACCTTATCAAATATGCTAGTGCTAATCATGTTCTGAATCTCTTTTAGGGGTGCTCATAAAAATCAAAAAAATCAAACTAAACCCAAAATCAAATCAAACCTATCAAAAAATCGATATTTTTTTTTTGGTTTGGTTTTGATTTTGCATTTTAAAAACTGATCAAATTTGGTTTGGTTTTGATTTTAATCAGAAAAAACTAAACCGACTATAGGAGTAGCTATTTCAAATTTATTATTACATCTATAAATATATATATATTATTATACAAAGTTTCAAAAAAATATATGCCAAATATTAATAGTTTGCACTTGTAATGTAGTTCTTTACCTTTACATTGTAGTTTGATTGTAGTTTTCTGTTGTTTAGTGTAAGAATGCATGGCGTGTTAATAATAACATATTTTTAATTGATTCCTTAAATTATTTATCACTATTTGATTCAATTATCATCAATATAACTTGGTAAATAATAGATTTCTCAAATGGTAACTGATTTGATAGTATTACATTGAAAATTATCGTCGGAATACCCTACAACAAATTTGATTATCAATGATGAATTATTTTGTCACCTATGATTCACTTTTCGTCACCAAAGATTTTTTGTGACAAAAATTGTTTTGTCAATCTTTCGTCTCCAAAACACTGTCACTAATAACATATAAAGGCAACTTTGTGTTTCGTCGCCAAATAATAAAGTATTAAATACGAAATTCCTTTCGTCCCCAAATACGTAATATTTATGATGGATTTATTTGTCACAAAAAGTACCAAAAAATCGTACTTAATAGTATGATTTCGTCACTAAAAATTGCATTAATATCGACGAAATTGCCTCGTCTCTAAAAAATTAGTTTAATTAGTGACGGAGTCAAATGTCTCTAAATCTATGTGTATATCGTAGTTGAAAACCCATAAATTTGTCACTAAAGACTACCTTTTATCTACAAAAAAGTATTTCGTCCTAAATATATAATTAGTGACAATTATAATTTTGTAGTTAAAACAATCATCTCGTCACGAAAAAAAATATTTTTATCGACAAAACAAAGTTGTCACTATAAGTTATGATAATTAGTGACAATTACAATTGTCAAAAAATAGAAAGTTGATTCGTAGTCAATAAAAAGATCATTTTGGGACATAAATATGTGTTTGGTAGTGTATGTCTTATATTTAAGAAAAAACTGACAAATAACCGAAAAAATCGAAAATTCGACATAAACCGAATTGAGAAAAATTGATTTAATTGGTTTGATTTGGTTCGAATATTCGAAAAACTGACTTATTTAATTTAGTTATTTTTAAGGAAAAAATCGATCCAAACTGAACCATGAACACCCCAAATATCCTCAATGCTTTCAAGCTCCTGTTTACCGAATTGGTTGCATGGGAATGGAAGAATTTCCGGATCTATGTAACAAGGGGAAGATATATCAACACACTGAACTTAACGTAAGTATTTTTTAAGTTTTCTTTGCAAAGTGAAAGGGGTCAAGATAAGCGAGTGCAAACCATGTTCTGAGATCCTTGAGCGAGTGGGAGAGTGGCATATCGACTTATGCTACCACCATGCTTATCAGCAGTATATCCAGTATTTCATGTGTTCATGCTTCGAAAGTATCACGGCAAACTATCCCATGTATGAGATTTCAACACTGTACAGTTGGACAAGGATTTGACCTACGAGGAGGTGCCGGTAGCTATTCTAGACCGGCAGGTTTGTATTTGAGATCGAAGAGTTATCATTTGGTTCGAGTGTAGTGGAGAGGTCAGCCTGTTAAGGCAGCTACCTGGGAGTCCGAGTCCGATATGCGGAGCAGATATCTCCACCTTTTCGCCAGCTGAGGTACTTTTCTATGTCCATTCGAGGACGAACGATTGTTTTGGAGGTGAAGAATTTGATGACCCAAAAGGTCATCTTATGTCTTAGAACTCGATTCCGTGTTGCAAGGCCTTCCAAATTTCATTTTATTCCTTCTCGATGTGCATCGAACGTGTTTCTAGAAACTTTTATATTAAAAGTTCATAAAAAATAATAATTTCTACCTTTAAAAGTTGAGTTAGTTGAGTCTGGTCAACCTTTTGAGTAAACGGATCCGGACTCGTATTTTGACAGTCCCGATGAGTCCGAATCAAACTATGTGATTTGGGCGTATGCCCGGAACGAATTCCGAGGTCTCTAGTTCAAGAAATGAATTTTTGATGAAAATTGAAAGACTAGAAATTAAATGATTTTAAGAATTTGGTTAATGTTTAATTTTGTTGGTACCGAGCGCTTATTTTTGTTCCGGAACCCGGTATAGGTCCGAAATAATATTTATACTTTATCTGTAAAATTGGTTAGAAACAAAACTAATTTGACGTGGTTCGGACGTCCGATTCTGAAAATAGAAATTTCAAAGTGTTCTTAAGAATTTTATGTGATTTGGTGCTAAATTCGTAGTATTATGTATTATTTTGGCGATTTGATTGCACGAACAAGTCCTTATGATGTTTTTAGACTTGTGTGTATGTTTTGTTTGAAGCCCGAAGGGCTACGGGTTGTTTGAAAGATGGAAAATCTGGTATTTTGGCTCGAGTTGTCATATGGTATTTTTGTGATGGCCCAACGGTCATCATTTGTTTTAAATTAAATTCTATGACTACGAGGCCTTAAAAACCTCATTTAGGGTCACCTCGATTTGCGTGCACAGTGTGGGCATAGTCGGAAAGCTTAAATGAGAAACTGTCACGACCCAAATTCCATAGCCGGTTGTGATGTCGCCTCTCGTGAAGACAAGGCCAGCCAACAACCCCAAATCCTCTTTATTACAACTATCAAACATAAATAAATAGAAATTTTAACTTATTGACATATAAATCTATTAATATCATCCCAATACAACCCGATCGGGATGTCACAAATCACGAGATTCTAATGAGTAAAGGCGCTACTACTGGCCACCAATATATAGATAAATACAAGATAAAAAATAGAATACAAAGATGAAGTACGGTGCCGCGAACGCTAGCGGCCACCTTTCTCAATTACCACCATAAGGTCTTCTGCCCTGCTAATAACCCGCTAATGGGTGAACAATACCTACAACTGCACGCAAGGTGCAGGGAGTAAAGTGAGTACTTCCAACTCAGTGGTAATAAGAGAGAATAATAACTGAGCGATAAGAAAATATGTATGGGTACACCAAAATGCTATACAAGACAGTACAATCACTTTGAGAAAATCGTAATACTGTAAAAATCCTTTAGAAAAGTCCAAAATCAATTAAAAATATCACTTTTGTAAATCTCTTTTACAAATATCCCTTTTCGTTTTCAACAGCCATCATATGAATGTTATATCAGATAGAGCAAGTCAGCTCACAAGTCAGCCCCTTGGACACAACACTTCTCAACATGTAACACCAAGGTATCTGCTCAACAAGGCAACTAACAATATGTATCCCAATGATATATGAGTTCTAATGTCATGCCACGTAGTACAAATAGGAGTGAATGCAATGCAATGCATATGACCGCTACGGCGTGCAACCCGATCCATTTGGGTACCCGCGCTCACTATAGGGGTTCGGACTCTGGAGGGGCTCCTACAGCCCAAGCGCAATAATACTATGACGTGTTGTCTGATCCACATAACATATTACTGCGGCGTGCAGTCTGATTCATATAATATACTACTGCGGCGTGCAGTCCTATCCATGCAATATACTATTGCGGCGTGCAGTCCGATCCATGCATGTATATGCATATGCACACATGACACTCGAGGCCTAAAAGCCTCCTCACATATCACTCGAGGTTTGAAAGTCTCCCCACATCCCCCCACATGCCCTCACATATGGCCCTCGGCCCCAATCAGTCCCAAAAATAGTCGAAAAGCCCCTCGGGCATCAATAGAACAATAATACTCGGCTCAATGATAGTTCAAATATCGTTTAAAACTCCAAGTTTGAGTATAATATAGATGAGTTCATAAAACAGTATAAATCACACGGACTCAGTTCAAATCATATTTCAAATAGTGAGGGAAATAGTGATGATAGTTCATAAAGAGTTCAAACAGTCGGCAATAAGCCCCAAGTATGGCAATGAGCCCAAATCATAATGATAACAACAAATTATTTGCAAATACGCGGTAAAAACCAACAATCGGGACGAACCAAGCCACGATCCCCAACGGTGCTCTACCCCACACTCAGATCCAGCATGCAAGTCACATCAATACAGTATTAAGATGTACAATTCGGGGTCTCAAACCCTCAGGATATCATTCCCAAGTATAACTCACCTCTGTCACGACCCTAGTTCACCAATTGTAAAAACGTCATGATGGCACCTCGTCTTCGCGACCAGGTAAGCCTAACACCATGCGGAAATAATAACAATTGCGGAAAAAAATATACAATAAAAAATAATCAACAGAAAAAATGTACATAATTGCCTCCTGGCACATACACTTCAACACTTTAACATTCTGTAACTATCCCAAAGACCCAGAAACCCACGGGCAACACAGGCTAAGAGAATCATAAGATACAGCTCTAATATCCGGAAATGTCTACAACAACTGAATACATGAAATGGAACTGCTAAATATAAGATAGAGTAGAAGGAGACTCTTTGGTCTATGAACGCGGAAGATATACCTCAAGTCTCCGAATATGACACATAATCACTAATGACGCGCTCGACCAGAAGTACCTGGATCTGCACATGAAAAACATGCACAGGAAGGGCATGGGTACACCACGGTGGTACTCAATAAGTGCCAAGCCTAACCTCGGTTGGGTAGTGACAAGGAAGGTCAGGGCTCTACTGAGGTAAAACATAATAAACAATATGATAATGGGAAGACAATATATAATCGCGGCAGATATCCAGAAAGAAAATAAGTAAAACAGTAAGAGAGGACAAACACTATCAAAGAATAAAGGTACAAACCACAACTAGATATTTATCATCGAGGATCTTCTGGTATCCCGATGATCTCTTGGTATCCTCAATAAATCGTTCGGGGATCTCTTGGTATCCTCAATAAATCGTTCGGGGATCTCTTGGTATCCCAAGGATCTCTTGATATCCTCAATAAAGATTTTGGCATCTCTTGGTATTCACAATAATAAAGATTAAGGTAATTATATTACCCTTTTTCTTCCACAGATAAAAAAAATCAAATATAGTAAAAAAATTATATTAAACACCTAACAATTTTGACTTAGAAGATGACTCTATGTTAAATATAGTCAACAACTCAACATAGTGGTTACCAATTACGTAAGTGGACTCCTTCAAATATGTGACCCAATTTATTTTGCAGTTTCTTTTAATTTCGTTGTTAATCTGACCCATTGAGGCTTTTAACTTTTTTATATTTAATTTCTCACTTGATATCGATATTTGCCTCTGGCATGACAAATATGGATTGACACCAGAAAGTCACACGAGCCAAAATCTGTAGCTTTATTTTAGAAACTCAAATAAAAGAACAATATTTTGGATTTAGAACACTCATTCAAAAAAAAAAAAAGGACGTGATTAGTGACACTATATGTCAGTTAGAAAGATTTTTCAAAACAAAAAGTTTAGTTGAATAAGCAGTGAATCGATTAGAAGGAATCACGTAAAAACTTAGCTGCATCGAGTATTTATACCAAATAAATATTCATATAAAATATTCATATATCATTAAATGTATGAGATATGTTTGCACATACACTTAATCATGACTATTGAGTTAACAATGTGAATACCGATGGGGTAAATTTTATCTAAGTCAATTGCTAATGCATGTTGTTCGAATCTATATATTTTCTCATTTTCTTATATCATTTACAAAATTCTATAGTTTTCCAAAGAGGTTTGGTTTGCCTCTTGAAAAGGAGGATTCATAAAAATAATCCTTTCTTTCTAGACAAAGAACTTTTACAACAGTCTCGCGTGCGGTGACGTACACATGATATTTGGTAAAGGATGTCAATATTTGAAAAAATAAATGAATAAATAAATTATTGTAATAACAAATGATATCATTTTTTATATTTATATCTGATATTTTATTTTGTATAATATATCAGAGACATAAATAAAACAGTAAACGTAACTAGCCATCAAAGACATAGGAGTAAAAATCTTATTTCATTTATTAGAGCAAAAAGAAATTATTACAATATAAAAATTAACCATTTAAAATTTCAAAGATGTCACATCTACAAACACAAACAATACAGTCGCAACATATTTTATTTGTACCTATCAAGCCAAAATTTCCTAGTTGCAGACATTGTTATTTTTCTTGTACCGTTAATTTCTTAGTATTATTGTGTTCCACGGTTTGGATTTACATGATCACCACTATAATAAAATTCATATTTCTAGGACTTGGGCCGGCAAATTGTTCTATAAATAGCAAAGCTATTATATCATCAGCTCTTCACCACAAAGAAAAAACACTAAGTTAAACAATATTTTCAAATATTAGGATGAAACTAAGTGCAACAATGAACACGGGAACTTACTTTACTCTACTTCATTTTATTGCTTTCTTGATCCTTATTTGCATGGCTTGTAGTAAAACATTAACTGTTGAAGCTCAAAGTCACGCAAAACCAGGTGGAAAAGAAGGAAAATTTTCACCAGCAGTTTCTGATTACACAAATGCTATTTTAACGATCAATGACTTTCAAAAAGGTGGTGAAGGCGGAGGTCCATCAGAATGTAGTGGCAAATATTACGATAATTCTATTCCAGTTGTGGCTTTATCAACTGGATGGTACAGTAAAGGAAGAAGATGTTTTGAAAAAATTACAATTTATGCAAACGGAAAGAGTACAAAAGCTATGGTTGTGGATGAATGTGACACAAGTAGAGGATGTAGAAATAATATTGTGGATGCTTCTGAAGCTGTGTGGAAAGCTTTGGGTGTTCCTAAGAAAGATTGGGGTTGGCTTGAAATCTTCTGGTCAGATTAATGAATTTGACATCAATGGTTTTCATTTCAATAAGTATATGAAATAAACTGATAGCAAGGCTCATATAGTTGCCTTAATCTGCTATCACAATAATAAGGACGGTTTACCCATCGTTATCTTTTATGTAACTTAATATGTAAATGTTCTTTTACGTTGTCCGTCAGTGTAAAGAAGTTAAACTCGAATAATAGTACTTGTTTCTTTTGTTGCTTCTCTGTTAAAAAGATTATGAATTTGTATGCAGCAGTTTGAACTAAATTTTACACTAGTAACTATCTGTTTTTACTGGTTTCTTTGATCAAATAATACCTAGAGGCCAAATATACTTACTTGCTCACAATATTAGATAATGGTTAGTTAATTGGAATGTCTATAGTAAAGACTAATACTTGTCATTGGAAATATATTGAATATTGAAACTGTACAAGCAGCTGAACAACGTAGTGGCAAAACAAGAAGCAAATTACATCAACATAGAACTTATTCTCTCATCAACACAGTTTCTTGATATCCTTCTGCAAAATTAAAAGCAGAAAAATTCATCAACTACACTGTTAACAAGGAAAGACGGCTATAGGAGAGGAGACTGATGGATTCTTAACGCGTCAGAAGTATGATCCGCGAGCGGGGTAATTTCTTAAATTTATATTTTACCGTGTCGCACGTATGATTCGCGAGCGGGGTTATTTCCTTCTACTATACTTATGGGATTGGACCATTCGCCACGGCAGGATTTATGTACCGCACTCTCTTATGGGAGCGGGCCGTTCACTTCGGCAGGTTAATAGATACACTATGATTCGCGTCGTTCGACCCTCGACAGTACACAATTTACTTTTATGTTTGATCGGATCGTACACTTCAGCATTTTCTATATATATACATCATTCTGATGGGACTCGTGCTTAACATTTGGCTAGCAGCCATGGTATCTGAGGATCTTTCCCTGATTTGAAATTGTAACAAGCATTTTATGAAAGCCAATATACCTTTATGTATATGTCCCTGTTATGGAGGGAACATGCTAGTTGAGAGCTTGAGTATAGTCGTAAAGAAGGGAATTGTTTCACGTATTTTATACATGTTTGTTTAATATGTTTACTCTACTTCATAATTTTCACTTCTTTTACCATATTTGATGTCATTCAACCACTAGTAAGTGTCAAAGTCGACCTCGTCACTACCTCTTCGAGGTTAGGCGGGATACTAACTGGGCACACATTATTTTTGTACTCATGCTACACTTGTTGTGTATTTTTGTTACGCAGGCACATGTTTGTCTTGTGTCTTAGTTCGGCGCAGCAGTATGGTTGATACGGAGGATGGGGTGAGCTGCATTTCTCGAGACGATCCGCGGCCAACAGAGTCTCTTTCAGAGTAGTGTATTGTATTTCATTTATTGTCCAATTTGTATTCCGGGCGGTTAGTGTATTACATTGTTCCCTAGAAATTTCTCATGCACTTGTGACACTAGATTTTGGAATGACTAAGGAATTATTCAGTATTTTGGTGTGTTAAAGACATCATTATTTATAGAGCTGTCAATATGAGTGGGCTCGGGCTAGCCCAGCCCAGCCCATATGTGCTTTAGCAATAAACGGGTTGGACTGGGCTAGCCCACTATTTTGATAGGCCTTATAATGATCATCTCACTCCAGCTCTATGTGGGTAGTGGTACCCCACCGGCCCATCATTTTTTAAAATGTATTTCATATTTTTCTTTTAAGCTCTAACTTAAAAAAGATAAATATTTAAAAGCTAAAAAAATCTTATTGGAAAAACTTCAGAAAACTTAATTTTTATATTATACCAATATATCACAATAAACACTACAAAGGTAAAAGAACAAGACTATATTTCATTAACTAAAAGTCAAAACTCAAAACAAATTATTCAAGAGAATGTCCATGACGCTGATGGGATATCCAACACATCATCTTCATCAATCACATTTGAATCCGCTTATGAGAAAGTTATCTTAACGTCTCCACCTTTACTTACATCTACAATTTGTATGCAATATTAGGTAGCTAAAGATTAAAAGTAATTAAATTTTTAAAACTAATTAACGTGTTAAGACTTTGATCTTTTAAGATGATGAGCTTAATAAACTTTAAACTTGAAATACTCTTCTTGATATTTTTTATGTCATATAATTTTAATTTTATATTTTATATACATATTTTAGTTAGGCCCATGGGCAGGCCCAACCCAGCCTGAGTCAAGCCTTACGGGCTATGGGCTTTTCCGTGTCGGGCTTAAAAGCCTCTTTCATAAATGGGCTCCAATAATTCTAGCCCAGCCCTACTAAATCACGCATTGGGTTGGGGAGGTTGCTTAAGAGCTTGCCTTACCTACCATCCTAGCAAGAGATCATCCAGTATTTCATATTTCGATTGTTTCGAGGTACCACAGCGACCTATCTCATGTGTTGGATTTTAGCTCAGTCCAGTTGGACAAGGATCTATCTTATGTTAAGGATCCAATGGCTATTTTAAACATAGAAGTTCAAAAGATGAGGTCAAAGAGCATTGAATCAATAAAGGTTCAGTGGTGGGGCCAGCCGGTCGAACAATCGACTTAGGAGACCGAGCTGGATATGCTCAGCCGTTATCCTCATCTTTTCACCACTTCAAGTATGTCTCTATTCTCGTTCTAGGACGAACGATTTTTTTAAGACATCCTTCCCACCTAGTTGTTTCGAGAGTTATAGCCTTGATCCCCTACTAACTGTTTCCCCCGCACCTACTTCTGCTATTGTGACTTGTCGTGAAGTTTTATTTCGATTTTTAGAGTGTATTGGGATCCTTAGTCCCTAAACGGAGGCTTAAGTCTTAGAATTTGGACCGTAGTCGGACCTATGTGATGACGACTCTGAATGGAGTTCCATCAATTCTGCTAGCTCTATTGGGTGATATTGGGCTTAGGGGTGTGTCTGGATTGTGTTTTGAAGGTATGTAGCTTAATTAGGCTTGAAATGGTGAAAGTCAAATTTTTTTTGTTTTGGAACGGTAGTGGAATTTCTGATATTGTGGTCGGAATATGATTCCATATGTTGGAGTAGGTCTGTAGTGTTGAATTTGGCTTGTGTACAAAATTTGGGGTCATTCGAACGTGGTTTGATAGGTTTCGGCATCGGTTGTAGAAATTTAAAGTTTTAATTTCTTTAAGATTGAAGTGGGGATGATTCGTGAATTTAGTGTTTTTTTATTTGATTTGAGGGCCCAACTAATTTTGTATGGTCTTTTAGGATTGGTTGGTATGCTTGGTTGAGGTCGCTGGGGCATCGGGTGTGTTTCGGATGCTCAACGGGTCATTTTCGGACTTAGGAAAGTAGTAGATTTTTCTGGTCTTTTGCTGAAGAGATTTCCTTCATCACATTCGGGAGAGGAGTATCGCGTACACGTAAGACATCTAGGGTAGGCGGAAATTTAATGATTCGCATTCGCAATGTTGGTCCCGTGTTCGCGAAGCTCTAAGGTCATATGCGTACGCGTTCGCGAAGAGGGTCCTGCATTCGCATAGAAGGGTTTTGTTGCTGGGTCCCCAAGCCATATGCCTACGCGTTTGCGAGGTTGCTTCCGCGTTCGCGTCGTTTTGAGCTGAGTGGCCTTCGTGTTCGCGACTAGGTCATCGCATTCGTGATGAAGAATTCTGGGCCAAGGAAAGTTGTGCTCTGCGAAGGCGGGGGCTTTCCGTGTTCGCGAAGAAGGAACCTACTGGGCAGTATTAAACATTTCAAAAATAAGGGTTTGGTAATTTTCAAAACTTGAGTTTGGGAGATCAAATTTGGACGAGATTTTGAGGGATTTTCAGAGATATCAATTTGGTAATGATTCTATAGTTGATTTTGGTTATATTCCACTAATCTATCATTAATTTTATCATTTAATTTTGGATTTAGGGTGAAAAAATAGAAAAATTTGAGAAAAGTTCTTAGGATGAATTATGGGGTATTGATCGAGGTTTTTGTATCGTATTTGAATAATTTTGGTACGAGTGAACTTGTGAGTGAATGGGTATTTGTATTTTGTGACTTTTACTCGGTCTGAGACGTAGGCTCGAGGAGACTTTTTAGGGAGATTTTTTAATTTCTTTCTTTAGCTTTACTTTTATTAGTTAAATTAGTTTCTTGTAGTTATATTTACGTTATGTAATCGATTGTACTAGATTAGGGCCATCCAAAGCCAGATATTCGTGGAAAGAGCATTGTTACGGAATGGCTGAACTTGGTTTGAGGTAAGTGTCTTTCCTAACCTTGTGTGGGGGAACTCCCCTTAGGATTTCGTACTATTTTGATATGTGAGTATCGTGTACGTGAAGTACAGAGTACGTACACGGCTATTTATTGTAAAACTCCTTTTTTCACTAAGTCATAACATGTTTCTCTTTATTTGAACTACACTAGCATATGTAATTATCCTGTTTAGTTTAGAATAGCATGCCTACGTTTTTAACTGCCTATTTGAACTTTGTGCAGCATGTTTGGTGAAATTACCTGCTTCCGTTGAATTGAACTTAGTCTAAACTGTAGGTTTCTTGCTGTAACTGTTATTTCTATTGGTTGAGCTGCATATTTACTTTGAGACTATGGAACTGTATTATGGGACATTTCCCTGTACTGCATATTTACTTTGGGACTACGGAACGGTATTTCGGCAGATCTCCCTACATATTTACATTTGGGGCTACGAGACGGTATCTCGGGAGATCCCCTATTGTTATCTTTATGTTCTGAGCTGTTGTCTTTCTATGATTCTATTCATGTTAGATTTCCGTATTTATTTTGACTACGATATTTCATTCTATCTTATTTCATTATATTTATACTAGTAGGGCCATAACATGATCTCCTCACTACTTGATCGAGGTTAGGCTTGGCATTTACTGGATACCGTTATCGTGTACTCATGCCCTTCCATGCATATTTTTGTGTGCAGATCTGTTGCATTACTAGTACGGCGAGACATCTAGAGGCTTAACAGCATATCTGCTGCGTTCGCAGACCTCGGAGTCCCAATTTAGTCTTCCCCATGTCAAACACTTCTTGTACTTTCTTTTGTCAGACTCTGTAGTATATAAATACTATTTTCCTTTCTGTATCTTGTGACATAGGAAATTCCGAATTTTGGGAGAGTTTATGTACTTTTTGAGAGTGATTATTGTAACAACCATTTTATGAAAGCCAATATACCTTTATGTATATGTTCCGTTTACGGAGGGAACATTGCTAGTTGAGAGCTTGAGTATAGTCGTAAAGATGGAAATTGTTTCACGTATTTTATACATGTTTTTTAATATGTTTCTACTTCATATTTTTTCACTTCTTTTACTGTATTTGATGTCATTCGAGCACTAGTAAGTATCGAAGTCGGCCTCTCGTCACTACCTCTTTGAGGTTAGGCGGGATACTTACTGGTACACGTTATTTTTGTACTACACTTGTTGTGCATTTTTATTGCACAGGCACATGTTTTTCTTGTGCGGTGTAGCGGTATGGTTGATATGGAGGCTGGGGTGAGCTGCATTTCTCGAGACTGTCCGCAACCAGCAGAGTATCCTTCACAATAGTGTATTGTATTTTCTTTACTTTCCAATTTGTTTCCGGATGGTTAATGTATTACATTGTTCCCTAAAAATTTCCCATGCACTTGTGAAACCGGATTTTTGGATGACTAAGGGATTATTCAGTATTTAGTTTTGTTACAGATATCATTATTTATAGAGCCGTCAATATGGGCGAGGTCGGGCTAGCCTAGCCCAACCCACGTGGACGTTAGCAATTGATGGATTGGGTTGGGCTAGCCACTATTTTGATGGGCCTTATAATGATCATCCCAACCCCGCCTTATGTGGATTGCGGTCCCCCACGGGCCTGTCCATCATATTTTACAATATAATCTGATATTTTTCTTTAAGCTTTAACTTAAAAAAGATAAATATATTTGAGCTGAAAAAATCTTATTGAAAAAGCTTCAAAAAACTTAATACTTATATTGTACCAATATATCATAATAAACGGTACAAAAGTAAAAGAACAAGACTATATTTCATTAACTAAAAGTCAAAAATCAAAACAAACTATTCAAGAGAACGTCCATGATGCTTATAAGATATCCAACACATTATCTTCATCAATCGCATTTGAATCCGCTTGTGAGAAAGTTATCTAAACATCTCCATTTTCACTTACATCTACAATTTATATGCAATATTCGGTGGTTAAATATTAAAAGTAATTAAAAATTTAAAACTAATTAACGTTTTAAGACTTTGATTTTTTAATATGATGAGCTTAATAAACTTTAAGCTTGGAATACTCTTCTTGTTATTTTTTATGTCATATAATTCTAATTTTATATTTTATATCTTTTAAGTACATATTTTAGTTAGGCCCACGGGCTCGCACAACTTAGTTTGTGTCAAGCCTTACGGTCTATGGGCTTTTTCACGCCGGGCTTAAAAGCGTTATTCATAAATGGGCTCCAATAATTCTAGTCCAGCCCTACTAAATCACGCGTTGGGTTGGGCTGGCCCAATGGGCCAAGCCCATATTAATGGCTCTAATTATTTATTGAGTGAGTTCTTTATTAATTGTCTAATCTTTAAAAAGGAATGATTTCAAAATAGTAAAACGGGAAACTTCTAGTTATTTGGTGTTGGTTTGCCTGACAGTGGTGTCCGGTGCCATCACGATCCTTAGTGGATTTTAGGTTGTGACACGAACAGCTCAAAACTATCAAAATAACTCAAATACATCAGATGAAGCCCAATGAAATAATTACAAAAGATAAAGATCGAGTCCCAAGTCAAATCCCAAATTCGGCCAAAAATCACACTCGGGCACATGCCTCAAAACTCGACAAGACTCGGAAAAATTGACAACTCATTCAGTTATGAGTCCAACCATACTATTTTGACTCAAATCTGACTCTAAATCGGTGTTCAAAACTCAAAATTCATATTATAAAACTTTAGCCCAAAACCCCCAATTTCCCTTTAAAATTTATCAACCAATTGCCAAAAATGAAGATAGATTCATGAAATATAACCATAATTGAGTGAAGAACACTTAGCCCAATTCATATGGTGAAAATTACTTCAAGAATCGCCTTAACCGGGCTCCACAGCTCCCAAAATGCAAAAATGGCTTAAACCTTCGAAATATAGTACTTTATAATCACTAGGAGAATCAATGAATCATGATCGCGAAAACACCGTCATGATCGCGAAGAAGAAAATGCACTGCCCCTGAATTAAACTACGCAATCGTAGTTGTAGACTCACGAACGCCATACATAAGCTAACAGAACTACGCAGTCGCTGAGATGACATCGCGAAAACGAAATGGAAACCCGCCCCCTGACCAACTCAACCCATAACTCTACGCGAACGTGTCCTTCTAATAGCGACCGCGAAGAAGAAACTTCCAACTTCCAGCTATCCCTCTATGCAATCACATCACCTACTTCGCGATAACGTACTCCAAACAAGGCATCAGAAAACCAGATTGCACCAGCAATCAAACATGAAGGAATAATAGCCTGAAATCAATCCGAAATACGCCCGAGCTCCTCAAGAACACGTCGAAACATACAAACAAGACCTATAGCATAATACGAACTTATTTGGGGCATCCAAATACACAAAGCAATATCAAAACGACGAATCACACCTAAATCCAAAAATCAAAGAACTTGAAACATAAACTTCCATGACCGATGCCGAATTCTATCAAATCTCGTTCGATTAACCTAAAATATTGCACACAAGTCACATTTGACATTACGGACTGCTCCAACTTTCAGAATCAAAATCCGACCTCAATATCAAAGTGGGTCATCACTTGTTTTATTAATCATTTAGAGCTTCTGAGGTATTGAAAATCTCGTTTATAGTTTTCTCGATTTGTGTGCGCAGTTCAAGCGCGAAGCTGGAAATTTTTTTATGTCGAAACATATGAAATATATGGAAAATTTGAAAAATTTTGATATTAATATTGATATAGTTGACTTTGGTCAACATTTTTGGTAAACGGACCCGGACCCGTGATTTGACGGTCTCAGAAAATCCGTAGAAAAATATGAAACTTGGGCGTATGCCCGGAAATGAAATCCGAGGTCTAGAAACCCGGTAAAAGAATATTTCTGTTAAATTGTTTTCTGAAAATGATTAAGAAAAATGAAACTGAAATTTGATTAAAAAGTGGTGATATCGGGCTCGTATTTTGGTTCCAACGCCCGGTACAAGTCATATATATTGGTTAAGCGCTTCCTATAAAGTTTGGTTGAAAATGGACGTCGTTTGACGTGTTTCGGCTTTAAATTGGAAATTTTGGGAGTTATGAAATTTTGAATGAAATCTTGAGTTTTAAAGCTCAAATCATTGATTTTGATGTTATTTTGGCGATTTGATCGCGCGAGCAAGTTCGTATGATGTTTTTAAGTCAATGTACATATTTGGTTTGGAGCCCCGAGGGCTCGGGTGAATTTTGGATAGGCCACGAGATCAATTTTTCATGTTAGAAAGTTGCTGTCAGCACCTGATCTGCAGAGTTGGGAAATGCGAACAAATGCTAGCAAATGCGAATTCGCAAATGCGAACAAAATTTCGCAAATGCGAACAAAAGTTAGCAAATGCGAATTCGCAAATGCGAACAAATGTTCGCAAATGCGAACTTCCCAGTTTTGTGCCTTGGTTCGCAAATGCGAACAAAAGTTCGCAAATGCGAACTTCCCAGTTTTGTGCCTTGGTTCGCAAATGCGAACTTCCCAGTTTTGCCTTGGCTTCGCAAATGCGAACAAAAGTTCGCAAATGCGAACTTCCCATCCTTGGCTTATTTTTCAAATTCTAGAATTTGGTCGGGGTTCGCAATTGCGAACCCCTGCTCGCAAATGCGAACACGGAGACCTGTAAATCACGATTTCGAGCTTCATTTTTCATATTTCACAACCCAAAACATCCATTGGCAATTTTTCACGAACTCCCTCTTCTCCAAATCATTGGTAAGTCAACTTTTACTCAATTTCTTCAAACTTTAACATCATCTATCATGTTTTCATCTTCAATTTAAGGTTTTTCATGGGTAAAAATGGGGGATTTGGGTAGAACTTAGGTTTTCATAAAAAATTGGGACTTTGACCTCAATTTGAGGTCCGATTTGAGATCAAATTATATATTTGAACTCATGGATAATTGGGTGAATTTATTTGGGTTCGAAACTCAGGTTTCGATCATGTGGGCTTGGGGTTGATTTTTACTATTTCGGGCAGAATGTTGTAAAACATATATTTAGCCATGTGAACTAGTTTGTTAAGTAGAATTGATGATATTAAGTCAATTGTGTATAGATACAATTGGATTGGAGTCAAATTGGAAAGGAAAAGGCATTGCTACGGATTGAGTTATTCGTAAACATTTGAGGTAAGTGTTTGTTCTATCCTAGCTTGATGGAATAGGATTCTGTGCTATGTGCTATGTGATCGAGTGCAGTGTATGGGCTGTGGTGACGAGCATCCATACACTGGCGTCTTGCATGACCGTGAGTCGTTGTTAATACTTGTTGTGAGACATTTTAAAGATAAATTGTTGAACCCTTGCCGGGTTGTGGAATTTTTATTGTTTTCCCTTGCTGGGACTTTGTTGTGATGATTATTGTGTCCCTTGCCGGGACGTTTCATGATTTATTGATTTCATTCTCTGCCCTTAACTATGATTGTTATTTGGGTGAGGAAGAGTGATAATTCACGATGGGTGATGTCGTGCCTTGATTTATTGATTATGCACGAAGGATAATGTCGTGCCTTGTTATTGATTATGCACGAAGGATAATGTCGTGCCTTGTTATTGAACCATGTACGAAGGATCATGCCGTACCATGGATGTGAGGATGAGAGTAAAAGCACGAAGATTGATTCCGTGTACTTTATTTGCTTATTTGGCGAGGATGAGAGTAAAAGCACGAAGGGTGATGCCGTGCAACTATTTGCTATTCCTTGACTTGATATTACCTGTTTTCCATTATACTTTGGATTTTCTTGTTGATTTAATAACTGTTGTTAACTGTTGAGTTCCTTTGTGTTATTCCTTGATGAGTTGTTACTTGATTATTTCTCGTTATCTTGTGGTGTACATATATATATAGAACTGCACAGGTTTATTTGGGTGTCTGGTCCTAGGCTTGTCACTACTTCGCGGGGATAGACCAGGCACTTACCAGCACATGGGGTCAGATTGTGCTGATACTACACTTCTGTGCGTTTTTGCACAGGTCCAGGTTTTGATCAGGAGCGGCAGCAGTAGATCTTTTGCGTGGGAGTTGAGCATATTGAGACTGAGGTAGCTTGCAGGCGTCTGCAGGCCTGGCGTCTCTTCTCATTACTTATGTTATTAGTTATAGTCTCCTTGTTCCGAGACAAACAGATTATGTTATATTTCTTTCATAACTTTATGTGTAGTATTCAGTAGTAGTTCGTGAGTTGGTGACTCCACGTCTTGGGTAGAGGATTTCAGTATTGTTTTACTTTGAAACTGCTTATTTCTATTTTTGATAAAGTCTTCCGCACTTATTTAATTAAGGTTATGGTTTAGTTGATAAATGGAGTATGAAATATTGCTAAAAACAGGATAGTGTGAATAAAGTGGCTTGCCTAGCTACCACGAGTAGGCGCCATCACGATCCCAATGTTGGGAAAACATCCGGGTCGTGACAAGTTGGTATCAGAGCTCTAGGTTACATAGGTCTCACCACTCACGAACAAGCTTAGTAGAGTTTGAGAGGTAGGTAAGGAGACGTCTGTACTTGTCCTCCAGAGCTATTGAGTTAGGAAAGAGTCTCTCATTTGTTCCTTTTTGTCGTGCGATTTGATCCTCAAATACTGATTGAACTTCTACTCTGTCCTTTCGCAGATGGTGAGGACACGCGCTTCTTCGTCCGCTGACCAGCAGCCCGAGCCCCAGGCAGCTCCCGTGAGAGGCAGGGGCCGAGGCCGTATTAGAGGACGTGGTAGGGGTAGAGCTCAGCCCCAGGCAGCTACTCCGGAGGTGGAGCCTCATATTGAGATTGACGAGGAGGTTCCGGTGCCAGCAGCTCCAGTGGGCCCAGCTCAGGTCCCAGGAGAGGCTTTATTTACCCCGGATCTCCGGGATGCCTTGGTCAGAATAGCGGAATTTATGGACAGCGTTGCCAGAGCAGGCTTATTACCAGTTGCACCAGCCGCTTCTCAGGCTGGAGGAGGGGCCCAGACTCCTATTGCTCTTACTCCGAAGCCAGTAGCTCCTCAGCCTCAGGCACCAGTGGTTCAGCCAGCTGTGGCCACTCAGTCAGGTACCACAGCTCAGGCTGGAGATGGAGCGGCCATGACTTCTGATTCCTTATGGAGACTTGATCGGTTCTCCAAGCCGTTTACCACTACCTTCAGCGGTGCCACATCAGAGGATCCTCACGATTTCTTATTCAGTTGCCATGAAATTCTCAAGACTATGGGGATAGTGGAGTCCAATGGAGTTGACTTCTGTATATTCAGGCTTTCAGGATCCGCCAAGACTTGATGGAGGGATTATTGTTTGACTCGACCAGCAGGGTCCCCGGCTTTATCATGGGATCAGTTTGCAGAGTTATTTCTGGAGAAGTTCCTCCATGTTACTCAGCGGGATGCACTTCGGAGGCAGTTTGAGCGCCTCCATCAGGGCACTATGACGGTCACTCAGTATGAGACGAGATTTATTGATTTGGCTCGTCATGCAGTGGTGATACTTCCCACAGAGCGGGAGAGGGTCCGCAGGTTTATAGATGGGCTTAATCAGCCAAATAGGCTTCAGATGGCGATGGGAATGAGGAGTGACATATCATTTCAGGAGGCAGCTAATGCAGCACGCAGGGTTGAGATGGCTCTTGCTCGGGGAGGTGGTTATTCTTCGGACAAGAGGCCTCGTCATTCAGGCAGGTTTAGTGGTTCTTCTTCTGGTGGTAGGGAATCTTTTGATAGGGGCCAGTCTTCTAGGCCTTTCCATTCCACCCTTCAGGCTTCACGGGGTGGACCAGGCAATCGTGGGTTTCATGAGAAGTATTCAGATCAGCCTCCTATTAATGCTCAGCCTCTTCAGAGTGTTCGTGGAGGCCATTCAAGTCGTCAGGGCCAGCAGCCCCATCGGCCTAGGAGTTGCTACGGTTGTGGTGACCCAGGTCATTTTGTCAGGTTCTGCCCTCGAGCGACGAGCAACACTCAGCAGCGGGGTCCTCGTCCTAGGATTTAGGCCCCAGCTGACCTTCAGCCTGCCCAGCCAGCCAGAGGCGGGGGTAGAGATTATAGAGGTGGAGGTCGAGACCGTAGAGGTGGAGACCGTCCGGCCAAAGGTAGAGGTCAACCAATTGATGGTCGTCCTAGAGACGCAGCTCAAAGGGGAGGTGCAGATCCCCGATTCTATGCTTTACCAGCTAGGCCAGAGGCAGAGGCATCAAATGCCGTGATTACAGGTACCATTCTTGTGTGTGGCAGAGGTGCTTCAGTATTATTTGACCCTGGGTCTACATATTATCTTTGGGGGTCTTGAGACCCGTGTTGATCTGTTGCTTTTGGACATGGTGGATTTTGATGTCATATTGGGGATGGACTGGTTGTCCCCATACCATGCTATTCTAGATTGTCATGCCAAGACTGTGACCTTGGCCTTGCCAGAATCACCCCGACTAGAGTGGAAAGGTACCTCAAGCCACTCCGTTCACATCGTTATTTCCTATGTTAAGGCTCGACGCATGGTCGAGAAGGGGTGTCTAGCTTATCTGGCTTACGTTCGTGATTCCAGCGCAGAGGTTCCTTCTATTGAGTCAGTCCCTATTGTACGGGAGTTTCCTGAGGTTTTCCCTTCAGACCTGCCAGGCATGCCACCCGACAGGGATATTGATTTATGTATTGATCTAGCACCGGGCACTCAGCCCATCTCTATTCCACCCTATCGTATCGCCCCGTCGGAGTTAAATGAGTTAAAAGATCAGTTGCAGGACCTTCTTGAGAAGGGCTTTATCAGGCCCAGTATTTCTCCCTGGGGAGCACCTGTGTTGTTTGTGAAGAAGAAAGATGGCTCGATGCGTATGTGTATTGATTACCGGCAATTGAACAAAGTGACGATAAAGAACAAGTATCCACTGCCGAGGATTGATGATTTTTTTGACCAGCTCCAGGGAGCGAGGGTATTCTCAAAAATAGACTTGAGGTCAGGCTACCATCAGCTGAAGATCAGGGCGGCTGACATTCCTAAGACAGCCTTTCGCACTAGATATGGGCATTACGAATTCTTGGTCATGTCCTTCGGGTTGACCAATGCCCCAGCAGCATTCATGGAGTTGATGAAACCGGGTATTCAGGCCTTACTTAGATCTATTCGTGATAGTCTTTATAGATGACATCCTGGTATACTCCCGCAGCCGGGATGAGCACGAGCAGCACCTTAGAGTGGTTCTTCAGATTCTGAAGGATAATCGACTATATGCCAAATTTTCGAAATGTGAGTTCTGGTTGAGTTCAGTAGCATTTCTGGGTCTCATGTTATGACGGCAGAAGGTATTCAGGTGGACCCAAAGAAGATTGAGGCAATCCAGAATTGGCCTCGACCAGCTTCAATGACCGAGATCCGGAGTTTCTTGGGGTTAGCAGGTTACTACCGTCGATTTATAGAGGGGTTCTCTTCTATTGCAGCACCGATGACCAGGTTGACCCAAAAGGGTGCCCCGTTCAAGTGGTCAGATGAGTGTGAGGCGAGCTTTCAGAAGCTCAAGATAGCTTTGACTACAACACCAGTGTTGATATTACATGCGGGTGCAAGGCCTTACACAGTTTACTGTGATGCGTCCCGTATAGGGATTGGAGCGGTATTGATGCATGATGGTAAGGTTATTGCTTATGCTTCGAGACAGTTGAAAATACATGAGAAGAATTATCCAGTTCATGATCTTGAGTTGGCAGCAGTGGTTCATGCCTTAAAAATCTGGAGGCATTATCTATATGGTGTGACGTGTGAGGTGTACACGGATCACAAAAGCCTACAGTACTTGTTCAAGCAAAAGGAGTTGAATCTGCGATAGCGGAGGTGATTAGAGTTGCTGAAAGACTATGATGTTACTATCCTATATCACCCAGGTAAGGCCAACGTGGTGGCCGATGCATTGAGTAGAAAGTCTGCCAGCATGGGTAGTCTTGCATTCATTCCGGTCAGTCAGAGACCATTTGCTCTAGATGTCCAAGCCTTAGCCAACTAGTTCGTGAGATTAGACATTTTTGAGCCTAGCAGGGTGTTGGCCTGCACGGTCGCTCGTTCGTCTCTTTTAGAGCGGATCCGTGAGAGGCAATTTGATGATCCTCATTTGCGTGACTTGAGAGATACGGTACAGCGGGGAGGTGCCATGAAGGTAACTCTAGATGATGATGGGGTATTGAGATTGCAGGGTCAAGTTTGTGTGCCCAATTTTGAGGGGATTCGAGAGTTGATCTTAGCGGAGGCCCACATTTCGCGGTATTCTATTCACTCGGGCGCCGCAAAGATGTACAAGGATTTACGGCAGCACTATTGGTGGCGCAGGATGAAGAAAGATATCGTTGCGTATGTTTCTCGGTGTCTAAATTGTCAGCAGGTGAAATATGAGCACCAGAGGCCTGGTGGTGTATTCCAGAGAATCGAAATTCCCGAGTGGAAATGGGAGCGGATCACTGTGGACTTCATTACTGGACTTCCCTTGACTCGGAGGAAATTTGATGCTATTTGGGTCATTATTGATAGGCTGACCAAGTCAGCACACTTCATTCTAGTATTTGTCTCCTACTCATCGGAGAGGTTAGCAAAGATTTACATCAGGGAGATTGTTCGACTTCATGGGGTGCCGGTATTTATTATCTCTAATCGGGGTACCCAGTTTACCTCGCGGTTCTGGAGAGCGGTCCAGCAGGAGTTAGGCACCCAGGTTCAGCTGAGTACAGCTTTTCATCCTCAGACGGATGGCCAGTCCGAGAGGACTATTCAGATCCTAGAGGACATGCTTCGAGCCTGTGTCATTGATTTTGGAGGCTCGTGGGACCGGTTTTTGCCATTGGCAGAGTTCGCCTACAACAACAACTACCAGTCTAGTATTCAGATGGCCTCTTATGAAGCATTGTATGGTAGGCGATGTCGGTCACCGGTCGGATGGTTTGAGCCGGGAGAGGCTCGGTTGTTGGGTACAGACTTAGTTCAGGAGGCCTTGGACAAGGTCAAGACTATCCAGGAGAGATTGCGTTCAGCTTTCATGGTTGGTGAACGAGTATTGCTCCGAGTGTCGCCTATGAAGGGCGTGATGAGGTTTGGGAAGAAGGGCAAGCTCAGCCCTAGGTATATTGGCCCATTTGAGATTCTAGACCGAGTGGGAGGGGTGGCTTACAGACTAGCTCTGCCGCCTATCTTATCAGTCGTGCATCCAGTTTGCATGTATCTATGCTTCGGAGATACCACGGCGATCCCACACATGTGTTAGACTTCGGTACTGTCCAATTGGACAGTGATTTATCCTACGAGGAGGAGCCGATGGCCATTCTAGACCGGCAGGTTCGACAGTTGAGGTGGAAGAGTTATCCTTCTGTGCGTGTTCAGTGGAGAGGTCAGCCTCCTAAGGCATCATCCTGGGAGTCCGAGTCTGATATGCGGAGCCGCTACCCACATCTATTCCATGACTCAGGTACTTCTTTCTTTTGTCCGTTCGAGGACGAACGGTTGTTTTAGAGGTGGAGAATGTGACGACCAAAAGGGTCATCACTTGTTTTATTAATCATTTCGAGCTTTTGAGGTCTTGAAAACCTCGTTTATAGTTGCCTCGATTTGCATGCGCAGTCCAGGCGCAAAGCTGGAAATTTTTTTATGTTGAAACATATGAAATATGTGGAAAATTTGAAGAATTTTGATATTAATATTGATATAGTTGACTTTGGTCAACATTTTTGGTAAACGGACCCGGACCCGGACCCGTGATTTGACGGTCTCAAAAAATCCGTAGAAAAATATGAAACTTGGGTGTATGCCCGGAATCGAAATTCGATGTCTAGAACCCCGGTAAAAGAATATTTCTGTTAAATTATTTTCTGAAAATGATTAAGGAAAATGAAACTGAAATTTGATTAAAAAGAGGTGATATCGGGCTCGTATTTTGGTTCCAATGCGCGGTACAAGTCATATATGTTGGTTAAGAGCTTCCTGTAAAGTTTGGTTGAAAACGGACGTCGTTTGACGTGTTTCGGCTTTAAATTGGAAATTTTGGGAGTTATGAAATTTTGAATGAAATCTTGAGTTTTAAAGCTCAAATTATTGATTTTGATGTTATTTTGGCGATTTGATCGCGCGAGCAAGTTCGTATGATGTTTTTAAGTCAATGTACATATTTGGTTTGGAGCCCCGAGGGCTCGTGTGAATTTTGGATAGGCCACGAGATCAATTTTTCATGTTAGAAAGTTGTTGTCAGCACCTGATCTGCAGAGTTGGGAAATGCAAACAAATGTTAGCAAATGCGAATTCGCAAATGCGAACAAAAGTTAGCAAATGCGAACAAAAGTTCGCAAATGCGAACTTCCTAGTTTTGCCTTGGCTTCGCAAATGCGAACAAAAGTTCGCAAATGCGAACTTCCCATCCTTGGCTTATTTTTCAAATTCCAGAATTTGGTCGGGGTTCGCAATTGCGAACCCCTACTCGCAAATGCGAACACAGAGACCTGTAAATCACGATTTCCAGCTTCATTTTTCATATTTCACAACCCAAAACATCCATTGGCGATTTTTCACGAACTCCCTCTTCTCCAAATCATTGGTAAGTCAACTTTTACTCAATTTCTTCAAACTTTAACATCATCTATCATGTTTTCATCTTCAATTTAAGGTTTTTCATGGGTAAAAATGGGGGATTTGGGTAGAACTTAGGTTTTCATAAAAAATTGGGATTTTGACCTCAATTTGAGGTCCGATTTGAGAACAAATTATATATTTGAACTCATGGATAATTGGGTGAATTTATTTTGGTTCGAAACTCGGGTTTCGATCATGTGGGCCCGGGGTTGATTTTTACTATCTCGGGAGAATGTTGTAAAACATATATTTAGCCATGTGAACTAGTTTGTTAAGTAGAATTGATGATATTAAGTCAATTGTGTATAGATACGATCGGATTGGAGTCAAATTGGAAATGAAAAGGCATTGCTACGGATTGAGTTATTCGTAAACATTTGAGGTAAGTGTTTGTTCTATCCTAGCTTGATGGAATAGGATTATGTGCTATGTGCTATGTGATCGAGTGCGGTGTATGGGCTGTGGTGACGAGCATCCATACACTGGCGTCTTGCATAACAGTGAGTCGTTGTTAATACTTGTTGTGAGACATTTTAAAGATAAATTGTTGAACCCTTGCCGGGTTGTGAAATTGTTATTGTTTTCCCTTGCCGGGACTTTGTTGTGATGATTATTGTGTCCCTTGCCGGGACGTTTCATGATTTATTGATTTCATTCTCTGCCCTTAACTGTGATTATTATTTGGGTGAGGAAGAGTGATAATGCACGAAGGGTGATGTCGTGCCTTGATTTATTGATTATGCACGAAGGTTAATGTCGTGCCTTGTTATTGATTATGCACGAAGGATAATGTCGTGCCTTGTTATTGATTATGCACGAAGGATAATGTCGTGCCTTGTTATTGAACCATGTACGAAGGATCATGCCGTACCATGGATGTGAGGATGAGAGTAAAAGCACGAAGGGTGATGCCGTGCAACTATTTGCTATTCCTTGACTTGATATTACCTGTTTTCCATTATACTTTGGATTTTCTTGTTGATTTAATAACTGTTGTTAACTGTTGAGTTCCTTTGTGTTATTCCTTGATGAGTTGTTACTTGATTATTTCTCGTTATCTTGTGGTGTACATATATATATATAACTGCACAGGTTTATGTGGGTGTCTGGTCCTAGGCTTGTCACTACTTCGCCGGGATAGACCAGGCACTTACCAGCACATGGGGTCGGATTGTGCTGATGCTGCACTTCTGTACGTTTTTGCACAGGTCCAGGTTTCGATCAGGAGCAGCAGCGGTAGATCTTTTGCGTGGGAGTTGAGCATATTGAGACCGAGGTAGCTTGCAGGCGTCCGCAGGCCCGGCGTCTCTTCTCTTTACTTATGTTATTAGTTGTAGTCTCCTTGTTCCGAGACAAACAGATTATGTTATATTTCTTTCAGAACTTTATGTGTAGTATTCAGTAGTAGTTCGTGAGTTGGTGACTCCACGTCTTGGGTAGAGGATTTCAGTATTGTTTTACTTTGAAACTGCTTATTTCTATTTTTGATAAAGTCTTCCGCACTTATTTAATTAAGGTTATGGTTTAGTTGATAAATGGAGTATGAAATATTGCTAAAAATAGGATAGTGTGAATAAAGTGGCTTGCCTAGCTACCACGAGTAGGCGCCATCACGATCCCGATGTTGGGAAAAAATCCGGGTCGTGACACAAAAAGTCCACTCCACATCAAATTTTCCAGAATTCTAACTTTCACCATTTCAAGCCAAATTCCACTACAGACTTCCAAATCACGATCCGGACACACTCCTAAGTCCAAAATCACCCAACAGAGCTAACAGAACCATCAAAAATCAAAACCGAGGTCAAATACTAAAAAGTCAAAACTTAGTCAAACCTTTCAAATTTAAAGCTTCTAGCCGAGGATCATTCTCCCAAATCAATTCCGAATAACCTGAAAACCAAAACCGACGATTCACACACGTCATAATATATTATACGGAGCTACTCATGCTATCAAACAACCAAGTGAAATGCAATTGCTCGAAACGAGCAGTCAGATTGTAACATCTTGTAAACTGAAAAAGTGCGAAAAGATTGGAAGTAGTGTGCCATGAATGGTATTTGTTGGAAAGTTGTTCTAATTAAATCATAGATTTAAAATTCTATCATTAAAACTTTATAATTTATTTCAGGACCAATGGTTTGTCGATTCATTAGCATTTGTTTTCCTTTGTTCATCTAGAACTCCACTTAAGAACACTAAGACTAAACTAGTAGCATACATAACTCATTCTATAGCCCATATTCGTACCCCAATACGCAGTAGCTAATTTCAGCTTGTTAAGACGTGATTGGGCTTTTCAATGTAGCTCAAATTGTTGTATGTAAATCCATTGTGTCAAGAATGCCGTTATGCCTTCAGATTTTCGTTTACAGTATCTCGAATTTGCCAAGTTTATGTTACTCATGTTCACGTTGATACTATTTGATGCAATAGTTCATTTTGATTTCCTTTAAAGTAATTAAGAAATGACTAAAGGTCAAAATGGACGGGTCAAAGGTAGAATCTCTTTAAGTTATCAATATCTTTTACCTCTATGTAGCATTTCCACCTTGATTTAATTTAAGTTCACAAAACTTTGGACTGGGTCACGTTAACAATTGTTATCTAGGCTCGTGGCAGGAAGGATTCATTTCATAATGGATTCAAAAGAACAAGATGTTATTTCCAACATTCTTTTCTCATACATTTTGGACCTTTCCATATTTAATCTCAGATTTTAGGATGGATTAATTAAACTATGAACATTCATAGCACACTTTAGGTGCGATTAATAAATCGTCGGGGCTATAAATACAGTTCCTGCGATATGATCGTGATACAAGTTCCCGATTCGAGTGCGCATTTCACGTGACTTGATCTAAACTTCAAATATGTCTTTCTGAACAAAGAAACCTATAAGACAGCCTCTCATAAGACATAAAACATTAAACAAGACATAGGAATAAAAGTCTACGTCCATTTTTTTGAGTTAAAAAAAATTACTACGTGTTAAAATTAACAATCTAAAATTTCAAAGATGTCATATCTACAAAACAAACAAGACAAAATTTCCTAGTTGCAAACATTGTTATTGTTTAGTATTTTTACTCCATTGGGTTCCACGGTTTGGATTTACATGAAAATCTTGTTGTTGGGCCGGCAAAACATTCTATAAATAGCAAAGCTATTATATCAGCTCTTCACCACAAAGGAAAAACACTAATTTAAATAAACATTTTCAAACATTTAGGATGAAACTAAGTGCAACAATGAACAGGGGAATTTACTTTACCCTACTTCATTTTATTGCTTTCTTGATCCTTATTTTCATGGCTTGTAGTAACACATTAATTGTTGAAGCTCAAAGGCATAGGGCACCGGATGTAGAAGAAGGGAAATTTTCAACTGCAGTTTCTGGTCGCAGAAAGGCTATATTAACGATCAATGACTTTCGAAAAGGTGGTGGAGGAGGGGATCCATCAGAATGTAGTGGAAAATATTACGATAATTCTATTCCAATTGTGGCTTTATCAACTGGATGGTACAGTAAAGGGAGAAGATGTTTTGAAAAAATAACAATTTATGCGAATGGGAAAAGTACAAAAGCTATGGTTGTAGATGAATGTGACACAAGTAGAGGTTGTAGAAATAATATTGTGGATGCTTCTGAAGCTGTGTGGAAAGCTTTGGGTGTTCCTAAAAAAGATTGGGGTTGGCTTGAAATTTTCTGGTCTGATTAATGGATTTGATATCAATGGTTTTCTTGGTATAGTTTTCATTTCAATAAGTATCTGAAATAAACTGATAGCAAGGCTCATTTAGTAGCCTTAATCTGCTATCACAATAATAAGGACGGTTAACCCGTCGTTATCTTTTATTTGACTTAATATGCAAAAGTTATTTTACGCTATCCGTCAGTGTAAATAAGTTAAACTCGAATAATAGTACTTGTTTCTTTGATCTAATAATACCTTGATGCCAAATGTTCTTATTCGCTCACAACACTAGATAAAGGTTTTGAATATCTATAGTAAAAACTATATAATACTAGTTGTATGGTTTCTTTGATCTAGGGGTGTCAGATTGGCAGGTTGGACCGATATTTGACGGGTCAAAATGAATTGAGGAGCAAGTTAAATAATCCGCCCAAATTGGGCTAAGATGAGACGGATATACAGCAAAAGACTATAATACTTGTCACTGGAAATGTATTCAATATAGAAATTGTACAAGCAACTGAACAAAGTAGTGGCAGTGGCAAAACAAGAAACAAATTACGTCAACATAGAACTTATTCACTATAGTAGTCTCTCATTATTTCTAGTATAGGAATGCAGATACAGACAAATCCAGAGCTTAAGCAATCCCCAAAAGTTTCTTGATATCCTTCTGCAAAAACAAAGGCAGAAACATTCATCAGCAACGCCTTCAACAAGGAAAGACAACTATAGGAGAGGAGAACGATGGATTCTTACCTCCATACTAGCTGGAGCAGTGGTTGGAGAGTAGCGATCAACGACGTTTCCTTCTTTGTCAACAAGGAATTTGGAGAAGTTCCACTTGATACTATCTCCAAAGAACCCACCTTTGCTTGATTTCAAGAACTTATACAGTGGAGCAGCATTATCACCATTCACATCAACCTAAATCATTAATAACCTAAGCAGTTAATACATAATACTTGTTTCTTCTTTTTTCGGATCTAGGAACTTGTAGCATTCTTGATTGACGATATGTGCTACACAGATATGGAAATATGCAATGACCAGAAGAAAAAAGTATTAGCGTCATTGCAACCTTATCAAATATGGGGTACTCGGCCTTGAAGCGAGTGCAAACCATGTTCTGGATCTCTTCAATGCTTCCAGGCTCCTGCCCACCGAACTGGTTGCAAGGGAATGCAAGAATCTCCAGACCTATGTAACATGGTGAGGATATATCAACACGCTGAACTTAACATAACGTACGTATTTTATTAAGTTTTCTTTGCAACGTGAAGGGGCTCTGGATAAGTGCCTCCATGCTTCGGACTACATAAAAAGGAGTGTTTTCTGACATTAGTTCGTTCGATCAGCATCAAATTTAGGAGAGCAGAAAACAAACCTTGATCCTTGTACTTCTTGTATATCTCGGTCATGTCAGTATAGTTCGAATTTGTCAGACCACTGCAGCAGAAGATGAAATCAATTGATGTTTGTCAGCATATGTTGAACATCATAACAGACTGATATCATAACCATAATGAATACTCTTCCCAACTATTCACGGTGGATTTCACCGTAAGACCGTAGAAAGAAAAAAAACAGAACATTTTATCTGAAGCTGCACATCAACTTGTTATTTGTGGTACTACAAAATAGCACTTATCAGATTTCTTTAAACTAAGCAGAGTAAGAATGTTTATGTCCCACGCCAGAAAGTCAATCAACAACCTTCTCAAATTACAGTAGATCAAATTCATATACTCGAATCCAATCTAGAAATGTTCCATCACCATGTTTTAAACATCAGTTTTTATAGTTTGCCACATGCATAATATTTCCATCACACGGAAGGAATGCCTTATTCATAAGATCAAATAGGATGATAAGGTTTTAGTTCACTTTCTGAGAATCTGAAAAAGGCGGAGTTTATATTCAATTGAACTCGGAAAAACCAGACCATGCTAAGTTGATATGACAGAAGACAACAGATCAACAAGTTGCGGTAGGTCAACACAATGGTACTTTTCAGAATTCTGAGTATCAAACCACATTTGCAAATAAATAGACGTTAAATAATTTGTATGCATTCTTTCACTTGATCGATGAAAAACCAATTCCAATGTGAAATTCTGCTCGGGATACTTTCAGTCAATTCTATGGAAACCAACACATAGGAACTTTACAACTACAAGGAGCAAATAAAACCATAGAAAGAGGTCTCAAACATATAATAAGAAGAATATGAAGTTAATACATACCACTGTGATGCAACATTGACAATAATAAGGACCTTTCCCTTGTAAATGCTGAGATCAACATCATTACCCTTAGCATCCTGTAAAAATCAAATGAAGTTCAGTAATACAAAATCTTGTCAAGATTATATCTTAAACTGTATTATCCTGAGGAAAAAAAAAATACTCTCAACCTTAGTGTTATATAAATGAAAAAACACTTAAAAGAATATTTTTACTATAATGAAACGAAAACGATCCCCAAGTTTGGATAACAAATACTGCAACAGGCCTAAGTTTGATACTAGCCCTAAAAGGATACCATATATCACAAGTCAACGTCTTCTGAAAGAGCAGCCCGGTGCACTAAGCTCTCGCTATGTGTGGATCCGAAGAAGGATCAGACCTCTATGGTCTATTGTACGGACCCTTACTCTGTATTTCTTCGTATTTCCAAGAAAGTATTTTCACTATCGAACCCGCGACCACCTTTTCACATGACAACAACTTTACCAATTACGTCGAGGCTCCAGCCTTCCCTTCTAAGTCTACACCTTCTACTTATCCTTTTTTATAATGACCGAGAAATCTTCAAGTGTCAGTTCTCACTGCACACGGTGTGAAATTCAATGTATGAAGGGATTGATTTGTTCAACATGTGACGTGCGCCTAACCAACCAACACATCACAAGGTATGCTCAGACCATAATCTTTTTTCCTCTAGCACTAAGAGGGTTCGATGATTCTCAATCTAATTCATTTAACAAGTTACCCCAACTACCTATACAACAGGGATTCTCTCTTTACAGCAAACTCATAAATGAGTAAAATAATGAATTATCATTTAAATTGTTGCTTATCTAGGATATTCATATTCATACAAAGAAGGCATAATAATTTACAAACCCACAAAACCAAAATGATGCCTCAAACTCAAAACCCCTAATTCGTAGACCAAAAAAAAAATAAACAAAAGCATAAATGGAACAAAAATGAACGACCTGTACACAAAAGAAAACAAAAAATGAATTATCTTTCTCATATTTTTTTTATGGTGGTGATTCCTATCTATACAAAAACAGTGTTCGATCACTTACAAACCGAACAAATGATGCCACATAACTCAAATTTTCTGATTATTAGACTAATAAAAAAACAGAAACATCTAATTATAAAAAAAACAAAAAAAAAATAGGGAAAACCCCAAAATTATAACAAAGTAAAAGTGTTGACCTTGACAGTGAAGTCATAAATTGATTGAGGCTTGCTGGATTGACTGGCCATGGTACTATAATCTGATCTTAAACAAAACAACTCAAATCTCTTAGCGGAAACAACAGAATTGGAAAGAACTGTTTGGATCGGCCGAATAGATACAGAATTGAAATGGGTTGGCTTTAGAATTGAAGAAAATTGCCTAAGGAAACTGAGATTTTTTCTTGGTACGAGAACACGAGTTACAGAATAAAGCATTAGCTTAGATGAATTTATAGATTTTTCAGAAGATGCTTTCTAAGGTCAAGTACCTTAAATTTAAAACCGTGTGTGAACGCTGCATACAGAGATAAAGACACGGTTTGACACGTGCCCCGATCAGAAAGTGACACGTGACAGAATATATGGTGAACACGTTCGTCATTGGACTTTCATAAACTAATAACATATATTGATATTCCTTGTCAAGATCAATAAATTAGATCTCAATCCCTAATAAAATGATTTAATGAATATCCACTATTTTGGTTCCATTTATTGGATAGTATTAATTTGTTTAAAGAAATGAGTTTCTAAAATTGGAACTGTATCTCGAAAAAAATACTTTCAGAACTGTCAAATCTTATATTTAATGTTATAGTAACATACTTCCCCCGTTTCAAGGTTTCAATTGCGTGAACATATTTTTTTTAATCCACACATAAAAGAATGACTCGCTTTATTATTTATGAAATAATTTAACTTTATGTAATAATATATAGTTACACAAAATATATTTATTTTATTTATACTACAAATTTAAAAGTTTTTCTTTTTTCCTTAAACTCCATGTCCAGTCAAATGGATTCACATAAATTGAAACGGAGTAGGGATAAACAACCAAAAATAATCAATTTAGACATACAAAGTTCTAAACATACTTTAGTTTTCTTATATTCTCTTGTAATACTGAATTTAGATATTCTCTTATATCAAGAGCTTTAACATTTCGTATAAATTTTCTTTTTGCGCCATTTGTATCCAATTGAACTTTCTTATCTTCTTTATATATATATAAAAGAATGGACCTTGTACCTAACTGAACCCAAAAAACTAGCTTGTGAGGTAAGAATTGCCCAAACCATATAATGAGACCAATGACCTCAAATTCCTTCGATATATATATATATATATATATATATATATATATATATGTTATATATATATATATATATATATATATATATATATATATATATATATATGTTATATGTTTATTGATTTTTTTTTACAAATTGGTATCATATGACACCACAAAATGTGTCGGCATATTATCACTTTTAGTCGTACCAGAAACTATTTATATTTGGTGGTTTAAAAATAAAATATGTATAATTTTTGTATATATATTCTAACTATTATTTCAGGGCGGCTATGCAGTGCTTTATTTTCAAATATTTTTGTCATTGTAGCGCTTATAGATTTGTGTATTTTGGTAGAATATGATGAAATCATTTCAAGTGGCTTTGGCTAATTACATTTACGGTCGAGATCATTTATTCAAGATTGTTAATAATGGATGTAATAGTGTGAAATAAGTATGTTTTTCTCGTGGCGTTTGTGGTTCATTATCTAGATGTTTTTCTTTTTCTTTTTCTTTTTTCTATTAACTCACGTAAGCAATGATGTGAAGGTATATGCTTTGAACTTGTATCTGAAAATAAATATTTTCGCTGGGGCCCACATATAATAATCCAATTAATTGGGTTCATATTTTATTGTCAAAGTTATGCTCTTTTTGTAACTTAATACTTTTCCAAAGTTAAAAAGTATTTCGCCAAACTTTTAGAAAAAGAAAATTAATAGTAACTTTTATCCAATATATTATTTTAAAAAATACTTTTAAAAAAAACTCATAAAAGCTTGACCAAATTCTAAATTATTGCTCAAAAATATTTTTGAAATTACAACAACAATAACAATAACGACTCAGTGAAATCTTACTAGTGGGGTTTGGGAAGGGTAGAGTATACGCAGTCCTTACCCATATTCCGAAGGAGTAGAGAACCTATTTCGGAGAGATTTTAGGCTGAAGAAGACAAAAAGATAAAAAAACGATATTAGTAACACCACTGAAATAATACGAAACAAACATGCCAAATTTCTATTATACAAAACGATATGAAATCAAGTAAAAAAAGATACAACGCACAGTAGAAGCAAAATAGTATCCTTTCCAAACTAATCTCACAAAGGTATGGTATAAAACAAGACTCAACTAATTAACAAAAATATAAACTATTTCTCATAAAAAATAAATAAAAAGTATTTATATTAAAAATATTTTTTAAAATAAGCTGACTCTATAAAAAACGGCCGAACAAGCTATAAATCTTCTGGAAACTTTCAGAGATTTCAATGAACGAACGTTTAAGGCACTAAAAGACAGTCTCCTGGTTTCCACCTGTTCAGACAATATGGATAGAGCTATAATTTATAAATATTGTCCAAAATGGAGAGACAGTTTAGGAAATTAAAATTGAATTAGCAAGTCTAATTATACTTCGTTTTGGATTGTTGAGCCATTTCTTCTGCCGTACGTCATCTGATTCTGGAAGGCTGATTTAATTTCATTTGAGATTCCATAAGTTTCTTATTAGTTTTTGTTTCTATGATGGTAATATTCGGACTAGTTTAGGTTCACAATAATAATACAGTATAATTTTAGAAGTAAAGTTAAGAAAAAATAGTTTGTTGGTGGCCAAGTGAATAGAAAAGAAATAATTATTTATCCATATCACTATTAGCTAAAAAATCAGTTGAATAAAGAATGTTTAAAAATAGATTAAATATAAATAATAATCATATTATCTACGTAGAAATCTATATTGTATTAAAAGGAGAGTAGTATGCATTGTGGTTAACACTCTCTTTGGATCATTGTTCTCCATCGTTTTATAATGTATTATATTGTAATGAATCGTATTGTATCGTACCGTTTTATGAATATAATGTTTGGATAGATTGTATTGTTTGTTATATTTGCTGTTTGGTTTGATTGTATCTTACTATATTGTAACTGATAAGTTCACTAAAATACCATCAACTGCGTAAATATTAAATTTAACAAAAAAAATATGCATAAAATATTTTAAAAAGCAAAACACAAGGAGGAAAAAAATACCTTAAGAAAGCACAACAAAGGAGCGAGACAGAAGAAGTCAAAATAAAGGAGTACAACTAATTAGAATTGAGTTAAAAGCAAATTAAGATAGGAGAAAAATAAAAGAGAAGATGGCTAAACACATTTAACGTTGCCGACAGAGGTTCTAGAAAAAAATAAAGTAGGTTATAGTTTGGAGATTAGGTGTTAAAATAGGGGAAAATAAAGGTAAAATAAAATTGTGGAATTATAAGTTAGGGCATAATTAGAAAAAAAAAATAGAAAACAATCCCAACACACCAAATTGATTGTTTCAAAAAATGGAACTTTTTATTGTTCCGAAATAATGAATTTAACAATAAATTACTAACACTATATATATCAGTTATATTCTCTTTTACAGGTGATGCACACATACCAAAGTTAAGCACGAATTGAGAGCAAAATAGCAAGACATTTTGTAAGCAATTACTGTGAGATTTAAGATTGTGATCCTGAAGCTACACGATTAATATAATACATATTATTAACGGACATGAATTAAATAAGGTAGATAGTTAAAAATTGTGCCCTTATATAAGTTCCCCTTCCATATCTTGGATCCCCGTTCTTTTTTTTTTTTTTTGTAAAGGTAAAGGATAATAATAATAATAATAATAATAATAATAATAATAATAATAATAATAATAATAATAATAATAATAATATTGTCCTAAGGGACATGTCCTATAGGGTCATCATGATTACATACTTGTTCTATGCTACCCAGGGTATTGTCGTTTCCAAGTTATGCCAAAATATTACATACCAACAAAGTACATTCCCTAACATTATTCTTACCCTCCTTGTCCTTGAAATATTTATTTTCCACAAAATTAGGAGGTTCCCGAAGAAAACTAGTTATAGTATATGGACGTTGAAGTAAAGCTTCCTTGGCCAAGAGGTGTGCCACCTTGTTTCTTTCACGAAAATTATGGTTCATTCTGGTTTCCCCCTCTGCGTTATCTTCTCCATTAAGTGTATGCATTCATCAAGCACACTCTTGTAAGTAGGGTAGTCTTCTTCTAGAAAACGTATTACCTCCGTAGCATCTGTCTCTATTTCATATGGTATGAAATTTCCCCGCATGGTTATGTGCAAGCTTGCCGAAAAGCTAGTAACTCTGAATGTATTGGTGAGGTACTTTCACACTTTGCTTTGAGCGCATTACCCAATCTTTATTATTATTTCGTATGACACCACTAATGTCACCCTGCATGTTTTCTCCATTGAAAGCACAATGAATGTTAATTTTGTACTAATCCTTAGGAGGTGAAAGCCATTTTATCTTTACTTTAATAAAGGAGTTAACATTGGGTTTCGTAGTGGCTAATAATTGGTATTCTAGTGCTAGCTTAAAAACTTTGCTTGTGTTTATTTTGTTAGCAGTGTTATTGGCATTATTTTCATTCCTAGTATTTCATATAGACTATAAAACAAATGGAAATACAATTTTCCAGTAGGTAAGGTTGTTTTGAGATTTAGGGGATTTGTCCGTTAGGAAATCAACTCAATATTCTTGTGGCCGAGGGGAGTTCAAAGGAACTCCTATAGATGCCCAAAATATTTTTGCCACTTTACTTTCCCAAAATATATGTAGTACGTAGGGGTGTACATAGGCCGGGTTGATTATGATTTTTCAATTACCAAACCAAACCAATAGTGTCAGATTTTTAAATCTATAAACCAAACCAAACCAACGAAATCAGATTTTTCAATATCGGATTTTCGGGCTTTCGGGTTTTTTTCCGATAAGTCGTCATAGCAAAAATATATAACTTGTGCTTTACATACTTTTCTAATCCTACAAGGATACAACTATATGATGTATTTTTAAGAAAATAATACAATAATATGAGATGCGTCATAACATTGTACTAAAATATTCAATAACAAAAAATACTAAAATCCATAAAAAAAATATTACTAAGTAATAAGCCATAATAAATATTAACATAATCTAAAAGTAATATATAAGTCATGCTTAAATAAGTATAACTATAAGTATATTAGTTATACAACTAAGCACTAAAGAAAAAGATAAACTAAGTTATGCATTTTCAATATAAATAATGCAAAACTAAAAAAATAGATATCCACACTATTATCATTTCTATTGTTGAATTGAATTTTCTTAGTTAGCATTAGTATTGATGTAAAGCTTATTTCAATTATTATCTTTATGAATTATAAAATTTATTGGACCATTCAAGAATGTTAATTCCAAACTTGAAACAATATGTTTAAATATAAAACTTAAAAAAAGTTTAAGAAATATTTATGAATTGTATTAAAAATTTATTTATATGTATAAAATATTTGTAAAAATTGAATAAATATAATATCGGGTTGGTTTGGTTTCGCTTTGACTTTTTTTAGTTAAAACTAAACCAAATCAATTATGGTCGGATTATTTTTTCCAACACCAAACCAAGTCAAACCAACCCATGATCGGATTTTTTTTTCGGTTTGACTCGGATTACCGGTTTGGTGCGATTTATCGGTTTTCTTTGTACACCCCTAGTTGAAGGGATTCATTGTTATTACAAATAGGGCAATTTATATCAATGTTGACACCTATTTTCCCTAGTTATTCTCTAGTAGGTAGCCTGGAGTGACAACATTTTCATAAAAAAAAATTAATTTTCCTAGGGCAGTCTAACTTCCATACCCAATCAAAATTGTAGCCCGTGTAGTTAGGTTTGTCATAAATATTATTATCAATAAGTTTAGGATAAGAAGAGGTTGTGAATATACCACTAGTGTTTATAGACCAAACAATTGTGCTATCTTGATTGTTGGATGTGGTTAGAGAGTGGACGCGATTAAGGATATTGATGGGGAGATTAAAAGAAATTTGGACATATCCCATGCATTTTGGTTCTTTATGTCTTTGAGAGTAAGCTCACTTTCCTTTTTATTGAGGGGACCTATAACATTCTTCCTTAGTGATCCAAACGTAGGGATCCAGTTTGTGTCCCAAATGGACATGTTGGATTTTTATCCACTGGTCATTTAATGCCCTCTCTACAATAGTTCCAATCTTCTAAGAGGCTTTTCAAGTGTGAGAGGCCTTATTTGTCGATTTTGTTTGATTGTAACAACTGCTAATAACACGTACCCAAGCAGAAGAGTAGTTATTTAGAAGCCTCCACACTAGACTTGTTAGTAGGGATAGATTCTTGTTCTTAGATTTTCTAATTCCCAATTCCCCCATTTCTTTGGGCATTGTTACCTTATCCTAATTTTTTAAGTGAATCTTCTTTTTTTCAGTAGTAGTACCACATAGGAAATCCCTTTGAATTTTGTCAATTTCTTGGAGGGTTCTACTAGGGAGCATTGATAACTGCATTTGGTGGTTAGGGATTGTGTTAAGAGTGGATCTAATAAGGGTATACCTTCCTATTATATTGAGCCAATTGGCATTCCAAACGTTTAGTCTGACCCTCATTTTCTCTATTAGAGGTAAATAGTCCTTATGCTTATAAGGGGTACCACTCATTGGAAAACCTAGGTAGCTACCAAAGTCCTTACTGACCTTAATCTCTAACAAGGAAGTGATCCAATTACACATGTCCTTTATGCAATTCTTAGATAGAAGTAATTTAGACTTTTCTTTGGTGATGTTTAGGTCAGATAAATGGCAAAAGATAACCAAGTTCTTTTTCATGGTATTAATTGTATTCTTATTAGCTCTACCCATTATGTTCGATCATCAGCAAAAAATTAATGGAGGGGAGGGGGGAGCTTTGCCTATTTAATAATACTGAATCCTATCGAAGAGTGTCAACTTAACGTTCAATATTTTTGGATAGCATGTCTATACATAAAATAAAAATGTAGGGTGACATTGGGTCCCCTTGCCTTGAAGGGCAGAAATCCTTAGTTTTATTGCTAACAAGGATTGAGATAGACGTAGAAGAAATACAACTCAGAATAAGAGAGAAAATATTAGGAGGAAAATTATGGAACCTTAGAGCTTGATAAACAAATGACCATTCCAATTTCGATCCAATTTATCGAAAGCCTTTTCTAGAAGATCTTGTTCTTTCCTATTGGGAGAAAACATCAAATATCAATAAGATTCCTATTTTCTTATTTTCTCAGTCTTATTTTCCATTATTATTCTTTATATTAATAACAATGATGTAACTGGTTGTTGGAAACCCGAATTATTCTTTTATTTGTTTTGACCACAAAAATTGTTTTTTTTGTTAAACATGTATGTATTTGAATAATGGAACCTTTTTCTTAAGAAAATGCTCTCCCCTCTCTCACAACACTAGTTTATTCGGGAAACTAGAAAAAATAAATAGAATTAACATTTAGTAATTCTCAAAAATAAATAAATAAATAAATAGAAATAACAAGAATTGACCGTCTACGTGTAACATATCTATACTGTCAGAATTTATTCAATCTTTCAAATAGATTATTTATAGTTATGGAGAATGCATCTTGGAATTTCTCCAGCTTAGACTTTGGATCTCCGTACACTAATCCAGGTAACAACTCATAAATAATGTACCTTCTCATGTTCTCTCTTTCTTTAGCTGGAATTTGCATAAGCCTCTCTACTACATTGACTTTCATATTTCTCACATCTTCTTGATCTATGAAAACTGAGTATTTTTTATGATCTTCTGGTAAATGCCATGAATATTGATAGTACGCGGTAAAGGGATCAAAAATCACAGGTATACAACCTGATATTAATGAATCGAAAACTGATTTTCGTGTTGGACTATCACCTGGAGGCTGCAAGCAGAATTCAGATTCCATGAATAGCTCAATTATGGACTCGGGCTGGTCACATTTACCTGAGTTACAATTCAAGAATTTGCATTCTTCATCTTTAGTTGAAGTGCATTGGTTGATCAACATTGACCTTATGTTCTCTGGTGCACCAGGCCTAGCTGCACCAGCAAAGGACACGAGGCTTTTTCGATTTGACTTGATGATCCTGAGCTGCCATGTGATTATATCATCGTCTGATTGTGGATGGAAATAAGTTGGATGAGGTATTCCTATGTCGTTAACATGCCATGGTTGTCGTTCAATCAAGAGCTTAACCGGATTCTGCATTTCGTCTAGTTCCAAGAACCTACTCCCCCATTTTGTGTCACTGGATCTTCTGAAATCCCATGAAATTTTTCCTAAAACAAAGACATGATCATTACCTGATTTTTGAAACCAATGTTTTTGTGACTCTAGCCATCTTACTAGGTCTAGTCCTAACGTGTCCTTGACATCGTTCGAGACATTCTTGAAATGCCATCTCAAGATATCCAATCCACCATAGAAAGGCACATAAAATAGCTTAGCTTCATCTGCATTATATACTCTACAAGGATGATTCATAACGCGCGAATGAAATATCTGCTCCAACGAATACTGATGTGTTTGGTACCACCCTTTGCCAAGTTTCTGTATCGATTCTCCCATTGCATCATTGCTGAAGTACTTGCAAAGGTTGACCCAAGGAATCATATCTGCACATTGAGCTACCAAGTCTTTGTTGAACTTTGTTGGTAATTCATACACATAAATTCCCTTGCCATCACATGTTGTATGATTTTTGCTCGTTGCAGCCCACGAACGATGCACCTGCAATTGATCCTCCACATCATTGTAAGCCATCTCTAGTTCCTCATCACCACTTTTAACCATGTTGTTTCTGAAAGAAAGAATTTGATTTCCTGCAATAGAATTAACTGATACACTTGTACTTGTTTGTTTCTCACTAGGAATGAATGTGGAACTCTCGTTCACACGCGAAATTGGGATGTCAAGAGAACTAGATTTTTGTATCAAAACATCAACAACATTATCCGTTGATGTTGAACTTTCATTGACCATTGTTGTTGCAATATCAAGAGGACTAGATTCTTTTAGCAGAACATTGACAACATTATTAGTGGATGTGGAACTTTCATTGACCATTGGCGCTGGAACATCAAGAGGACTAGATTTTTGTATCAAAACATCAACAACATTTGACGGGGTATCCTTTGTATCAACTAAAATGGAAGGAGAAGTGACATTGATAGGAGAAATCGCGGTGTCAAGATTAGGTTCAGTGCCAGCAGAAATGCAATAAAGATTGTTCAGTTTGCGCGATGAGACGCAGACATGTACAACTTTACCAGAAATAATGGTAGTAGAAGAAGACCATAAGAAGATGAGAATCAAGATGAGGACTATAGTTGGTATTCTAAAGAAAAGTTTAGCTAAAAAAGAAGAGAAAAAGAAGCTAAATTCTTTAGGTTCAACTCTTTTGTTAATCTTAGCTTTCTTCTTTGAAACAGAAATTGCCATCTTACTGGCTAACAATCAAAATTTTCTTGATCTTTCTCTTTTCAGCTCTTCTTTTCTAATAAGATTGGGTATTATTTGTTTGATTTCTTTTCAAAGAAATTGTCTTAACATGGCAGCACGTACTAACATGAAAAATCCCAATATATGCAGGCACGTTTATATGTTCCAATGCACTTATACAGCAGAAAATATTAACAAAGAAAAAGTCAATGTTCCCTTTTGTATAATATTTTGCATGCTACCAAATCACAAAGAGTCAAGAACATGGTATATATATAATGCCACCATTACTAGTGGTTACGAAACATATTTTAGCAAACCTAAGCATAACAACAACAACAAAAACAACAACCCAACGAAATCCCACAAGTGAGGTTTGGGGAGGATAGTGAGTACGCAAACCTTGCCCTTATACTGAGGGAGTAAAAAAACTGTTTGCGAAAGACCCTCAGCTAAAGAAAACAAAATATAACAAATGCATCAGTACCATCAACAAAAGACATAGAAATAATAACCGCCACATAAGAACTCGAAAATAGATGGAAAGCAGTAGTAAATAAGACCCTATATTATGGAAAACAGAAAAATAGTGTGAACACAACATTATCCACCAGCCAAACCTAAACATAAGTTCCATGAAACTAGTGTTGGAGGTGCTGATTAAAAAAGTTGATGAAAGAAATAGTAGATATTAAGAGTAGAGTTTATTATACTTAAAGATGGAGACTGGCCATGAGGATTTTTGTTAATTGTCCTGATCAATATTTTAAGACAAGAGGGGTTGCTCTGATGATAAGCAACCCCCACTTTCAACCGAGAGGTTGTGAGTTCGAGTCTCCCCAAGAGCAAGGTGGGAAGTTCTTGGAGGGAAGGATGCTGGGGTCTATTTGGAAACAGCCTCTCTACCTAGGGTAGAGGTAAGGTCTTCATACACACTACCCTCCCCGGACCCCACTAAGTGGGATTATACTGGGTTGTTGTTGTTGTTGTTGTTGTCCTGATCAATATTTTGTTAGTAACTATCATCCAATGCCGGAGCTAAATACACAAGGAGCAAAAGAAAGAACAAGTAAAACTGAGACCTAGTCATCCACCAACTCACAACATACTATCCGTCCTAGCAGGCAGCCGGCGGAGGAAATTAATGGGCATTAAATTATAGGTTCTACAGGTTCAACTGAACTCGTTGTCTTTTCGCTGGAATTATGTAATGAAGATAGCCATGGCACCAGGGTCACGCCAACTAACCAGCGACTGAAATGGCTCCCCTTGGGTTACGAAATCCACCAGCCATATTCCATAGCCTATCATATAAGGTTGGTTGGAAATGTGTCATACTCTTCAATCTTCATCTAGCTCATCAGGGTGGTTCAGCAAGTGATAATTTTAAGTTCATGTGAGGAGGATACCTACCTATTAGAAACATGTAAAGAAAACAATAACAATAACAACAACTACGCCTCAATTCCAAACTCAAGTTGGGGTCGGAAGCTAATGTGACGCGTGCCTAGCTGAGCTTCTCCCAACGATATATTTTATTTGGTATTATGATGAATGTTCATCTTCACAATGACATTGCTAACTGGTGTAAATATAAGCATTTGGATGTACCAATATCATAATATCTATTTTGAATCATGGTTAGTGAAAAATTCATATAGCGGTCCCAACTAGTTTGGAACTGATACGTAAGGACAGACACAATACATTTTAGCCAAGTTTGACAAAAAATACAGATCATTCAAAATTTAAATACATAAAAGTAAAACAAGGAAAAAGAAAATGGGTCCACGTGAAATAAACTTATTAATCAAAATCTGGGTGGATGACTTCATGCATTAAAACATTCACCTCCTATTAGTATCTCAAATAATCCTTACACAAGAAGCACCAGTGGTCTAGTGGTAGAATAGTACCCTGCCACGGTACAGACCCGGGTTCGATTCCCGGCTGGTGCATTTGAGGGCGATGAAGTTACTTCGCAATAATGGTGACGATGGGTCGTCACATACATCTGACTTATGATGAAAAGATTGTGCATCCGAGCTCTCATTTTTTCCTTCCAGCTCTTTTGTTTCTCCCCTCATTTGCGACCAGATCTAATTTTTTGGCACCGGTTTTGCAGCTTGCTAGATTTAAAGAAAATCGTAGTTTAAAGTTATAATAGTATCCGTATCCGCACTTTGCGCAGAGAATAATAAATATAATTTTTCATAAGAAAATAGATACAAAAAGCAAGAAATGCTATTATTTTTTGGCACATGTTAATGTAATAAATAACAACAACAATAACAAGTCAATATAATCCCACTTAGTGGGGTCTGAGTGGGGAGGGTAGTGTGTACGCAGACCTTACTCCTACCCTGGGGTAGAGAGGCTGTTTCAAAATAGACCTTCGGCATCCTTCCCTCCAAGAATGTAATAGATATTTGCATAATAAAGTAGTAAGAAAACACAATAAAAATAAAAAACATATGGTTATTTCCTGAAGTTCAATAATGCTCTTTATAGCCTCAAAAAAGCAAGTCATGTATACCAGCTAGATTGCCACAAACAAATGATACTTATTATTTTTTGGAACGTTTTAATGTAATAGATAACAACAATAACAACAACTCAATATAATCCCACTTAGTGGGGTCTCAGGAGGGTAGTGTGTACGCAGACCTTACCCTACCCTGGGGTAGAGAAGCTGTTTCAAAATAGACCTTCGGCATCCTTCCCTCCCAGAATGTAATAGATATTTGCATAATAAAGTAGTAAGAAAATACAATAAAAAAAAACATACGGCTATTTCCTGAAGTTCAATAATGCCTTTTATAGCCTCCAAAAAGCAAGTCATGTATAACAGCTAGATTGCCACAAACAAATGCTATTATTTTTTGGAACATGTTAATGTAATAGATAACAACAACAACAACTCAATATAATCTCACTTAGTGGGGTATGAGGAAGGTAGTGTGTACGTAGACCTTACTCTTACCATGGGGTAGAGAGGCTGTTTCAAAATAGAACTTCGGCATCCTTCCCTCCAAAAATGTAATAGATATTTGCATAATAAAGTAGTAAGAAAACACAATAAAAATAAAAAAACATACGGTTATTTCCTGAAGTTCAATAATATAGCCTAAAAAAAAGCAAGTCATGTATACCAGCTAGATTGCCACAAACAAATGCTATTATTTTTTGGAACATGTTAACGTAATAGATAACAACAACAACAACTCAATATAATCCCATTTAGTGGGGTCTGAGGAGGGTAGTGTGTAGGCAGACCTTACTCCTACCCTGGGGTAGAGAGGCTGTTTCAAAATAGACCTTCGGCATCCTTCCCTCCAAGAATGTAATAGATATTTGCATAATAAAGTAGTAAGAAAACACAATAAAAAAAAACATACGGTTATTTCCTGAAGCTCAATAATGCCTTGTATAGCCTCAAAAAAGCAAGTCATGTATACCAGCTAGATTGCCACAAACAAATGCTATTATTTTTTGGAACATGTTAATGTAATAGATAACAACAACAACTCAATATAATCCGACTTACTGGGGTCTGAGAAGGGTAGTGTGTACGCAGACCTTTCTCATACCCTGGGTAGAGAGGCTGTTTCAAAATAGACCTTCGGCATCCTTCCCTCCAAGAATGTAATAGATATTTGCATAATAAAGTAGTAAGAAAACACAATAAAAATAAAAAACATACGGTTATTTCCTGAAGTTCAATAATGCTCTTTATAGCCTCAAAAAAGCAAGTCATGTATACCAGCTATATTGCTACAAACAAATGCTATTATTTTTTGGAACATGTTAATGTAATAGATAACAACAACAACAACTCAATATAATCCCACTTAGTGGGGTCTCAGGAGTCGGGTGTGAATCAGCTCTGCTGTGATATACTTGGATCTGAACACAAGGTGCAGGGAGTCGGGTGTGAGTACTTCCAACTCAGCGGTAATAAAAGTAAATAATGCTGAAGGAAAGAAAACCACGCAAAGCACTATCTCATGCTACACAATACGGAACTATTTTTAAACTTCAATACACTATCATTTTATTCCTTTTCAGCATATGTGAGTAGATTATTTAGAAATCTCAATTTTTTTAGCTTTTCTTCTTTCATGATAACATACCAATACCTGGGTACAATCTCAAGTAGTGCAAGTCTGCACTCAAATCAGCCCCTTGGGCTCAGCACTCCTTAACAATTTCCACCAGGAGATCTGGTCAATAAGGCAAATAATGCATGGGTGCCACTAATGTATGAGTGCTAAATGTTATGCCACGTAGTACATGTAAACCAATATATGTATGCCATGCAATGCATATGACGTTGTGGCGTATAGCCCGATCCATGCAAAGGCGCCCGTGCTCACTGTGGGGGTTCAGACTCCGGAGGGGCTCCAACAGCGCAATATCAATATCACACCTGCTGCGGCGCGCAGCCCGATCCATATATCACTGCAGCGTGCAGTCCGATCCATGCATGTATAAGCATATGCTCACATAAATCGTCATGCTCTCACATATGGCCCTCGGCCCAAATCAGTCTAACAAACAATCAAGAAAGTCCCTCGGACAACAGTATCATATTAGCTCACAACTAAAATGTCATTAAGACCTTGTTCAATACTGAGTAGAAAAATACCGTTTTTAAAACCTTAGATTGAGATAAAATATGCACAATATTATCAAGGCAATAATATCAATCCCTGAAGGATTCAGATAATCGGCACGAAGCCCAAAACATGATAATCAGTCCAATTCTTGATAATTTATATCTTTATTAGGATGTCAATTCAAATTTCAAGCAATTAGGTGTTATTATTTATTAAGCGGGACGGACCAAGTCACAATCTCCAATGGTGCTCTACCCCACGCGCGTTATTCGGCGTGCAAGTCACCTCAATACAGCACTAAGCTATGCAAGTCCGGGGTTTACTAACCCTCAGGACATCATTTACAAGTATTACCCACCTCGATCCAGCAAAATCTCAAGCCCGCGATGCCTTAGCTCCGCGAACCAGCATCCACGCACGTCAAAACTTGCCAAAATCAGTACAAATATATCAAAATAGGCTAATGGAACATTACCCAATCGAAACAACTCGAATTACACCAAAACCCACAAAGTTGCCAAAACCCGACTTTCGGTACGCTTCTAGAAAAATTACAAAAGTTACATTTTCGGGTTCCTTATATCAACACGAGTCCATACATATAAAGTTTATCAAAATCGGACTCCGTTTGCTTATTCAAATCGATGTTTTACCATAACCCAGGCTTAGGGCAAAAATTCCCCATTAAACTTCCCATTAACAGTTAAATAATCGAAAATTCTATGATAAAATCACGTATTTAGGACATAAAACTTATCTCTGATGATTACCCGGTGAAATTCTCTTCCATTCCCATCAATATGCTCTTTAAGAACTCAAAAATGGAGGTTATGTGTATAAGGGTCGCGAATACGCTGTTCTGATTTTTAATATTTATGGCAGACAGTTAACCCTATGCGATCGCAGCCATTAGCGCAATCGCAATGTACAAAATTTCCTGAGCTCCAAAATGTTATATGCGATCGCGGCCCTTGGCACGCGATCGCGATGCACAAAAATCTGGGCGACCAATTTCCTTCTACGCGATTGCAGCCTTGGCTCGCGATCGCAGTGACCAACCTATTACTCCTACGCGATCGCAACACTAACTCCGCGATTGCACAGCTTCCAAACTCGACTCTACGTGATCGCATGAACTCGACCGCGATCGCATTGCCTTAAATCCCTGCCTTACGCGATCGCATACAGACCATCGCGATCACGAAGAACAAAAATTCTGCATTTTTGTTGCAGCAGAAACAACAGTGCCTTTTTGGCACAAAATGGTCCGTTTTGGACCCCCGGATTCATCCCCAGGCCCCCGGGACCCCACGAAAACCACCAAACTACTCCAAAACATGCTACAAACTTGTTCCAATCATAAAAACACGTCCTTAAACACGAAAATCATCGAATCAAAGCGGATTCAAGCCTAAGTTTCATCTAAAACTTCTGAAACCAACATTCAATAAAAAAAACCCGACCAAACAACGTCCGAATGACCTAAAAATTTGTAGAAATATCCAAAATCACCTAACGAAGCTACAGCAATTATCGGAATTCCATTTCGACTCCCGGATAAAAATCTCACCTACCGCTCGGATTTTGCCAAAATTCAACCTTAGCCAATTCAAGCCTAAAACTACACCGGACCTCTAAATTTACTTTCGATCGCTCTCTTAAGCCAAAAATGACCTCCCGGAGCTGACCGAATCATCAAAATTCGATTTCGAGTCAACATCCGGCTGACGTTTCCCAACTATTCTTTCTTCTAAGAGACTATTTGTCTCAATTCCAACCAAACTCAATCCGAATTGACTCAAACTCACCAAACATACATATTGAAACATGAACAAGCCTACACCGGGGAAAACGGGATGATAACTCGCATGATGACGGGCTGGGTCATCACATTCTTCCCAACTTAAGCAAACGCTCGTCCTCGAGCGGACCAAGAAGTTTACTAGAAGTAACCCAATAGTTGAATGGCCTTACCAAGCATATATTCGGGGCGTCCCACATCACCCTATCTCACATAAGTCCGGTACACACTATAGCTGGAATTTCACAGCCCATCCGAACCATAGACCACATTGCACTTTACGAAATCACATACCAATCCTAATCGCATGCCTATACTCAGGATATACGATCCAACTGTAATAGCCTATACTCGCCACTCCGGGTGAGATAACATGATGTATCAAACAACCCAATCGCTCGAGATGATGGTCTGTAATCACAACAATTGGTCACAATAACCAAATACTAGCAGAAAAAACTTTCTCATCATATAGAGTCTTATTCCAACACCTTCATATCCTGCCCACGGCAACCGAACACGCGATATATCGATCCCATCTCTCCGGTCAACCATCCATGAATCCATTTCCCTTTTAACTGATACCACAACAGACCTCGAAGCCAAATTTCGATATTGCCATTCTAACCAACTGAAATCATATATGCTCGCACTCATTAATGACTCAAATGATCTTTTCGGTTATAACACACCACACTGGTGATATGAAACCTCAACACCGGCCTAAGCCACGACGAGCACAACACAGGCTCCAATAAGAAACGTCTGAACATACTCAAATCATGACAACCGACTCCAACAACAGAGCTGTAATTCAATTTCTCTGTACCATCATAACATAGAACTGAGATCCCGTCTCACATCATAGGAATAGAGTATATGACTCCTTCTCGAAAGGTCATAACATCACGTGGCCTTGCCACGACTCATGATTCTATCCAAACACTATTACTCATGAAGCACCTCAAGTCACCATGCTCAGAACGGTCAGCCATGCACAGATCTAGGTCTGAACCCAAGCGATCAATTTAACCCATGATGAAATAATTAATATTTGCTATCAAATCCTAAAAGGACAAAACCAATGTGTTATTCGCCGAGCGGTACCCAATACGGATTTTTCCTCAGAAGCCAGGAAATATTGTATACATGGTAACATATAATTAAGTCTATTTTCACATTAGACTGTTACGGCGTGCAACCCGCTCCAATGACATACCCGTGGCGGTGTGCCACCCGATCCAGATACCATACCTGTGGTGGCGTGCCACCCGATCCTGATACCATACATGTGGCAGCGTGCCACCCGATTCAGATACTATACCTGTGGCGGCGTGCCACCCGATCCACGCATAAATCTAGCAAAAGGGAATGCACACCGGATTAAGTTGCTCATTACAACAAATATATATAGCCTCAAGCTCAGCTACATGAAACACATCTGACAAAGTTCCTCAATACCGGAACTGAATCATTGGTAGATACCTCTACACTGACATCCGCCACGAAGGCCCAACTGACAAAGCAATACCTACCAGTCGCCCGCTGGCCTTAGGGTACATCTACCCTGCTGGAGCATGATTTGATGCTCTCTGCCACGCAGTTTGTGACATTTTTCTGACATTGTCCATATCACATCAATCTAGACAACCTGACTTATGACAACCAGTCTACAATCATATATCATTATTCAAATTCATCATATCAAGCAACGAGAGAGCCGCTAGTGCTTCCAATTTCCAATAACCGCTAAACGGTGCCGATACACACGATATACCACCACAGCGTAGGTGGATTATGAGAACTTCTAGTCTCTAACACATATATAACACATGAATCACTATGCCTGATTCTACACTCTACCGTACGAATGCATAACAGACACCAAGCATCCATTCATGCCACGAAAGCCATTCAAAAATTTCCCTATACCATCAACCACTCAATCATCACCGTCAATCCAACAAGAGGATACCACAATACCACTAGGTATTATCAGTTTACATAACCTTGCCCCTTTGACCATATACTCTGCCAAATCACTAGAATAGCAGTACCATTTTCTTTAATTATTAGAAAGATTGATTCTCAGATTATCTGCAGCTCCCCACGCTGCTTGAGAATTTTAATGACTTCCCATATGGAAGAAAAATCATTACACATTCCATGCTTCGCACACCGAAAGGAAATATACTCATTTTCAAACCATGGTAAAACACATCACAAACTCTTTCTTCCAATTCATTGCATAAGTTTAACTGCCAGCACTCAAGAGCTTTGTTGTACCATATCTGCAAGACTCATTACTTCGACACATACCAGAAATTACTCGTATCCTTATCATACCGTTTCTGTTTATTAACAAGTTGTTCCATTTACCCAATTCCTTTCTGATTCATCTTTAATTTAATATTCTCCTTCACTGAAGGATCATAGTACCTCAACTCAGGTTACCACACGAGACTCATACACAAGAGCACACGGTCTACGGCTCACATGCCGCTGAATACACTCTCAAATGTTTCCCAGAGTACCACCTTCTACAATACTTTATTTTGATGAACTTCCCGCAATTTTTTGAATTCGTTATCATTACCTTTCAATACGGATACATAGAATCCCATGATTAACATAACATACCACAAGTCTCGATTTCTTCTAATGAAACCACAGTCTTTAGCCACATACACAATATTAAGGCACCTGACTGTCACAAGAAAAATCTTGAACACTGCAAAACCATTCTCAGGCGTCATTCACCCTTATTTAGCTGTAATTCAATTGTCTTATTGAACGAAAGCACTCGTGTTTTGTTAGAACTCTGACATCGCATAGCATGATTACCTACTGGTACAATTAGCTATCTTTCTTTTCTATGCACCTAACATTCCTTACCAACAGCAGTTCAAAACATCCTAATATTTCATCACATCTACGAAGCACCATAACCTTGTCAGAATTTTCCCAACATACTTAAAGACAGTACCCACATAACACACAACCGTGCAATTAGTTAATTAATAGCAACCTCCACAACTTGGCTCGAAGCCATATATCAAAACACTTTTAACCACTCATAGCATTCTTACTCAAATGATGCCGCAATGTTATAATGAGATTAAACTTGAGTCATTTACAAGCCTTGAGAGAGACTCGAATCATCAAAGACCTTAACTCTTCTACAATTCTTGCATTTATACACACACCACAGTTAAGCCTACTCTCTAGGTGACATAAATCTTTTCTAAGTCCCTAATTTTCCAAAACTTTCGACAGAGTTCCCTTTGTAATTTGGCCTATCCACCTACTAGAGAATCATCAAAACCATCCTAACAATACATCGGCAATTCGACAAGACATCATAATGCACATAGCATAACACATTCGATCTTTCTGAGTCTGAACTCATACTACCACACGTAATGCACTTACCCTTCCACTAAGAGACATGAACATATTCACCACGCCCATAGCTAGGGGCTACCAAACGGATCACTGTAAGAGTCTAACACCTAACAACTCATCCACTATCAAGCTGTATTTCCACAATTTAGGACAGTACTGGTCATATAAAGTTCATAATACCAGCTCGTAAAATCAGCACTGTGGTGCTCAAGTCATAGACAAAGATCTGGCCTCAAGTCCTCCCGATTGGCCCAACAAAAATTCACGGAGATCATATATCACCCCTCAATCAGGGAATCACAAGCCATCAAGGCAATCATTTTACTGAACGCTCGAGTGCACACACAGACGTGTGAAAGGAATCTCAAGAATTATATCTCAAGCTGAATCAAGTACGCACGATAAGAATTCTAAGAAAGTGAAGTGTTTCCTAAAAGGTTTGCAGCCTCCCGAGGATAATCACAGGCGTCCCCGTACAGATCCACGAGACTCTACCAAACGACTCACGACTCATGAGGCCTAGTAACCTAGGCTCTGATACCAACTTGTCACGACCCCAAACCCGGTCGTGATGGCTCCCAGCACATTGCTAGGCCAGCCCGACCAATCAACAGAAACACGGAGCTATCAGCTCACATTTAACCCCTTTTTAAGCATAAACGACGATAGGATAGTAATAAAGAAATACCCAATCACCGAGATTAGACATCCCAAACCAATACAACCGCCCAACGGAACAGGAGTCACAAGTCATGAGCCTCTACCATAATTTATAAACTGTGATAGTGTATACAACTGTGCACAAGTATAGGATAGACAGAACAAAAATAAAGATAAACTCGAGTGTCAGGTCCTGCGAACACTGGCAGCTACCTCGATTGTCCAAATGCAACTCCCCAGCAGCTATAGAATCAGCTCTGCTGTGATGTACCTGGATCTGCACACAAGGTGCAAAGAGTCAGGTGTGAGTACTTCCAACTCAGCGGTAATAAAAGTAAATAATGCTGAAGGAAAGAAAACCACGCAAAGCACTATCTCATGCTATACAATACAGAACTATATTTAAACTTCAATACATTATCATTTTATTCCTTTTCAGCATATGTGAGTAGATTATTTATAATCTTAATTTTTTTAGCTTTCTTTCTTTTATGATAACATACCAATACCTGGGTACAATCTCAGGCAGTACAAGTCTCTACTCAAATCAGCCCCTTGGCCTCAGCACTCCTTAACAATTTCCACCAGGATATCTCGTCAATAAGGCAAATAATGCATGTGTGCCAGTAATGTATGAGTGCTAAATGTTATGCCACGTAGTACACGTAAACCAATGTATGTATCCCATGCAATGCATATGATACTGTGGCGTACAACCCGATCGATACAAAGGCGCCCACGCTCACTGTGGGGGTTCAGACTCCGGAGGGGCTCCTACAGCCCAAGCGCAACATTAATATCACACCTGCTGCGACGCGCAGCCCGATCCATATACTACTGCGGCGTGCAGTCCGATCCATACATGTATAAGCATATGCTCACATAAATCGTCATGCTCTCACAAATGGCCCTCGGCCCAAATCAGTCTAACAAACAATCAAGAAAGCCCCTCGGGCAACAGTATCATATTAGCTCACAACTAAAAATGTCATTAAGACCTTGTTCAAATTTTTCAAATCTTATAAAATGCTGAGTAGCAAAATACCGTTTTTAAAATCTTAGATTGAGATAAAATATGCACAACATTATCAAGGCAGTAATATCAATCCCTGAAGGATTCAGATAATCGGCACGAAGCCCAAAATATGATAATCAGTCCAATTCCTGATAATTTATATCTTTATTAGGATGTCAATTCAAATTTCAAGCAATTAGGTGTTATTATTTATTAAGCGGCACGGACCAAGTCCCAATCCCCAATAGTGCTCCACCATACGCTCGTTATCCGACATGCAAGTCACCTCAATATAACACTAAGATGTGCAAGTCTGGGGTTTACTAACCCTCAGGACATCATTTATAAGTATTACCCACCTCGATCCGGCGAAAACTCAAGCCCGCGACGCCTTAGCTCCTCGAACCGACATCCACGTACGTCAAAACTAGCCAAAATCAGTACAAATATATCAAAATAGACTAATGGAATATTACCCAATCAAAACAACTCGAATTACACCAAAACCCAAGAAGTTGCCAAAGCCCGACTTTCGGTACGCTTCTCGAAAAATTACAAAAGTTATATTTTCGGGTTCCTTATCTCAACACGAGTCCATACATATAAAGTTTATCAAAATTGGACTCCTTATGCCCATTCAAATCGATGTTTTACCATAACCCAGGCTTAGGGCAAAAATCCCCCATTAAACTTCCATTTAATAGTGAAATAATCGAATATTCTATGATTAAATCACGTATTTAGGCCATAAAACATACCTCCGATGATTACCCGGTGAAATACCCTTCAATTCCCATCAATATGCTCTCTAAGAACTCAAAAATGGAGGTTATGGGTATAAGGGTCGCGAATACACTATTCTGGTTTTTAATATTTCTGGCAGACAGTTAACCCTATGCGATTGCAGCCATTGGCTCGCGATCGTGATGTACAAAATTTCCTGGGCTCCAAAATGTTCTATGCGATCGCATCCCTTGGCACGCGATCGCAATGCACAAAAACCTGGGCGACCAATTTCCTTCTACGCGATCGCAGCCCTTGGCTCGCGATCGCAGTGACCAACCTATTACTCCTACGCGATCGCAACACTAACTCCGCGATCGCACAGCTTCCAAACTCGACTCTACGCGATCGTATGAACTCGACCATGATCGCATTGCCTTAAATTCCTGCCTTACACGATCTCATACAGACCATCGCGATCGCGAAGAACAAAAATTCTACATTTTTATTGCAGCAGAAACAGTAGTGCCCTTTTGGCACAAAATGGTCCGTTTGGACCCCCGGATTCATCCCGATGTCCCCGGGACCCCAACGAAAACCACCAAACTACTCCAAACTACGCTAAAAACTTATTCCAATCATAAAAACACGTCCTTAAACACGGAAATCATCGAATCAAAGCAGATTCAAGCCTAAGTTTCATCTAAAATTTCAGAAACCAACATTCAATCAAAAACCCGACCAAACGACGTCCGAATGACCTGAAAATTTGCATACATATCCAAAATCACCTAACGAAGCTAAAGCAGTTGTCGGAATTCCATTCTAACTTCCGGATCAAAATCTCACCTACCGCTCGAATTTGGCCAAAATTCAACCTTAGCCAATTCAAGCCTAAAACTGCACCAGACCTCCAAATTTACTTCTGATCGCTCTCCTAAGACAAAAGTGACCTCATGGAGCTGACCGAATTATCAGAATTTGATTCCGAGCTCTCTAACTCACAAGTCAACATCCGGTTGACTTTTTCCAACTATTCCTTCTTCTAAGAGACTATTTGTCTCAATTCCATCCAAACTCAATCCGAATTGACTCAAACTCACCAAACATACATATTGAAACATGAATAAGCCTATAACAGGGAAAACATAGTGATAACTCGCATGATGACGGGTCGGATCATCACAACTATGTACACACTCGTAAAAAGTGGGGTACGAGTTTTTCCTTGATATTACATGCAGATACGCTATCTAGGCTACATGTCAAAACATAGGAAATAGAAAAGAATTAAATATAACAAACAAACAGATTCTTAAGATGTAAAGAATGTTGCCTTAAAATGCCTTCTTTCACTGTTCAATCAGGTTGCGATCTACATAATATTGTTACAAATAAAAGTCATATGAAGCATGACTTATTTCACTGAAGTCTTATTATGCTCTTTATTTTGTATGTAGTATTTTTTTCCTTCCTTTGTGTCAAGAATTATAGGTTGTTAACTTAATCAAACATAGCTTTATAACATAAAATTCTTCAAACTTACCGGAAAGTTAGCTTTACAAATTTTAGGTTTACAAACTTCAATGGTATGTTCTCATGGAAGTCGGAGAATGTTAAGTACTTTGACTTTGAAGAAGAGCATATTGATATTCTTCTAATTGCTATTGTCAATGCTCAGGAACAACTTTCTATACTTGACATTATTCAAAAAGCAAATTTGGATCAAAAACAATATTATTGAACCGTCCTTCGAGAAATAGTTTCCAGAAAACAAACTCTACAACCTCAAAAATAAATTTCAATAAAGAAAATCATCTATTGACTTAAGAAAGTGCTCATTAATAATATTACTAATTTTTTCGCGTTATTATCTCATTTAGTTTCGAGATAAATTTTGTTAATTATTGTGTATAGCACAAGCTTGGTGGGGTATATATATATATATATATATATATATATATATATATATATATATATATATATATATATATATTTTTTTTTTTTTTTTCTTAATTAGGTGATGTATGGTCAGCTTTGTATGCATCTGAATATTTCATCTAATTCAGGGATGTTGGGCAGATATTTAAATAATTTATAAACTTATCTTTTGAAAGAGCTTAAAGGTTCAAAAGGTAATTATAGAGAATAAATATTTTTTTCTCACATAAAGAAAGGCGAAAAAGTTAAAGATAATGAGGTATTCAGATATCGACTTTATTAGATGCTGATATAATATGACATACTTGGTTGATGAGCTATATAAGGAAGACTGTTAAAATGAATACTCATAACTCTTTTCACCGTGACAATTAATTTATAAGATATTATGTAGCATTTGATTATGGAATAAGACTGCAGAATTTTATCACTGGTTGCAAATTTATGGATAAAGTTGAAAGTACACTTGAGTTGTTTTCAGACAATAAGTTAGGAGTCTTGCATTCAAATAACAAGAGGAGTTCGGTATATGTCAAAGCACATTGACATAAAATTTATGGTTGTTAAAGAAATAGTTAAGAAAGGTTAGGTATCTATAGAGAATACTGATAAAAACTCAATGGTTGTGGATTCTTTTACTAAGGGACTACCACCCAAGATTTTCATGAGCATACTGTTCAAATGTGTGTCATCTCATTTAAGGATATTCAGTTTTAGTGACAGTTTGTAACCTCTTAAATGTGCTTTAAGGACACAATTCGGTTTCAGTTTAAGGTTTCAGGTAATGATTCCAGTTTAAGGATATTTGAGGTTATTTCTGCAGAAATACAATGTTCAATTTATTTTCACTCTAACCTATTATTTCAGTTGGACCAGTTGAAAATAGGCATGCTTGGATCACATTTCATGTAATTTTTATGCTACACATCCATACTTGATCTATGTTATGTCATTTGGTTATAATGGTATTCATGATCAAGGAAGGTTTAGTTATGATAAATGTAACGAAAGCCGCATTGGTTCAATATTGGCATGATTGATGGACGAGATTGTTCGGAGGTACTTTGGTTTATGATAGCAAATACTTTGAGCTGATAAGGCGACATACACTTAAAGTTATATGTGTAGTCTAAGTGGGAGATTGTAAGAACTTTATATTGATTTGCACATATATGGTGTTAAAAATAATTGTATGTTGGTTGCTATCGTCAAAAGGTAGACCCAAATTAAGAGTGATATGCTAAGATTTTAAAGTTAGATGTGTCTATTAGATACCTTGTAAAGTATGGGGTTGATAATAGGCTATATTTATGTAATTTGGCGATTGTTTATACCATAACTTGATTATGTTTTAATATTATAATATAGTTAAATGATGAAAAATGGGCTCTTATTGTGAATCTCATATGTTGCAGTAGTGAGGAGCTTGTATGAGGCCTTAAAGCTGTGATTGGAGATACATTGAAGCAAGAAAAAACTCCTAGGAGCTGATTACGCGAGAAGACGAGAAAAAGAATAGATGAAATGAAGGCCTGGACTAGCGTGATGGCGCTAGCCCAGATGGTCGAGGTAGAGTGATAGGGCATATGCATGGTCATTAGCGTGCCCACTAGCCCAGTTCCAGAATAGTAATTTTCTAGGGTAAACATGGAAGTCGAGAGGTAAATTCATTTAACCTATAGAAAAATACACATAATTTTTTGCTCAGAACTTCATTTGGGATCCACAATATATAGTTGGAAAGCTAACTCAAAGGGATACAACTTTCATATTTTACTTTTTCCCAAATTCTACACAAAACATGGCGAGACGCGCGAGATTTGAGCCAAAATGAACAAAACCGGGCAATGTGCGAATTTGGGCGCCACAGGTGGCATACGACCCTACCTGTGGAACAAAAAATAGCAGTTCAAAATTATGCGGCACCGTGGAGGGCGCCTGGACGGGCTGGAAACCGGTGACGTGGATTTTGTCCTATTTTACCCGGGACACGATTTATTTGGCCCTAAACCTATCCAACACATATAAAAACAAGACTAAACATATTTTTTTAGGGGAGAACGCCACTTTAGAGATATCTAATATACTTTGAATGAGAATTCACATGGGAGGGGGGGGGGGGACATACACCACGCTTAGAGGAGGCTTCTAACTAGTTTTTCTTCTCTTCTCTTCCTTTAATTTCATAGTTATTAGTTCTAGAGTTTTGGGTGCTACATGACTGATATAGTTTGAAGCTTAAATTATTTTTATTACTTTATCATATTGGTTTATTTATTCAATCTTGCGCTTAATTATTTGATTGCTTGTTCACCAATTGAATACTATCTACGAATCTAGAATTGAACTCGGGAGAGGGATATCTAGATTGCATATAAGATTATGTAGAGCAAGATCTTAACTCTTATGGGGAGCGAATTTGTGGTTAGGATATGAATATACCTAATCGCCTTGCTTGGTTATTATACAGGAATCATAAATGCGTTCTTGTTAATCCTAATTCGGTAGGAATATAGGCGTTAAGTTAGCTTGAATATGCGAGTTATACTTCGGGAGAAGGCTACGAGCAATATTAACCCTGTCAACCTATAAACCAGATAAATTAATTAGATGATTTAAGTGGAAAACTCAACAGTATTGATAGCTAACCCATAGCTCTAGAATATTCGCTCATATTGAATTCGTCTATAATTCTCCTACTTGTTTTCTTTAATCTCTTTATTTGTTATTTTAGATTAATTTTTGTTAAATATTCATACGTTAGGATTCGCTTGAATAGATTAATTATTTGGTGTAATTAGTTGATAGTTAATCACAAGTCCATGTGGGTATGATATGTGGACTTACAATCTTTTATTACTTGTCGACCACGTATACTTACGTGTGCATTTGGGAGCAACAAGTTTTTGGCGATGTTGCCGGGGACTTAGAAATTAACTATTCTCCTAAATTAGACTTTTACTATTATCTTTACAAGTTTTTTTTTTTTTGTAAATATTTTTAATCTTATAACTATTTGATTGATTCTCTTAGTGTGTTTCTAATTATTTCAGCATGGCATCTGGAGATGAAGCATACAGAAATAAGGTTATGATGAAGTTCCATGGCTGATGGAAGTTTTTTATGGCCCGTATTTTTAGGCTTGTCATGACCTGAAATCTTGGAAGTCTGAATTTGAATATGGGAGTAAGGGTTGGTATTGTGATGGACATCATCGATTAAGAGAATATGCGCAATGGCGTTGTTTGCTAACAACGTTGTTAAATGATTGGTCGAATGAGAGAGTTGATCTGCACAAGAAATTGACAGGTTTAGCTTGGCTATGTGGAACTTGGATGAAGATATGAGTGCAAAGGTTGATGCATGTAACGCCCAACAATTTAGTGATAAGTTGTGTGAAGCTGAAAAAGATCTTCGAGACCAAATGGAGGAGCTAAAATGAGAATATCAACTATTCGACCAAAATATTATTAATTATGTCACAGTTGACGAAGAGCTCAAAATTGAGAATGTCAAAAAGTCTAATTTTGGAGTTGGAGCGTATTGGATCTCATTCTAAAGATTTTTCAACAATGTGTTTGGTTGGTGACATGGGAATTGATCCAGTCGAGCATATAAAAGAGTCAATGGATGAGGAACAAAGTGCTTATATTTTGAAAATTTTGATGTCAAGGAGACAAAACGACATTCCTCACTTAAAGGCCAAGAAGTACAAAATGCGATACTTATTGCGTGATTCCTATATTTTCACACCACCGCCCCAAGAACATGATAGAAAAATTGGTGCAAAATTGGGGGTGAAATTCATATCTTCAAAACGGAAGGAAAAGTGGTGAAAGTGATAGAGTCGTGCCACGACTATATATAAGACGCTTGTTGGGAGGCAACCCAACATGTATATCTTTTAGTTATTTGATTATATATTTTTTTGGGTCAAGTTTTGTGTTGTTTTTATTTTGCAGAGTAAGGGATGTGACGACCCAAAGGGTCATCACTTATTTTATTAATCATTTCGAGCTTCTGAGGCCTTGAAAACCTCATTCCATGTTGCCTCGATTTACGTGCACAATCCAAGCATGTAGCCGGAAAGATTTTGTGATAGAAAATATGAATTCTATGAGAAATGTGGATAAAAATGATATTAATATTGATATGGTTGACTTCGGTCAACATTTTTGGTAAACGGATCCGGACCCGAGATTGGGTGGTCCCGAGAGGTCCGTAGGAAAATATGGGACTTGGACATGCGTCGGGAGTCGAATTCTGAGGCCTAGAGCCCAAGTTATGAATTTTTCTATGAAATTGAGGCCTAGAGCCCAAGTTATGAATTTTTCTATGAAATTGTTTTTGATGTAATTGTTAAAGGAAATGAATTAATTGACCTTGGTATCGGGCTCGTATTTTGGTTCCGACGCCCGGTACAAGTCTTAAATATTATATATGTGATTTCTGTAAAGTTTGGTGACATTCGGATGTCGTTTGAGATGTGTTGGACCTTGAGTTCCAAGTTTGAAAGTTTTGAAAAACAAAAGTATGAAAATCATGAATTTGAGGCTTGATTTGATGAAAACGATGTGAGATTGGCGATGTGATCACACGAACAAGTTCATAATGTGTTTTTGAGGTTGTGTACATGTTTGGTTTGGAGCCCGGGGAGCTCGGGTAAAGATTTGATAGGCCGTTGGATGAAATTCTGAATTTTTGCACTGCTGGTTTTTCACCCAGCTGTTGTCTTCGCAATTGCGAAGTATTTCTCGCAATTGCGAAGGTGGCAGGTCAAGGCAGGGTTCGCAAATGCGAACCCTTGGTCGCAAATGCGAAGGGTGCCTAGGACCGTTTGGGTTCGCAAATGCGAACCAAACCTCGCAATTGCGAGGCCTCCAGTGAAAAGGCATGCTTCGCAAATGCGAAGTATTCTTCGCAAATGCGAAGGTCCCTCAGCCCAGCCTCGTTCGCAAATGCGAACAAATGTTCGAAAATGCGAAGGTCTTCCTTATACAGCCTGTGTTCGCAAGTGCGAACATTAGTTCGCAAATGCGAACACCCCTTTGTCTGCCAGTGATCGCAAATGCGAACAAATGTTCGCAAATGCGAACTTCCCGACCTTAGCTTATTTTTCAAACTCCAGAAATTGGTCGGGGTTCGCAATTACGAACCCATGTTCGCAAATGCGAACACAGAGACCTGTAAAACACGATTTTCAGTTCATTTCTTCACTTTTTACAAACCAAAAACACCCATTTGTGATTCTTCACGGATTCCTTCTTCATCAAAACAATTGTAAGTCACTTTTTACTTAATTCTTTCAATTCCTAACATCATTAAACATGTTTTTCAATAGAAATCAAAGGTTTCCATGGTAGAATTTCTTGTTTTTGTTAGAATATAGGGTTTTTCATAAATTGGGAAATTGGACCTCGAATTGAGGTCCGATTTAACAAATCATATACATGAACTCGTGAGGGGATGGGTAATCGGATTTTGGTCCGAACCCCGAGTTCCGACCATGTGGGCCCGGAGGTCGAAATTCACTATTCCGGGCAGAATGTTGTAAAAATTGTAATTGGTCTTAGGAATTAATTTGTTGAGTAGTATTGATGATATTAAATCAATTGTGTATAGATACAATAGGATTGGAGCCAAATTTGAAAGAAAAAGACATTTTTCCACGGATTGAATTGTTCATAAAAATTCGAGGTAAGTGTTTGTTCTATCCTAGCTTGAGGGAATAGGATTATGTGTTATGTGTTATGTGATCGAATGCGGTGTATGGGCTGTGGTGACGAGCATCCATACACTAGCGTCTAGTATGACCATGAGTCGTTGATAATACTTATTGTGAGACATATTTGAAGATAAATTGATGAACCCTTGCCGGGTTGTAGAATTGTTATTGTTCTCCCTTGTCGGGACTTGTTGTGAAGATAATTATTGATTGCCCTTGTTGGGACGGTTTATGAATTACTGTTTCATTCTTTGCCCTAAACTGTGATTGTTATTTGGGTGAGGAAGAGTGATAATGCACGAAGGGTGATGTCGTGCCTTGTTTTATTATTTATGCACAAAGGTTAATGCCGTGCCATGTTTTATTGATTATGCACGAAGGATCATGCCGTGCCCTGTTATTGAACCATGTACGAAGGATCATGCCGTACTATGGATGTGAGGATAAGAGTAAAAGCACGAAGGGTGATGCCGTGTACTTTATTTACTTATTTGGTGAGGATGAGAGTAAAAGCACGAAGGGTGATGCCGTGCAGCTGCTTGCTATTCCTTGATTTGATATTACTTGTGTTTCCATTATACTTTGTTTTTCCTTGTGAATTTATTAAGCTGTTGTTAATTGTTGAATTCTTTGAGATATTCCTTATTGTGTTATTACCTGGTTATTTCTTGTTATTACGTGGTATACATATATATTGAATTGCACGGGTTTATATGGGTGTACGGTCCTAGGCTTGTCACTACTTGCCGGGATAGGCCGAGGCACTTACCGGCACATGGGGTCGGTTGTGCTTGATACTACACTTCGTGCGTTTTTGCACGGAGTCCGAGTTACGATCAGGAGCAGCGGCAGTAAATCGATTGTGTGGGAGTTGATCACATTTGAGACCGAGGTAGCTTGCGGACGTCCGCGAGCCCGACGTCTCTCTCTTTATTTATGTTACTAGTCTGTAGTCTCTTTGTTCCGAGACAAACGGAATTATGTTATATTTTTTTCAAACTCTTATGTGTAGTATTCGGTAGTAGTTCGTGAGTAGGTGACTCCACATCTTGGGTAGAGGATTTCGAGTATGATTTTCATCTTGTAATTAGTTATTTCTATTTTGATAAAGTATTCGCATTTATTTAATTAAAATTGTGTTAAAAACAGGATAGTATGAATACAGTGGCTTGACTAGCTACCACGAGTAGGCGCCATCACGATCCCGATGTTGGGGGAAAATCCGGGTCGTGACAAGTTGGTATCCGAGCTCTAGGTTACATAGGTCTCACCACTCACGAACAAGCTTAGTAGAGTTTGAGAGGTAGGTACGTAGACGTCTGTACTTGTTCTCCAGAGTCTATTGAGTTAGGAAAGAGTCTCTCATTTGTTCTTTATTGTCGTGCGACTTGTTCCTCAATTACTGATTGAATTTCTATTCTGTCCTTTCGTAGATGGTGAGGACACGCGCTTCTTCGTCCGCCGACCAGCAGCCCGAGCCCCAGGCAGCTTCCATGAGGGGCAGGGGCCAAGGCCGTATCAGAGGCCGTGGTAGGGGTAGAGCTCAGCCCCAGGCAGCTACCCCAGAGGTGGAGCCTCATATTGAGATTGACGAGGAGATTCCGGTTCCAGCAGCTCCAGTGGGCCCAGCTCAGGTCCCAGGAGAGGCTTTATTTACCCCGGATCTCCGGGATGCTTTGGTCAGAATAGCGGGATTTATGGACAGCATTGCCAGAGCGGGTTTATTATCAGTTGCACCAGTCGCTTCTCAGGCTGGAGGAGGGGCCCGAACTCCTATTGCTCGTACTCCGGAGCCAGTAGCTCCTCAGCCTGAGGCACCAGGTAATTCAGCCAGCTGTGGCCACTCAGTCAGGTACCACAGCTTATGCCGGCGATGGAGCGGCCATGACTTTCGATTCGTTATGGAGGCTTGATCGGTTCTCCAAGCTATTTACCACTACATTCAGTGGAGCCGCATCAGAGGATCCTCAGGACTTTTTATTCAGTTGCCATGAGATTCTCAAGACTATAGGGATCGTGGAGTCAAATGGAGTTGACTTCTGTACATTCAGACTTGCAGGATCCGCCAAGACTTGGTGGAGAGATTATTGCTTGACTCGACCGGCAGGGTCCCCAGCTTTATCATGGGATCAGTTTGCGGAACTATTTATGGAGAAGGTTCTCCGTCCTACTCAGCGGGATGTACTTCGGAGGCAGTTTGAGCGCCTCCATCAGGGCACTATGACGGTCACACAATACGAGACGAGATTTGTCGATTTGGCTCGTCATGCAGTAATGATACTTCCCACAGAGCGGGAGAGGGTCCGCAGGTTTATAGATGGGCTTAATCAGCCAATTAGACTCCAGATGGCTATGGGCGTGGGGAGTGACATATCATTTCGGGAGGCGGCCAATGCGAGCACGCAGAGTTGAGATGGCTCTTGCTAGGGAGGCGGTTATTCTTCGGATAAGAGGCCTCGTCATTCGGGTAGGTTTAGTGGTTCTTCCTCTGGTGGCAAAGAATACTTTGATAGAGGCCAGTCTTCCAGGCCTTTTCATTCCGCCCTTCAGGCTTCACAGGGTGGACCGGGTGATCGTGGTTTTCGTGGGCATTATTCGGACCGACCTCCTATTAATGCTCGGCCTCTTCGAGTGTTCGTAGAGGCCATTCGGGTCGTCGGGGCCAGCATCCCTATCGGTCTAAGAGTTGCTACGGTTGTGGTGACCCAGAGGTCATTTTATCGGGAATTGCCCTCTAGCAGCGGGCAACTCTCAGCAGAGCGGGGTCCTCGTCCTATGATTCGAGGCCCCAGCTGACCCTCAGCCTGCCCAGCCGGCCGGAGGCGGGGGTAGAGATTATAGAGGTGGAGGTCGAGACCGTAGAGGTGGAGACCGTCCATCCAGAGGTAGAGGTCAGCCAGTTGATGGTCGTCCTAGAGACGCAGCTCAGAAGGGAGGTGCGGATCCCCGATTCTATGCTTTACTAGCCAGGCCAGAGGCAGAGGCATCAGATGTCGTGATTACAGGTACTATTCTTGTGTGTGGCATAGGTGCTTCAGTATTATTTGATCCTGGATCTACATATTCCTATGTGTCTTCCTACTTCGCACCGTATTTGGCCGTGCCCAGCTATGCTCTGGATATTCCAGTTTATGTGGCTACACCGGTGGGTGACTCCATTGTAGTCGATCGGGTGCATCGTTCGTGCGTAGTTATATTTGGGGGTCTTGAGACCCGTGTTGATCTGTTGCTTTTGGATATGGTAGATTTTGACGTCATATTGGGGATGGACTGGTTGTCCCCATACCATGCTATTCTAGATTGTCATGCTAAGACTGTGACCTTAGCCTTGCTAGAATCACCCCGATTAGAGTGGAAAGGTACCTCAAGCCACTCCGTTCGCACCGTTATTTCCTATGTTAAGGCTCGACGCATGGTCGAGAAGGGTGTCTAGCTTATCTGGCTTATGTTCGTGATTCCAGCGCAGAGGTTCCTTCTATTGATTCAGTCCCCATTGTACGGGAGTTTCTTGAGGTTTTCCCTTCAGGCCTGCCGGGCATGCCAGCCGATACGGATATTGATTTCTGCATTGATCTGGCACCGGGCACTCAGCCCATCTCTATTCCACCCTATCGCATGGCCCCGCCGGAGTTAAAAGAGTTGAAAGATCAGTTGCAAGACCTTCTTGAGAAGGGCTTTATCAGGCCCAGTGTTTCCCCCCGGGGAGCACCTGTATTATTTGTAAAGAAGAAAGATGGCTCGATGCGGATGTGTATTGATTACCGGCAATTGAACAAAGTGACAATAAAGAATAAGTATCCACTGCCGAGGATTGATGATTTATTTGACCAGCTCCAGGGAGCGAGGGTATTCTCAAAGATAGACTTGAGGTCAGGCTACCATCAGCTGAAGATCAGGGCGGCTGACATTCCTAAGACAGCCTTTCGCACTAGATATGGGCATTATGAGTTCTTGGTCATGTCCTTCGGGTTGACCAATGCCCCGGCAGCATTCATGGAGTTGATGAATCGGGTATTCAGGCCTTACTTAGATCCGTTCGTGATAGTCTTTATAGATGACATCCTGGTGTACTCCCGCAGCCAGGAAGAGCACGAGCAGCACCTCGGAGTGGTTCTTCAGACTCTGAAAGATTACCAGCTATATGCCAAATTTTCTAAATGTGAGTTCTAGCTGAGTTCGGTAGCATTTCTGGGTCACATTGTATCGGTGGAAGGTATTCGGGTAGACCCAAAGAAGATTGAGGCAGTCCAGAATTGGCCTCGACCAGCTTCAGTGACTGAGATCCGGAGTTTCTTGGGATTAGCAGGTTACTACCGTCGATTTGTAGAGGAGTTTTTTTCTATTGCAGCCCCGATGACCAGGTTGACCCAGAAGGGTGTCCAGTTCCAGTGGTCAGAGGAGTGTGAGGCTAGCTTTCAGAAGCTCAAGACAGCCTTGACCACCGCACCAGTGTTGATACTACCTACAGGTGCAGGGCCTTATACAGTTTATTGTGACGCATCTCGTACAGGGCTTGGAGCGGTATTGATGTAGGATGGTAAGGTTATCGCTTATGCTTCGAGGCAGTTAAAAATACATGAGAAAAATTATCCAGTTCATGATCTTGAGTTAGCAGCAGTGGTTCATGCCTTAAAGATCTGGAGGCATTATCTATATGGTGTGACATGTGAGGTGTACACTGATCACAAAAGCCTACGGTACTTGTTCAAACAGAAGGAGTTGAATCTACGACAGCGGAGATGGTTAGAGTTGCTAAAAGACTATGATGTTACTATCTTATATCACCCAGGTAAGGCCAATGTGGTGGCCGATGCTTTGAGTAGAAAGTATGCCGGCATGGGTAGTCTTGCATACATTCCGGTCAGTCAGAGACCATTAGCTCTAGATGTCCAGGCCTTAGCCAACCGGTTCGTGAGATTAGACATTTCTGAGCCTAGCAGGGTGTTAGCCCGCACGGTCGCTCGTTCTTCTTTATTAGAGCGTATCCGTGAGAGGCAATTTGATGATCCTCATTTGCGTGAGTTGAGAGACCACAACACCAGTATTGATTTTACACACATGTAAATCTAGATGATGATGGGGTATTGAAATTGCAGGGTCGAGTTTGTGTGCCCAATGTCGAAGGGATTCGAGAGTTGATCTTAGCGGAGGCCCACAGTTCGTGGTATTCCATTCACCCGGGCGCCGCGAAGATGTACCAGGACTTGCGGCAGCACTATTGGTGGCGCAGAATGAAGAAAGATATCGTTGCGTATGTCGCTCGATGTCTAAATTGTCAGCAGGTGAAATATGAGCACCAGAGACTTGGTGGTGTATTCCAGAGGATTGAAATTCCTGATTGGAAATGGGAGCGGATCACTATGGACTTCATTATTGGACTTCCTTTGACTCGGAGGAAATTTGATGCTATTTGGGTCATTGTCGATAGGCTGACCAAATCAGCACACTTTATTCCAGTATATGTCTCCTACTCGTCGGAGAGGTTAGCGGAGGTTTACATTAGGGAGATTGTTCGTCTCCATGGAGTGCCGGTATCTATTATCTCCGATCGGGGTACGCGGTTTACCTCGCGGTTCCGGAGAGCGGTCCGGCGGGGAGTTAGGCACCCGAGTTCGGTTAAGTACGACATTTCATCCTCGGACGGATGGCCGGTCCGAGAGGACTATTCGGATTCTAGAGGACATGCTTCGAGCTCTGTCTTATTGATTTTGGAGGCTCGTGGGACCGGTTTACGCCATTAGCAGAGTTTGCCTACAATAACGGTTACCGGTCTAGCATCCGGATGGCTCCATATGAGGCGTTGTATGGTAGGCGATGTCGATCGCCGGTTGGATGGTTTGAACCGGGAGAGGCTCGGTTGTTGGGTACAGGACTTAGTTCGGGAGGCCTTGAATAAGGTCAAGACTATTCAGGAGAGATTGCGTTCAGCTCAGTCCAGAGAGAAGACTTATGCGGATCGTAAGGTTCGAGATGTAGATTTCATGGTTGGTGAACGAGTATTGCTCGGGGTGTCGCCTATGAAGGGCGTGATGAGGTTCGGGAAGAAGGGCAAGCTCGGCCCTAGGTATATTGGTCCATTTGAGATTCTAGACAGAGTGGGAGGGGTGGCTTACAGGATTAGCTTTGCCGCCTAGCTTATCAGCCGTGCATCCGGTTTTTCACGTATCTATGCTTCGGAGATACCACGGCGATCCCACACATGTGTTAGACTTCAGTATTGTCCAATTGGACAATGATCTATCTTACGAGGAGGAGCCGGTGGCTATTCTAGACCGGCAGGTTCGACAGTTGAGGTCGAAGAGTTATCCTTCTGTGCGTGTTCAGTGGAGAGGTCAGCCTCCTGAGGCATCGACCTGGGAGTCCGAGTCTGATATGCGGAGCCGTTACCCACACTTGTTTCCTGACTCGGTACTTCTTTCTTTTGTCCGTTCGAGGACGAACGGTTGTTTTAGAGGTGGAGATTGTGACGACCCAAAGGGTCATCACTTATTTTATTAATAATTTCGAGCTTCTGAGGCCTTGAAAACCTCATTCCATGTTACCTCGATTTACGTGCACAATCCGAGCATGTAGCCGGAAAGATTTTGTGATAGAAAATATGAATTCTATGAGAAATGTGGATAAAAATGATATTAATATTGATATGGTTGACTTCGGTCAACATTTTTGGTAAACGGATTCGGACCCGAGATTGGATGGTCCCGAGAGGTCCGTAGGAAAATATGGGACTTGGACATGCGTCCGGAGTCGAATTCCGAGGCCTAGAGCCCAAGTTATGAATTTTTCTATGAAATTGTTTTTGATGTAATTGTTAAAGGAAATGAATTAATTGACCTTGGTATCGGGCTCGTATTTTGGTTCCGACGCCCGGTACAAGTCTTAAATATTATATATGTGATTTTTATAAAGTTTGGTGACATTCGGATGTCGATTGAGATGTGTTCGACCTTGAGTTCCAAGTTTGAAAGTTTTGAAAAACAAAAGTATGAAAATCATGAACTTGAGGCTTGATTTGATGAAAACGATGTGAGATTGGCGATGTGATCGCACGAACAAGTTCATAATGTGTTTTTAAGGTTGTGTACATGTTTGGTTTGGAGCCCGGGGAGCTCGGGTAAAGATTTGATAGGCCGTTGGATGAAATTCTGAATTTTTGCACTGCTGGTTTTTCACCCAGTTGTTGTCTTCGCAATTGCGAAGTATTTCTAGCAATTGCGAAGGTGGCAGGTCAAGGCAGGGTTCGCAAATGCGAACCCTTGGTCGCAAATGCGAAGGGTGCCCATGACCGTTTGGGTTCGCAAATGCGAACCAAACCTCGCAATTGCGAGGCCTCCAGTGAAAAAGCATACTTCGCAAATGCGAAGCATACTTCGCAAATGCGAAGGTCCCTCAGCCCAACCTCGTTCGCAAATGCGAACAAATGTTCGCAAATGCGAAGGTCCCTGGAGGCCAGCCTGGTTCGCAAATGCGAACAAATGTTCGCAAATGCGAAGCCCCCAGATTTGCCTTGGCTTCGCAAATGCGAACAAAAGTTCGCAAATGCGAACTTCCCAGCCTTAGTTTATTTTTCAAACTCCAGAAATTGGTCGGGGTTCGCAATTGCGAACCCATGTTCGCAAATGCGAACACAGAGACCTGTAAAACACGATTTTCAGTTCATTTCTTCACTTTTTACAAACCAAAAACACCCATTTGTGATTCTTCACGGATTCCTTCTTCATCAAAACAATTGTAAGTCACTTTTTACTTAATTCTTTCAATTCCTAACATCATTAAACATGTTTTTCAATAGAAATCAAAGGTTTTCATGGTAGAATTTCTTGTTTTTGTTAGAATATAGGGTTTTTCATAAATTGGGAAATTGGACCTCGAATTGAGGTCCAATTTTGGAACAAATCATATACATGAACTCGTGAGGGGATGGGTAACCGGATTTTGGTCCGAACCCCGAGTTCCGACCATGTGAGCCCGGGGTCGAAATTCACTATTCTGGGCAGAATGTTGTAAAAGTTGTAAGTCTTAGGAATTAGTTTGTTGAGTAGTATTGATGATATTAAATCAATTGTGTATAGATACGATTGGATTGGAGCCAAATTTGGAAGAAAAAGACATTTTTCCACGGATTGAATTGTTCATAAATATTCGAGGTAAGTGTTTGTTCTATCCTAGCTTGAGGGAATAGGATTATGTTTTATGTGTTATGTGATCGAGTGCGGTGTATGGGCTGTGGTGACGAGCATCCATACAACTGGCGTCTAGTATGACCGTGAGTCGTTGAAAATGCTTATTTTGAGATATATTTACAGATGAATTGTTGAACCTTTGTCAGGTTGTAGAATTGTTATTGTTCTCCCTTGTCGGGACTTGTTGTGAAGATAATTATTGATTGCCCTTGTTGGGACGGTTTATGAATTACTGCTTCTTTCTTTGCCCTTAACTGTGATTGTTATTTGGGTGAGGAAGAGTGATAATGCACGAAGGGTGATGCCGTGCCTTGTTTTATTATTTATGCACGAAGGTTAATGTCGTGCCATGTTTTATTGATTATGCACGAAGGATCATGTCGTGCCCTGTTATTGAACCATGTACGAAGGATCATGCCATACTATGGATGTGAGGATGAGAGTAAAAGCACGAAGGGTGATGCCGGTGTACTTTATTTGCTTATTTGGTGAGGATGAGAGTAAAAGCACGAAGGGTGATGCCGTGCAACTGCTTGCTATTCCTTGATTTGATATTACTTGTGTTTCCATTATACTTTGTTTTTCCTTGTGAATTTATTAACTGTTGTTAATTGTTGAATTCTTTGAGATATTCCTTATTGTGTTATTACCTGGTTATTTCTTGTTATTATGTGGTATACATATATATTGAATTGCACAGGTTTATGTGGGTGTCTGGTCTGAGGCTTGTCACTACTTCGCCGGGATAGGCCAGGCACTTACCAGCACATGGGGTCGGTTGTGCTGATACTACACTTCTGTGCGTTTTTGCACAGGTCCAGGTTACGATCAGGAGCAGCAGCAGTAAATCGATTGTGTGGGAGTTGATCACATTTGAGACCGAGGTAGCTTGCAGACGTCCGCAGGCCCGGCGTCTCTCTCTTTATTTATGTTACTAGATGTAGTCTCTTTGTTTCGAGACAAACAGAAATATGTTATATTTCTTTCAAACTCTTATGTGTAGTATCCAGTAGTAGTTCGTGAGTAGGCGACTCCACGTCTTGGGTAGAGGATTTCAGTATGCTTTTCATCTTGTAATTAGTTATTTCTATTTCGATAAAGTATTCCGCATTTATTTAATTAAAATTGTGTTAAAAACAGGATAGTATGAATACAGTGGCTTGCCTATCTACCACGAGTAGGCGCCATCACGATCCCGATGTTGGGGGAAAATCCGGGTCGTGACAAGGGAAGTCTGAGTACCAAAAGTTAAAGCTGTGAAGCATGTTTTGGGATCATACTGACCCTTAATATTGAGGATCATATCCGATCTAGACCAGAGAGGGTCTTAGGGAGTATTTTTCACCTTTGTGTTAGTATCTTTCTCTATGATCATGCATCGAGGACTATGCATAATATAAGTGTGGGGTGGGGAAACTACTTTCTGAAGTGTAATTGTATTAATTTTTTTTAGTTTGTCTTTTAGAACTCATAGTAGACATAGTCTAGGTAAAAAAACAATTTGAAAGATTTGGACTTTTCCCGACAATGGATCTCCTAGACAGTTTTCTTGGGGGATTAAAGTTTAAACAAAAAATATAAAAATATATCTTTTAGCTTTCTTTAGGTAGTAATAATGCCCCGTGGTTTTTTTGTGCCTCGGTTCTTTTTCATGGGATGTAATTTGAACCGGGTAGTTTTTTCTTTTAGAGTAGTCTAAGGAATAAAATGGAGGAAGAAAGATGAAATAAACCTAGGCGCCCTTGACTTATTTGATAGTAGCATATTTAGTCTTTGGTATGTATAATATCTTCCTTATGATTTGAATTTATTGATGATGCCTTGCTTACTTGGATAGCATGTTTTGTGGCGCCTATGTTTCATTTTTTTTACTTATGTTCAGTTTGTGCTTAATGCTTAATATCTCGTGGCTCTGTGAATACTTGCATTTGTTTGAGAGTCAAAATAGGATCGTACTTAGTGAATCATATGCTATGTGTGGTGAGATTTTTGTGTAGTCCATGTATACTTGCCCGATGTCAAAGCAAAATTTTAGGTGATGCTCGGTTTGAAAAATGATTTTAGGCTTTCTTTGATCTTTTTCAGCTTAATTGCTTGCCACAGATAAAATTTATCCCTAGTCAACCCTTTTGAGCCTATAGACTTTTATTTGGCACCCACATTACAAGTTTTTATTCTTAATTGACATTGTATTGATCCCTTTTCCTCTTAAAGCACTTTAATTGTAAGCTTAACGCTAAAATAAGTAAGAAGGAACTAAGTGCGGGGTGGCTTTTGAGTTGAACTAATAAAAGGAAGAAAGGTTAACTTGTTTTTTTTAAATAATACACCACTAGCAGAAATTGACAAAAAAAGAGTAATCTAGAAAAAAAAAATAGAGATGAACACATTATTTTGTTGTTCTTGATAGTGGGTATGAATTAATGTAGTGCTTAAAGAAAATGGGAGCAGTTTTGGGGTGATATTGTTTGTGAAAGTGAAGTGGATTGAAGAATTTATGCTTAAAGTTGATTATGTGGAGGGTTCGTCACTATTCCTAAATATATCCTATACGTCCCTTAGCCCACATTACAACCATGAAAAAGACATAATTGATTTTAGATCTAGCGAGCCTACATTAATAAATATTTACATTAAAGGCAAGCGTATGGTACTAATTACATGCATGTGACTTCTTTTGTGATGGTGAGCGATTTTCTTTAATATATGTGAGCATGAGATTCGAATGTGTGGATTCTACTTGTTTTCTTGTTCTTGTTGTGAGGGCATATAGTTTCACGAAGGATAGATAACATTATTAGACATCTCTAGGAAGTTGGGTGTTCAAGCCATGAGTGCATTAAGATATTGAGTCATTTTTTTGGCTAGGATTGTTGTGAGCATATTGTCTTTGTTTGAATATTTTTTAAGAATGAAATAAGTAAAGGGAAGTGTATGATAATTACATATGCTAGAGTTTAATTGTTGCTATTAACCATAATCATTGGTGTAGTGTGCTTAAAATATGTTAAGTGCTCATAGATAGAGTAAATTTTTGGTTGACTCGAGGAAGAGAAACGTTTAAGTGTGGGGTGTTTATGATAGGCTATAATTACGTATTTTAGTCGATTATTACACTCTAATTTACTGCATTTTAGTTGAGTTTGTACTTTAATCGCTAGTATTTTGCACTAACGGTATGTTTTATATCATGTAGGAGTGATTCCGAGCTATATAGATGTTATGGAATGAATTCAAATGATTTCAATCTTTGAAGTATAAGTAAAAGCCCAAGGAATTATTTCGGGATCGTGTCAAGGGTCAACTTTGATAGTTAAGAACAAACGAAGACTCGAGTATGCATATTGCGCACTATCTAGAACAATATACATAATTTTTTCCTCAGAACTCTATTTGGGCTCCACAATATATAGTTAGAAAGCTAACTTAAAGGGCTACAACTTTTATGTTTTACATTTTTCCAAATTCTACACGGAACAGGGCGAAACGCACGATATTTTAACCAAAAGGAACGAATCAGGGCAATGTGCGAATTTGGGCGCCACAAGTGGCGCACGACCCTACCTGTGGCGCCAAAAATAGTAGCTCAAAATTTTGGGGTGCTGTGGAGGGCGCCTTGCATCGGGCTAGGCAACTGTGATGTGGATTTTGCCCTATTTTGCCCGGGACACGGTTTATTTGGCCCTAAACCTATCCAACATGTATAAAAGAAAGAATAAACATATTTTTTAGGGGAGAACGCCACTTTAGAGATATCTAATATACTTTGAATGAGAATTCATGAGGGGGGAACACACACCTCGCTTGGAGGAGGCTTCTAACTAGTTTTTCTTCTATTCTCTTCCTTTAATTTCATAGTTATTAGTTCTAGAATTTTGGGTGCTACATGAACGTTGTAATTTGATGCTTAAATTATTTTTATTACTTTATCATATTGGTTTATTTATTCAATGTTGTTCTTAATTATTTGATTGCTTGATCATCAATTGAATACTGTCTAGAAATCTAGAATTGAACTCGAGAGAGGGAATTCTAGATTGCATATAAGATTGTGTAGAGCAAGATCTTAACTCTTAGGGGGAGGATTTGCAGTTAGGATAGGAATATACCTAATCGCCTTGCTTGGTTATTATATGAGAATTATAAATGCGTTCTTGTTAATCCTTATTCCATAGGAGTATAGGCATTAGGTTAGCTTGCATAGGCAAGTTGTACTTCAGGAGAAGGCTACTAGAATTATTAACCCTGTCAATCAATAAACAAGATAAATTAATTAGACGATATAAGTGAAAAAATCAACGGGATTGTTAGCTAACCCATATCTCTAGAATAATCACTCATATTGAATTCGTCTCCACAATTCGCCAACTTGTTTTCTTTAATCTCTTAATTTGTTATTTTAGATTAATTTTAGTTAAATATTCATATGTTAGGATTCACTTGAATAGATTAATTATTTAATTTAGTTGATAGTTAATCATAAGTTCCTGTGGGTATGATATCTGGACTTACAATCCTATATTACTTATCGACCACGTATATTTGCATGTGCATTTGGGAGAAACCAGTTTTGGCACCATTCCCTCAGAGGTTGGCTAAGTACCAAAAAGATGAGCAATACAAGAAATTTTCGCAGATGGTAAAACAAATCCAGGTAAATATTCCATTGATTGATGGTTTGAATGAGATGCCTCTGTATGCAAAAGTGATGAAAGTCTTGATGTCCCAAAAATTTGATTTCTAAGACTTCGCCATAGTTACCCTTAATCATACCTATAGTGCACTGGTGATTAGATCAATTGTGAAAACGTTGTCTGACCGAGGGAGCTTTACAATTCATGCACTATTGGTAATGTTGCTTTTGCTAAGGCTCTGTGTGATCTAGTGCCAGCATAAATCTTATGCCCCTGGCGATTTATAAGAGGCTGAGGATTGGAAGAGCAAGACCCACCTTTATTTTATAAGAGGCTGGGGACTTGGTTCAGCAAGTGATAATTTTAAGTTCATGTGAGGAGGATACCTAGGCTGGTAGTGGTAATTCCACGCTCCTATTAGAAACATGTAAAAAAACAACAACAATAACAACTACGCCTCAATTCCAAATTCAAGTTGGGGTCGGAAGCTAATGTGACGCGTGCCTAACTAAGCTTCTCCCAACGATATATTTGGTATTATGATGAATGTTCATCTTCACAATGACATTGCTAACTGGTGTAAATATAAGCATTTGGATGTACCAATATCAAAATATCTATTTTGAATCATGGTTAGTGAAAAATTTATATTGCCAGTCCCAACTTGCTTGGAATTGATACGTAAGGACAAACAGAATACTTTTTAGCCATGTTTGATAAAAAATACAGATCATTCAAAATTAAAATACATAAAAGTAAAACAAGAAAAAAGAAAATGGGTCCACGTGAAATAAACTTATTAACCAAAATCTGGTTGGATGATTTCATGCATTAAAACATTCACGTCCTAAAAGTATCTCAAATAAGCCTTATACAAGAAGCACCAGTGGTCTAGTGGTAGAATAGTACCCTGCCACGGTACAGACCCGGGTTCGATTCCCGGCTGGTGCATTTGAGGGCGATGTAGTTACTTCGCACTAATGGTGAACGATGGGTCGTCACACACATCTGACTTATGATGAAAAGATTGTGCATCAGTGCTCTCATTTTTTCCTTCCAGCTCTTTTGTTTCTCCCCTCATTTGCAGTATGCAGCTAGTAGGAGTTGAAATTTACAATCATCAGTCAAATGTTTCTTTTGTTATATTTTAGCTTATTTGAAGAGATCTCAAATTTTTTTTTTTGTGTGCTTCTGAGCTCTTTTTGAACAAGTTGTATATAAACAATCCTTTGTAATGTCTCCTTGTTTTTGGAGAATTGCTAGAAAATTGATTCAAGACTTGGTTCATGCTAATTTATTCTTTCCCCATCTTATGCTTTGTTCTTGGTTTGCCTTTACTTTTTCAAAAGCAACAATGCATCCCACCACTAGAGTCAACTATATAAGTTCTGCTAAAACACATACTCCTTCCGTTCCGTGCCAAAAAGAATGACCTCTTTCCTTATTTGGAAATAATTTACCTTTATGGAATGATTTATAGCCACATAAATTAAAGGTGCCTCATTTTACACCACAAGATCAAAAGTCTTTTCTCTTTTCTTAAACTCCGTGCCTAGTCAAATGGGTTCACATAAATTGAAACGGATGGAGTATTTAGTTTCAATTTATGTAGCACTTTATATAGGAAAAAAAAATATAAACTTTGGGTGAAGTGGATTTATTGTTATTACGGGGAACATGAATATGTCTCCCAAAGCAAGCATCTTGGATCGTTCATAATAATTTGAAAGCCACAAACTATTTTAATGAAGCAAGCTATATATTGAATGAGGTGCCACTACTAGAAATCAGGTGATTTCCATTAAAGGGTTTCCAACTAAAATCGATCTGAAAAAACAACCAAAATATTTCGGAAATAAAAGTATTTGGTCGCAAAAGTCAACAAAAATTGCGTGACAGCAAGAAAATAAAATCTCCGATCCATTTCGGTCGTAAATTGGCCAAATTAATAATTATTTATTACAAATTTACCAAATTTTTTACCGAATTCGATCGGAAATTGGTCAAATATTGAGTCATACTAGTATATAATGTATAAAAATAATTATTTATAAAACTAATTCCAAATTTCCAACCGATGAGGGTCGGACAATTTGATTTTTTTGTTTCCCGCGCCAATACAAAAAACATATATATTTATCCGAGCAACCGAAATAATTACAGTTCAATATTTCCAAGCGAATTCGGTTGGAAAATGTTTTTATAAAAATTAAAATATAAATTTAATAATATTTGTGTGCAAATAATAAAGAGATTTTAAATAATATTTCCAAGCAAATTCCTTCCTCATCAGCAGCCAGCCCGGCGACAGCCAACGTACTATCGTCCCCAACGTGAGGAGAAGCAGTATCACCCGCAACTTCCCTCAAGAGGGCCTCCCTCTCTGGTCGAATCGCGTCGCCCATAAAGACCAACCTCGATTCAAGACGGCGAGTAACTTCCTTCCTCTGCTCCACGACCACACCTTTACCGAGAAGTAATCGGTGCCTTTTTCGCTACGGCGGCTCATCGCCTTCGGAAACCTCCTCTTCGACAAGAGGAGATGGAGGCGATAGGCTCTCTTCAGCCGTCGGTTCAATTACCGACTCAATTATGGGACAAGAAGTCCCAGGAGCGTCCTCGAAAGTGGTCTCCTGAATCATGGCCTCGCCTTCAGAACGAACATCATCAGAAGCATCCTCACTAGACGCCTCCATATCCACATGATCGCCCTCAGGTCGAGTTGTCTCAGGAACGTCCTCACTTACATGAGTTATATGCTCAAAGCCAGAATCCGCCAATGAGGAAGTGGCAGCTCGACGTCTCCTCCTCCGTGGTATGCTCCGGGCTGCCAACACAATTGACCAATGAAAGATGCGTCAGAAAATACAGTATAAAAAAAACATGGTCGCCAAACCTAAAACCAGTGCAATACCTGGAAGGCCATATCTCGCGGTGAATGCTACCCACGTCCTGCATTCTTCAGCGAACGGAATCATCCGCCCCACCCAAGCTCTAATATCCGGCACAGACTTGGGCGTGTGCACCTTGCTGCAGATTTAAAAGTGTAAAAAGGTGACGAAAGTCGAGCAAGCATAAATAACTAAGTACAAGAAACAATACCTACGTTCGATATTCCATGCTTCAGGGAATCCAGCGGGGTTCGGCACAAAGTCCGAGGTTCGAATGAAGAAAAACTTTAGCCAAAACTAGCGATTGGGCTTGTCGTCCGTCTCAACGACCAAGCCCTTCGTCCCACGGTTCTTCAATTGTAGCATCGTCCTCCTCATAAATTCGGGACTGAATAATTGCAGCAGATGATATACTGTGATGTCCAGTCCGACCCTCTCGGCATAAGTCGTTATGATACGACATATTTTCCATGTGTAGGGAATAAGTTGGGCCGGACACACGTTGTAAAATCTGCATAGCTCCTCTGCCAACGGATAGATAGGAAGGCCACACCCTATTATGAAGGGGTACTCGTAGAAAGCAAAATCTTAGAGTATCTTCTGTTATCTTTAACAAATGTAATTATATCGTAAAAGCAACACTAGGAAAGTCGAAATTTTTGAGTATCTATTGTCTTGGATTTATTTTGCAGTTTTTACCTATTAGTTTATGCTCCAACATTACATAAAGAGAGAAAATAAGATAACAAGCAACTAATTGTGTTTTGTTGATGCACAAGCCAACTGATATGACAAACTTACCATGTCATGCTTATTAACGAAAAATAAGATCACAACATTAAGCATAAAAGGAACTCTGATGATGGCCTGAGAACACATTAACTCTTAGGATGAGAAGTAGGTCCCTTATTTTTGGCAGGAAGAGTTCCAGCCTTTGTTGCCCCTCGGTAGAGTGAGTCTACTTAGCGAAGAATGAGATTTCACTAGGTAAGTCACTAAGAAGTACCTAAAAAAATGGTCAGCACTGGGCTCGTCTTAATCCGCGTCTAGACGTGAAAGCAGACGCGACCAGCCCAGCCACAAAATAATAAAACAGTGAAGTGAGGGCATCGCGCGCCTCATTTCACTAGGTAAGTCACTAAGAAGTACCTAAAAAAATGGTGAGTACTGGGCTCGTCTTAATCCGCGTCTAGACGCGAAAGCAGACTCGACCAGCCCAGCCACAAAATAATCAAACAGTGAAGTGAGGGCATCGCGCGCCTCACTTCGCGAAATGTTAAATTTACAGCACTAGGCTCGTCTAAATTCGCGTCTACACACGAAGGCTGACGCGATCAGGCCATTCTTAAAATTAAAAAAACAGTAAAGTGAGGGTATCGCGCGCCTCACTTTGCGAATTGTTATTTTTTTTAATTTATATTTTCTTTCTTTTTCTTCTTAAAATGTTATAGGTATTTCTTAAGGAAACTGCACCTGACTTTACAATAGCACAGAAGACCCGTTAACTTCAAAAAACATAATTCAGTTTTTCAACCCAATATTTCAACTCTAGCATGCCTCAGCGTCAATCAATTTTATACCAACATGTTGGGGCAGTAACGTAGAAAAATAATACGGCAGCAATTATCTTATGATTGAAATATTGACATAAAGGTTAGTCACTACTCTATATTCTGTGTAGATCACTTTTGTAACCATTAGATAGAAGAACAAAATGACTTATGTTACTTAGCTAGATTTAGTTACAATGATTGTTGCTTTATACAAAGATTGTGCAGAAAACTTTCATAACTAATGTCAACTAAATTTTCTTTTCTTCTCAATATAAGATGATTTACCACCTGTTAGTTTATTTTTGGTAATTTTTTTCATAAGAAATATTATGAGGAGTGCAAAAATAAATTTGACCGATACGCGGGTAGGTATACTAGTAAAAGAGAATAGCATCATTAGAAAGAAAACACCCCCCCCCCCAAACCACCACCACCTATCATATTCCCCAATTTCACCATTTTCTTTTCTCGCAACTAATTTCTCCATTTTTTTCATACCCCATGAGAATCCCTCCGTATAATTGCTCTCTCCAAAATAGATAAGAACAAGAAAGAAGAGAAAAAGTCTCACTCTATTCCAAACAACAAAATCATGCATATCTATTAATACCCATATCATCCCGACATAAAATACCCACTCCATTCAGCGTCTTTAGCAGTATATGGAAACTCAATTTCCTGCTAGGAATAAGATCTGTTGTTTTCTTAATTTTTGAATTATTCTTTTTAAGCATTTAGAGGAAAGAAAAGGTTGAACAAATACTTTACTTTTCTAACTGTTTTTACTTGTTCCGATTATACTAATTTTAAAAACCTTTGTTAAATGAAGTAATTGATGTTCGTTCTCTTTATCTATTTCTTCATGGGTTGTTATAAATTAATTGGGCTGGATGATGGAGTGAATGAATGATGATCATAGGGGTGAGATAGTAGTAGAAGCTGGGTCTTCAGCCATGGTATATATATATTTATTTATTTATTTATTTATTATTATTATTATATTATTATATATAAGAATAGCAAAAAAGTCTAAGAATGTCAAGTTTCGCCAAAATTCAACAAGTGTCAAATTTTAGGAACAAACCTACCAAAAAATTTGGATATTCAAAATAATTTAAAATAAATAAAAAATTTAAAAATCTTTAATCTTTCAATTCAGTTTACTACAACATGGATAATTTTTTAAATGCTTTGTTAAACCTAAAAATTCAAAAAATATAACCACTCCAAGTCTAAATTATTAACTACCAACATAATCAGACAAATGGAAAGAGTACTCTAGAATTAACATCACTTTATAAATCGAACCTTCCTTTTTCTCTTGAAAATTAAAAATTTAGAGTGTTTATTAGATGCCTTGATTTTAAAAAAATGTATACCAAGACAAACAGTTATTTCTTTCCATTAAAAGAGAGAGAATATTATTGTACTAATTTGATAGTATTGAGAAAACGTTATTTGGCACTTTTACAATAAAAGCTAAGTTATTTTTAATTACTTTGAATTATATATCTATATTTATATTTATATAAAAGTTCACTCATCAAGAATTAAGAAAAATATTATACAAAAGAAAGCAGTAGACATAAATATTAAATAAAGTAACATGCTAATATTTTTTATTAACAATGTAATAATACTAAATATTGGATAATATAATAAGAAAAATACAGAACAAAAAAGTTATTCGATGACTATATTAGTTCCTTTAATTTAATAGGGATTTTATTAATTAAAATTCAGATTTTATAATTGTGAATAACAAATAAAATTTAAAATAAAATAATATTTTACGAGTAATAAAATATATCTTTTATTATATTACAAAAAGAAAATAGTAAAAAAATATTATACAAAGTTATATGCGAATAAAAATTCTATTAATAATATAATAATACTAAATATTATAGTATATAATAAAGAAAAATAGAACAAAAAAGTGTCTATATTAGTCCCTTTAATTTAATAGATATTTTAGTCATTAAAATGTAAATAATATTGCTGAGAACAAAAGAATTAAATTTAAATAAAAATATATTTCTATTTTAATAAAATATACATCTTCTATTATATTACAAAAAGATAGTAGCAGATAAAAATATTAAACAGCAGAATATGCTAATAAAAATATCTATTAACAATATAATAATACTAAATATTGGTAATGTGAGCACGTGATTTTTGCCCTATAAGAGAAATACTTCCAAAGATTCAAAATAAAATAATTTTAGTTTTCTAGCAATTATTGTGAATTTTGTGTTATTTTTCTTGTATTATTTGCATTTTTATCTGTGCATATTTGCTTGTTTAAATAAATAAAATATACAAAAAATATGTTGCATATGTATATAAAATTCAAGTTTACAATTAAGTTTATTTTACAGAAATGAAAAGTCATAAAAAATATGTATTTTGCATTTTTTAAGCATTTAATGTCCAAATCGTGCAATTTTATTTTTATTAATGTTTAATTTTGGGTGATAATTATTATTATGAGTTAATTAGTATTTCAAGATAATTTTTAGTTTTTATAAATTAATCTTAGTATTTTGGGCTTTATTAATTAGGAAGTTGAATAATGGAGAATAACAAAATAGAAAAAATTGGATTGGGTCATCTTGCAGATTAAGTTACAAGCTCAATCCTAAGCACCCTTACCCAACCCAAAACCCCTTGGCCCAAGAAGAAAATTTCAAATTTTTTATAGCCAAAAAATAATCATAATCACATGACATAAAGTAGTGGGGAGCAAGGAAATCAAGGAAGAAAACAAGGAGATGAAAACATGGATTAGTGGGTTTTCTTTAAATTAAAACAATATTTTTTTTAATAAAAAAATCTGAAAATTTTCGAAATTCTTGCCAATAAATAGAAGGGAGGATTTATGAAAAAAGGGGTGGAAAAAAGAGAGGAAATAATAGGAAGAGAAGAAAAATAAGGAAAAACAGAGAGCAGTATACACTCGATATACACTCTGGATACCGAAATATACACGAAGAGAATTTAATTTTTGGAGAGTTTCTTTTGAGAATTGAAGAGTGTTCAAAGCTAGAGAGAGAAAGCAAAGAGAAATTTCGGAATATATTTTTTCTTCTCTATTTTTACTGGTTTTTCTCCATATTGCTGGGATATGCTGGATTGAGGTGTTGACGCTACTGCTGGTTGTTATTGTTGTTGTTGCTGTACTTTCACCGGCCTGTTGATTTTCCACCTTCCCCTTCTTTTCAATACCAGGTACACATTCTAAAAAATTATGTGTTGATATAAGATCGAATTGGATGTTGAAGTTTTGAAATAAAATAGAGAAGTTGTTGATTAATATTTGTTGTTATTTTCCGTTTTATTAGTTTTGTCAAATTGTAGTTAGTTCTATATTTTGAAGAATAAATTTGTCATTTAGTCGGCTTGTGAGGAACACCTTTTGTACTAATATAGAATAGCATTTTAAGCATGTAATTAATTAGGACTTTTTCTTTTCTTTTAAAGTTAAACTAAATAAAAAAATATAGTCACTTTAGGATTATCCTTTTAAATAAAACATGTTACGAGCCTTGCTAAATAGAAAATAAAATCGTGGGGCCCCTCAATAAGAATGTTCACTTTTTCTTAAAAAATAATCAAGCGCGGTAAATGATTTAAAATTGCATTATAGTATTGAACATGTTTTAAAATCATATATTTAGCCATTACAATAATTTAAGCGACCGTGCTAGAACCACGGGATCCGGGGGTGCCTAACACCTTCCCTCGGGTCAACAAAATTCCTTACTTAGAATTTCTGGTTCGCAGACTTTATTTGGAAAGTAGAAAATTTCCTCGATTTGGGATTTAAATAAATCGGTGACTTGGGACACCATAATTTATTCCAAGTGGCGACTCTGAAATAAATAAATAATCCCATTTCGAATATTGTCACTAAAATTGGAAAAACTCCCTTATGCATTATCCTTCGGGGTAAGCGCGCCAAAAGAAGGTGTGACAGCTCTGGCGACTCTGCTGGGGAAACAGACCCAGAACCACTGGTTCAGGGTTTAAGAATTCGAGCTTTGAATAATTGTTGTATTTGGCTTATTTGTTATCTGATTTTGTTACATGTTTATATTTAATATGCTAAATGTTGCTTTTACCGCTTTGATATTTTGTGAATTGTATATAAATTATGCCGATACCCATTTTTCCTCTTCTGAGTCTTTTGAAATATAATATCGGGCATTTGCTGGACATAGCCCGTTTTTCTCAAGAGAGTTGTGGTGCTTGGCAACCGGTGAAGGATTTGTAGTCACACATGTTTAGGCGGAGAGTTTTGTCAATTAAGCCGGAAAGCTATGCTACCGGTGCACTGACACTGTTCGACTCGAGTTGTCCGCTCGAGTTAAAGCCAGTCTAGACACTTTTCCCAATAGGATGATGACTTAGAATAACAAAACCTTATGCCGGATCCCCGATAGGAACGTTTATTTGCATCATGTGCATATTTAACTTAGGAGACTCAACACAGGGGTTGGGCCTGTCTAGGACAGGTGTACCTGAAACAAAAGACCAACTTGTTGCATCTTTCTGTGTGCATTTATTTGTTTCGATCTTACATGCCGACTGGTTTGTAAAAAAAAAATAGAGGGTGAGAAGTGGAAGATGTCAATCAAATGGAAACGAGATGCTTTTCTTGAAAAATAATAAAAAAAACATAATAAAAAAACAATCTCCGAATAAATTTTGTTAATTTTAAATAGTTAGTTTCTTTAAAATGTTTCCTTTTGAAAAATGCAAAAAAAAAATTCCAAATAAATTTTCTTAGTTCCTTAGAAAATAATTTTTTGAAAAATGCAAAAAAAAAAAACAAAAAAAAAAAAAAAAATTGATTTTATTAAAGATAGGTTAGTTTCTCTGAAAATAATTTGTTTTAGAAATGTTGTTTAAAAATAGTTTGTTTTCTTTTCTTAAAAAGATTTAGTTCTTTTATTCCGAACTATGCGGGTCTTATTCTCACCGGATGTGAGATACGTAGGAAAACCTCACCGATTCCGACCCCAATTTTAAAAAAAAAAGAATCCAAAAAAAAACAAAAAAAAAATATTGTTCGTTTAGTTCCTTCTTTAAAATCTTTCCTTAGAAAATTCAAAGAAAAAAGAAAAAAAAAACAGTAAAAGTAGTTTAACTAAAAAAAAATGGTTTCGTTCTTCCTACTGTTTTCTTTTTATGAAATAAAAAAAAAATCAATAAAAATTAAAAAAAAATATAGGTTTCTTTCATTTTGAAGTACTTTTTTAAAAAAAAGGAAAACAAAAATCCAAAAAATATTTTTTTTTCTTAGAAAAAGAGACAATAAGTAAATTCAAACAAAAATATTTTTTTTATCCCAAAGCAAATAAATTTTTTTTAGAAGTTTTTCTTTCAAAAAAAGCAAAATAAAAATAAGCAAAATATAAATATGTTATTTCTTTTAAAGCATTTCTTTCAAGAATTAAAAAAAATTAGTTTATTTACTCCATTCCCGATTATCCGAACTACGCCCGGTCTGATTCATGTGGGGACATGATACGTAGGCAATCCACATAAGATTCGACCATCACTAAAAGAAAAAAAAAAGAAAAATAAAAAAATAGTGTAAAAGAAAATTGATAAAGAGAGGAAGAAGATGAAAGCAAAGGAAAGTATAAACCGGAATAACGCATTACAATCGATTACAAGTAGCAACACGATCAAATGTATAAGTGCATCACACCCAATGTGAGATTACTTATCTGTTATGTTGTCTCAGACTAAACGTTTGTTTGCCAAACTCCAGGTTTTGGAAAAGGGTGGTTGATTTTGTGGTACTCTGGCCTCACATTCATACTTCACGAGGTCCAAAGGAAACATTCAGCAACCCGTTGCTAAATCAAAAGAAAGTACCCATCCTTATTTCACAAGGTCGAAAAGAAGTGCCAACATGTCTTAAAAAATCCCTCTACCAATCATTCTCGTTTTGGAAGAGAGCTCCGTGTCAGCCATTCCGGCTACTGAGTTGGCAGCTGCAGAAGAAAACAGAATTTTGCGATGTCGCATGCTGGAGATGTTAGATGACTGGAATAACGGGAAAGAGCCCCCAAGTCTGATCCATGGGTTCCCCGAACTATTCCTCAGGTCATGTGGGATTTCTAATACTTCCACCAATTACCCACCTACTATGTTTGGGTATTCTAATGTCACAACCCTCTCTGAATCACCCTCCACTTCCTATCCTCGGGTAACAGCATTAGATACATCTACAAGAACGTCGGTTGGTTTGCCCGTTCCAATCGCGGCACATCCCTCCACACATACTTCTTTCTTTGACTCATCTTCTTTTACATTCCCGGCACCACCCCTTTCACTGGATCAAACCCAGTTTGCCGCCAATGTCTATCCTCAGCCAACCCAATATGGGTTCATGCCAAGTCAAAATCCAAAAGCTCCCGAACGGGATGAAATGACAAAAAGAATGAGCAGCTTGGAACAAAGTTTGAAAAACATGCAAGGTCTAGGCGGACAGAAGAGTGTTTCTTACGCAGATTTGTGCATGTTCCCACATGTCCATTTGCCCTCAGGTTTTAAGACGCCGAAGTTCGAAAAGTATTACGGGCATGGCGACCCTATTGCTCATCTAAAGAAATACTGCAATCAATTGCGAGGCGCCGGCGGCATGGAAGAATTGCTGATGGCATATTTCGGAGAAAGCTTGATCGGGATAGCATCAGAATGGTACATGGATCAAGACATATCTCGATGGCACATCCGGGACGATTTGGCCAGAGATTTTGTGAAACAGTTCCAGTACAACATTGACATCGCGCCAGACAGGAATTCTTTATCGAACTTAAAGAAGAAGCCCTCAGAAAGCTTCAGAGAATATGCTATCAAATGGCGAGAGCAAGCATCTAGGGTGAAACCCACTATGGACGAAATAGAAATGGTCACTACTTTCCTCCAGGCTCAGGAACCAGACTATTTCCAGAACATGCTGTCAGCAATGGGAAAACCTTTCGCAGAGGCGATCAAGATTGGGGAAATGGTAGAAAATGGTTTAAAGACGGGAAGAATTTTGAGTCAAGCGGCCATTCGAGCGACCTCCCAAGCAATCCAAGGAGGGTCTGTAGGAATAGCAAAGGGTAGGATGAAAGAGGAAACGTCCATGGCAACTTCGGGTGATAGAAGACACCACGCTCCTAGACCCATCTTTTCAGAAAGAACCCCCCAGCATTATTACCCTGCTCAGGAAATGTCCTATATCCCTCAACCGTACGCGGTCATGAATGCTCAACCTTTTGCGCAACCGCAACAGCATGTCAGGAGAAACCAAGCTCTATTTCCAAGAAATCAGCCTCCCCACCAGGAACCACTATAATCCTCGACCTCCACAGAATAACTTCTGTCCTTTGGAACCGCCAAAGAATTCAAACTTTACCCCAATTGGTGAATCTTACTCTAGTCTATTCTCGAAAATTGTCCAAATGGGTCTACTGCAGCCGGTTCCTCAGAATAGACAAAACCCGGCATCGCCTTCCTACAAAGCTGGTGTCAGGTGTGCATATCATTCAGAGGCAGAGGGCCACCATACTGATGACTGTTGAACTTTGAAACAAGCGGTGGAGAATTTAATAGAGCAAGGGAAGATTGTGTTGAAGGATGAGGATGTCCCAAATGTGACCAATAATCCGCTGCCTGCTCACAATAACGGGCCGATAATTGGGATGATTTGTGAAGACGAAGAATTCGATCCAGCGCTTAAGGCCATAATTGCTATTGCTGATGTGGAAAGGAAGCCCAAGGCGGCCCCGAAACAGGAGAAAAGGGAAAAGAAGAGTAAAATCACCGAGTTAGAACCAGAAAGGGAAATTGGTGCACCTAAGCAAGCCTATGTGGCATGGGGGCAATTAAGACACCACGGCTGAATGAGCCAGTGTTTGTTGGGCGCGTACCACAAAAGCTTAAGAACCGTCAAGAGGAAGATAATAAGGATTTCATGACTTAAGAGAGTGAAGGAAAACATGAGGCAAAGCTCTGCGATACCTATATGGTCGAGCCAACTTAAGAAAAATTATAGTTCATTTGAAGGACAAATTTACGAAGATACCAACTTAAGGTGCAAGTATATATCCACCTTTAAGATTGAATAATACAGTTTTCTTTTAAGGACAAATCCACAAAAAAACCAACTTAAGGTGCAATGGTCCTCATATGACCACCTTAAGATTGAAAAACTATAGTTCCCTTTAAGGACAAACCCACAAAAAGGTCAACTTAAAGTGCAAAAGGACTTATATATTCACCTTAAGTTTGGAAAATTGTAAAGCATCAACTCAAAGACTTCGTGGACTTGACGATCAGGGGCGTACACTGAGTTCTTCACAAGTGATGTCATTATATTAAAGTGAATAAATGAACAAATAAAACAGTGATGCTACATTTTTAAAAAAAGGATTCAAAATATATCAATAAAATGTAGTACAATTACAATACTATAACTTTCCTCGACGAGTTTTGACTTTCTGAAATTTATGCATAAAGCCTCATATATATAGTACTACATATTTTTTTAATATAAGGCATCACACAACCATTCAAATTTAAATAAGTTTTAAACAACTAAAAATAATTTTTTACTGCGTAGACATGGTTTCGCTGATTGTTTCTTCTAAGTTGAATGAATTTTCAGATGTTAAACTTGATTTTGAAATTTTAAAAGGTGTTGTCTTCAACGAAAAGAAAAGGAAAAAATAAGTAGTAGCAAACAGCTTAATTATAACGGAAAGAGTACACACCATGCTTGAATTAGATTAAAAGGCTTTAAAATGGTCATTGTACAGTTAATAAATGGAAGTTAGCTTTTAAAAAACATCCATTAAGGAGTTGGGTATCGAATCACTTACCCCCCACTCTAAGCATGATGCTTAACCGCTGGACCAAGACGCATACCAACCAAGTAGTGTCATTTCAGCGTTTATAGAGCTTTTTTAAAATATTATATATTTAATATAATAGTATATATTTAATGAATCTTTCGGACGAAGCGGTGTCGGATGACACTGCTTGCACTAAGCTGTCTCCGCCCCTGTTGATGATGTTGACTTGAACACGTGAAAATTTTTTAATATTTGGCGGACTTTGCAGACTTCAACTTGAAGACCGGTGGACTTGGAGACACTACTAAAAATACGGTAAGTACCGACCAAAATTTTTTGACCAATGTTAGTCCGTCAAAAAAAGCGACTGAAGTTGGACAGAAACTGGGAGAAAAAATATTTTATATCTATTTTTTTAAAAATACCGACCAACGTTGGTCGGTATGTTGGTCAACAAGCTGATCGAGCTGGTCAAACTTACTTAGTCAAAGAAACTTTCACATTACCGACCAACTTTGGTCGGTAAGGTGGACCCAAGTTTTAAAATTTTAATAGTTATATTATTATTTAAAATGTTTTATAAAATTTAAAGAAATTTTATTTGAAATTACCAACTTCTTAATTCAAGAGAAGCTTTTATCGACCAACTTTAGTATGTAATATGGACCCAATTTTTAAAATTTTGATAGTTACATTATTATTTAAAATTACCGATCAAAGTTGGTCAGTTAATTTAGGGAAAGCATTTACCGACTAACTTTGGTCGGCATATTTTGATTTCTTAAAAATAACCGACCAACTTTGGTTGATTATTAGGTCAACATTGGTCAAAAATTATGAATCACTTTTATATTTACTATCTAAATAATATAAATATAATATGTTAATAGTTTAGTAACACAAATAATAAATACACTAACATATACTATAATATGCTATATATGTTGTTAAAGTAGTACAACAAAGCGTGTTTTATATATGTATGTATGTATGTATGTATGTATGTATGTATGTATGTATGTATGTATGTATGTATGTATGTATGTATGTATGTATGTATGTATGTCAGTCAAATATTTTGTTTTTAATATTCAACAATGCATATGAGTAAGTTATACATTGATGAATTAATTTACAAACAGATATATTTGATGATAAATTATATATACTGATTAGGATCTTCACAAGTTTATCAATCCCTAAAAGAACCCGACCCTGTGGAAGGTGGTTGTGAAGATGGTTGCATGTTATATTATAAAGATGATGCAACTTTGGCAGTTGTAAATTTTGCAAAATTGGTTGCTATCAAGGCGATGCATTATTTACCTGTTATACCTAGGTTAAAGAGGTTATATGCGCGATGAGTTCTGCTCCTCATATAACGTGGCACTTTAAAAATAAAAGATGGTGTTATGTGTCATCCTTCAGATGGAGAAGCTTGGAAGTTTTGATAGGACATATTCAGATTTTGCTAGTGAACCAAAGAACATTCGGTTAGGTCTGTGTGCGAATGGCTTCACGCCTTTTTTTATATCTGCGATACCATATTCATGTTGGCCTATCTTTCTTACACCTTATAAATCTACCATCCGAGTTGTGTATGGCTAGTTTGTGTAAAAAGTGTAACTGTGAGGGCAACTATGGATGGATACTCAAACGGAGGGTAATTTTAAATAATTTTTAATAGTATAGGAATATATTTAGCCCTTTTCGTTGATTAAAAGGATTGACACTATTTTCTTATTAGTCTGCTCAAAGATTGGCATCTTCCAATATCTTTTCTTAATAAGAAATATTTATAGCCACACAAGTGATACGATAAGTTTCAGACCACAAGTTTCAAAAGTTTACTACCACACAAATGTTATGAGTTATTTAATACCATAGCAAGTACGGACTGGCAGCAAGGAGTCAATTGAATGATCAAAGCATCGATTGCGTCCACCTGTGGCCTTCTTCGATTGCCTTGACACCTTAATATCAAGGAAACCCCCACCCTACACGCCCAACCAATTTCACAAGTAGGCGGAGACCTGGAGGATCGGAAATCTCAATGCAAAACCTTTCACCACGCAACACGATTGTTTCGCGAAGTGCTCTTCCCACTCCTGCCTCCACAAGCAAAGAGGTTTCAAGATACCAAGCGACCAAGTCAAAAAAAAAATTGATATTTTCTTCTTTATTAAAGTTTGTGTTAATTCAAACTAAGACAATCTTTTTGAAAATGAGGAAGTAGCATTCATGAGAAGAACTCGTCAAGCCCCACCGAGCCGCTCCAATTTGTAGAAAATGTTTATAAGATAATGTAAAGAAAAATAAATAAGGGTGTGCTTAAAGATGAGTTTGTCTAGGAAAGTTTGCCGAATTTAAGGGCTATGCATACACAGCTTTACAATGACGTTGCTATATTGGGTAAATATAAGCATTTGGATGTACCAAATATCATATGAATATGTATTCTGAATATAGTTTTTGAGGATTTATATATAGCCGGTCCCAATTTATTTAGAATTGTTACGTAAAGACAATAGAATACCTTTCAGCTGTGTTTGTGTCACGACCCTAGTTTACCAATTGTGAACATGTCGTGATGGCACCCAGTCCCCACGACTAGGTAAGCCTAACACGTTGTTGAATATACAAGCTATGAACACTTAAATAAGAAAAACAGCGGAAAAATAGGGTAAAAGATATGTAATCCGTGCCACATGGCACCTACATCCGTCAACACCATGAATAAAACACTACCAAGATCCGGAATCCCACGGGCAACACAGACTAAAAGAGAATATACAACTGAGGCTCTATGTATAAAAAGTATCTAACAACGAAGTGAAGGAAAGATATCTACTAGTACTAATAGAATAGAAGGAAGGCCTCCGGATCCGCGGACGTAGCAGATCATACCTCGAGGTCTCCCAAAAAGCTGCAGAATCACCTAGTACGAGCCTGCTCTGATGTACCTGGATCTGCACAACAAAAGTGTGCAGAAGAGTAGCATGAGTACACCACGGCGGTACTCGGTAAGTGCCAAGCCTAACCTCGATGGAGTAGTGACGAGGAAGGTCAGGGCCCTACTGAGAGAAAACAGTTACAAAAATGATAATAACAATAATAAGCAGTTTAACGATAATAATTCCGAAATAACAACAATAAAATGATTACTGCAACCATCTACAATTAACTAACAACAAGTATCAAACTCAATTAATAAGTCCCGGACTTGTGGGAAATTGAACCCGCAGTCCCATTAACAGTACCCCTGGGTCTCCGGGAATCGAACCCGCAGCCCATGTCTCAATAAGTAATCAATAACTCAGGATCTCCGGGAATCGAACCCGCAGTCCCTACCAATAACTCAGGATCTCGGGAATCGAACCCGTAGTCCCTACCAATAACTCAGGGATCTCGGGAATCAAACCCGTAGTCCCTACCAATAACTCAGGATCTCGGGAATCGAACCCGTAGTCCCTACCAATAACTCGGGATCTCGGGAATCGAACCCGTAGTCCCTACCAATAACTCAGGATCTCGGGAATCGAACCCGTAGTCCCTACCAATATCACGCCGGGTCTCTGGGAATCGAACCCACAGCCCTGGGTCTCCGGGAATCGAACCCGCAGTCCACAAGCACAACCAATAAAGGAATCCACAGGAGAGAATAATTATGCTTAACTATAACTTCACCGAAAAATAGTACCAATAATTAACAAGGAGTTCAAATAAGGCAATTAGGCAACTAAACAATTAAGTGCTACCTAATCATGCTCTTCTAACTACTACCGGGTAAAAATATCAAATTAACAACTAAAGACAGAAATATCGCTCATCGAACATTTTAAATAAAGTACGTGTTCAACAACCAGCGCATGTACACGCCCGTCACCTCGCGTACAAGGCATTTAAACTATCACATAATATCCTAGGGGTGAAAATTCCCCCACACGAGGTTAGACAAGCCACTTACCTCGATTCCGGTACAAAACCGCTAAGAGACAACTCTCTCTTGCCACGAATTTCGGCCTCCACAGGTCCAATCTATCCAAAATCATAAGTAATGCATCATAATATGCTAATGGGACATAACCCAATCGAAAGAACTCGAAAAATACTCAAAATCACGAAATTCGCAAAACCCGAGCCCGGGGCCCACGTTACGAAAAATTCTGAAATTCAGATTTTCGGAATCCTCGTCTCGCCACGAGTCCGTACATACCAAGAAATCCCAATTCGGACCACAAATGGTCCTTCAAATCCCAAATTTAAGGTTTTTGCTCCAAGCCCTATTTTCTTGATTTTTAGCTATAAATTCATGAATTCCATGGATGATTCTTGTATAAAAACATGTATTTAACTCATAAAACTTACCTCCAACGATTCCCCGTCGAAATCCCTTCAATTCCCGTCCAAAAGCTCTCAAGAATGACCAAAAATGGTGGAAAATGAGTTGGTTTCGCGAGTGAAATGTTTTTAACATTCTGTCCGGGTACTGTAGCTACCACTATGCGATCGCATTAGAGCATTGCGATCGCATAGAACAAATTTGCCGGGCACTGTAGCTAAGCCTATGCGATTGCATAGAACAAAATCCTGGGTACTGTAGCTAACACTATGCGATCGCATCAGAGCATTGCGATTGCATAGAACAAAATCCTGGGTACTGTAGCTAACACTATGTGATCGCATCAGAGCATTGCGATCGCATAGAACAAAATTTCTCTGCAATTTTTCTGCTGCATTTTTCAACTCAAAAATTCCCGTTAGCCATCCGAAATCACCCCGAGGCCCCCGAGACCTCAATCAAAAATACCAATACATCCTATAACGTTATTCAAACTTGTTCCAATCATAAAAACATGTCCTTAAACACGGAAAACATCGAATTATAGCGGATTCAAGCCTAAGTTTTCATCTAAACTTTCGAAATCAACATTCAATCACAAACCCGACCAAACGACATCCGAATAACCTGAAAATTTGCAGACATATCCAAAATCACATAACGAAGCTACAGAAATTATCGGAATTCCATTCCGACCCCCGGATCAAAATCTCACCTATCGTTCGGATTCGCCAAAAATACTAACCTTGCCAATTCAAGCTTAATTCTACACCGGTCATCACAAAAATATTCCGGACACACTCCTAAGTCCCAAATCACCTAACGAAGCTATCCGAACCATAAGATTTGCATTTTGAGTCCGATATCAAAATTTCCACTTCCGGTCAAATTTTCTCAAAAACCTTCAATTTTCTATCTTTCGCCAAACGACTCCAAAATGACCCACGGACCTCCGAATTCACTTCCGATCGCGCTCCCAAATCTAGAATAACCATACGGAGCTACTCCCAGTCTCGGAATCCCAAACGGACATTAATAACACAAAAATGCATTTTAAGCCAAATTGATGCAATTTCTTCTAAAATGCTATCTTCCATAATATGCGCCAAAACGCTCCCGGGTTATCCAAAACCCGATCCAGGCATACGCCCAAGTCCGAAATCATCATATGAACCTGTTGGAACCTTCAAATCTAAATTCCGAGGTCGTATACTCAAAATTCCAATCCTAGTTCATTTCTTCAGTTTTAAGCTTTGGAAATAAGAATTTTCATTTAAATTTGACTCCAAACTTCTTGAATTTTAATTCGGACCATACACACAAGTCAATATACTTGAGATGAAGTTACTCATGGCCTCAAACTGCTGAATGACGCGCCGTATCTCAAAACGACCGGTTGGGTCGTTACAGTTTGCTTAAAAGCACAGACCATTCAAATGTTAAACACTTAAAGTAAAACAAGGAAAAGGAAAATGGATTTACATGAAATGAAATTAACCAAAATCTGCGAGGATGAGTTCATGCTTAAAAAGCTAAGCTGGTATTACTTATGTTAAAACTTTAGAGAGAAGCACCAGTGGTCTAGTGGTAGAATAGTACCCTGCCACGGTACAGACCCGAGTTCGATTCCGGCTGGTGCATTTGAGGGAGGGCAATGATGTTACCTGCACAAATGGTGAACGATGGGTCGTCACATATATTTGACTTCAGATTCAGATCAGATGAAAATATTGTGCTTCTGAGCTCTCTCTTTTTGAACAAGTTGTATAAACAATCCTTTGTAATGTCTCCTTGTTTTTGGAGAATTGCAAGATAATTGATTCAAGACTTGGTTCATGCTAATTTATTCTTTCCCCATCTTATGCTTTGTTCTTGGTTTGCCTTTACTTTATCAAAAGCAACAATGCATCCCACCACTATAGTCAACTACATAAGTTCTACTACAACAACAACAACCCAGTATAATCCCATAAGTGGGGTCTGGGGAGGGTAATATGTACGCAGGCCTTACCCCTACCCAGGGGCAGAGAGGCAACTACATAAGTTCTACTAAAACACATATTTAGTTTCAATATATGTAGCACTTTATATAGTAAAAAAAAATATAAACTTTGGGTGAAGTGGATTTATTGTTATTATGGGGGAACATGAATATGTCTCCCAAAGCAAGCATCTTGGATCGTTCAGGATATTTTGAAAGCCACAAACTATTTTAATGAAGCAAGCTATATATTGAATGAGGTGCCACTACTAGAAATCAAGTGATTTCCATTAAAGGGTTTCCAACTAAAATCGATATGAAAAAACGACCAAAATATTTCGGAAATAAGAGTATTTGGTCGTAAAAGTCAACAAAAATTGCCTGACAGCAAGAAAATAAAATCTCCGATCCATTTCGGTCGTAAATTGGCCAAATTAAAAATTATTTATTACAAATTTACCAAATTTTTGACCGAATTCGATCGGAAATTGGTCAAATATTGAGTCATACTAGTATATAATGTATAAAAATAATTATTTATAAAAACAATTCCAAATTTCCGACCGATGAGGATCAGACAATTTGATTTTTTTGTTTCCCGCCCAATACAAAAAATGTATATATTTATCCGAGCAACCGAAATAATTATGGTTCAATATTTCCAAGCGAATTCGGTCGGAAAACGTTTTTATAAAAATTAGAATATAAATTTAATAATATTTGTGTACAAATAATAAAGAGGTTTTAAATAATATTTCCAAGCAAATTCCTTCCTCATCAGCAGCCAGCCCGGCGACAGCCAGCGTACTATCGTCCCCAACATGAGGAGAAGCAGTATCGCCCGCAACTTCCCTCTAGAGGGACGCCCTCTCTGGTCAAATCGCGTCGCCCATAAAGACCAGCCTCGATTCAGGACGGCGAGTAACTGCCTTTCTCTGATCCACGACCACGCCTTTACCGAGAAGTAATCGGTGCCTTTTCCGCTACGGCGGCTCATCACCTTCGGAAGCCTCCTCTTCGACAAGAGGAGATGGAGGCGATGGGCCCTCTCCAGTCGTCGGTTCAATTACCGACTCAACTATGGGATAAGAAGTCCCAGGAGCGTCCTCGGAAGCGGTCTCCCGAATCATGGCCTCGCCTTCAGAACGAACATCATTAGAAGCATCCTCACTAGACGCCTCCATATCCGCAAGATCGCCCTCAGGTTGAGTAGCCTCAAGAACGTCCTCACTTACATGAGCTATATGCTCAAAGACCGAATCCGCCGAAGAGGAAGTGGCAGCTCGACGTCTCCTCCTCCGTGGTATGCTCCGGGCTGCCAACATAATTGACCAATGAAAGATGCGTCAGAAAATACAGCATAAAAAAACATGGTCGCCAAAACTAAAACCGGTGCAATACCTGGAAGGCCATATCTCGCGGTGAATGCTACCCACGTCCTGCATTCTTCAACGAACGGGATCAACCGCCCCACCCAAGCTCTAATATCCGGCACAGACTGGGGCGTGCGCACCTTGCTGCAGATTTAAAAGTGTAAAAAGGTGACGAAAGTCGAGCAAGCATAAATAACTAAGTACAAGAAATGATACCTATGTTCGATATTCCATGCTTTAGGGAATCCAGCGGGGTTCGACACCAAGTCCGAGGTTCGAATGAAGAAAAACTTTAGCCAAAAATGGCGATTGGGCTTGTCATCCGTCTCAACGACCAAGCCCTTCGTCCCACGGTTCTTCAATTGTAGCATCGTCCCCCTCATAATTCCGGGACCGAATAATTGCAGCAGATGATATACTGTGATGTTCAGTCCGGCCCTCTCGGCGTAAGTCGTTAGGATACGACATATTTTCTATGTGTAGGGAGTAAGTTGGGCCGGGCACATGTTGTAAAATCTGCATAGCTCCTCTGCGAACGAGTCGATAGGAAGGCCACACCCTATTATAAAGGGGTACTCGTAGAAAGCACAGAACCCCATTCTGTTGGCAAAATCCCCCTCGGCCGTTTACATGACTGCCGTCTCCTGAATCTAACAAGAAACACGGAGATCATCCAAATGAGACTCGGTAAATTTAGACCTCTCCCATGCCGAGGCAGCACCCTTCAAACGTATAGTTCACGGGGAAGTACGTTATCTATAGAAAGAGGAACGAGGGGCTTGCGGGATTTCTTCCTACCTTCCGAAGGTGGAGGGACCCTAGAAGTGGCCTCATCCCCGTTTGTCCCACGACGACGACTACCCTTAGCCATATCAGCCTTTTGATCAAGTTTAAATACGTCAACAAGCTCCGAATGTCAAAATGAAAAGTTACTAAAAGTCGCTATAAAAAATAACAAAAGTGCAAAGAACTTTTTGTAGGGATCCGAAGAATGGAAAAACTTGAAATCCCTCCCTATTTATAGTAGGCCAGTACACAAGATTCGAAGAGGTTGGTGTCAGAAAAATAGGCGGGAAACCAAAACGCCAAATCGTCTCTTGACTTGCCTCGAGAGCAGTTGTAATCATGATGCATGCCATCAACAAACGACGGTTCGAAAAATAAGCAATGAATGCATATACGGGTAACTCCGAGACGAGTCGATCTTTTCCACCCATTGTAGATGTATGTCCAATACATCTCCAACAGGCAGAGGGACTAACTGTATGGGGTCGAATCAGACGTAACTGATGAAAGTTGAGTACGCCTCCTTTCACGGCCGCTAAAGTCAAGTATATCTCTCTTCACGCCCATACAACGAGAAGGGTACGCCTCTAACAATAAAGGCTTAATGTCAAACTCGCCCGTATGAGTACTCCTTCCCTCCCCCCCCCCCCCCCTCCTCCCCGTACGTTTATATTTCTGGAACGACAGTGGTCCTAAAAATGATATTTTGACGAGGGAGCCTTCCTTCTATATAAGGAAAGACCTCCCTCATTTGTAAGACAGGCGTTATTATTATTAATAATACAACTTCTGACTATCATTCTCTCTCTATCATTTCTCTCTAGGTGATTTGTATCGATAATCCACTTAGTCTCATTACAATCTTGTCAGAACAAATAACATACGAAATATGGATCTATCCTTGGGTTTATTATCATTGATTCCGATTTACCTCTTCATAATCTTTGATTGTCCCTAACTTATAAAGTCATCGATAGCTTTTAGGTCAAACGGTTATATTGCTCACAATCACTATTTCTACCTTTCATCTCCGTCTTACACCTTAAATACTCACTGATATTCCCTGTTGGATGTAAGTCATTTCAGAGAGTTGGATATTCTCTTCTTAATACTATATTTAATCCTTTTCTCATGCGAAAACGTAATTAAAGCCTTCTTCTTGATCTTCAAAGGCAAATTCCCAATGAAAACAGTCCTTAAAATTTTACTCTCATCATCAAATCCCTCAGTTGAGACCATCATATTCTCTGGATTATCCATCTTCTTCCTCTTTTCTCCTACCACCATTTCTCCAATCACTTTCTAGTTTCTTCGCCTCCTCCTCTATATCAACCACCCAATATCGCTTCGCCTCGTACTCTGCCTCAATCTCATCTCTTTTCCTCTTGTTCTTCTCCTTTTTCCCAAATTTTCCTATCATATCCTCTTTAGATTCTTATACATATGTTTGACGAGGTTACGTTCCACCCAACTGGTACAATCATGTTGGGGGTGCTCGCCGGTATAAGACTATCATTCATCGTACTTCCTTGGACGGTGCGTTACTGCATTAGACGCTTTGCCACTTTTAGAGCTCGGCGCATAGTCGTATACATATGTTTGTAATTTGATATTAATTTCCAAGAAAAGAAAACAAGAAAAAGGAAAAAACGTAAAAGAGAAACTATCACGGGATAATATGTGCAAAAACAATTACACAATTCGTCTCAAATTATCTTGTGGTTACTAACTGTCTCAAATTATTTTTTTCTCCATTTACCCTTAGTAGAATTATATATTATATATATCTATACTTAAAAGGAAGAAAGTCAGCCATAAAAATTTGCCATTTATCAAGATAATAGATTGCCATGTGAATTTTGTTAGGACAAAACAGTTTTTTTTCGGTTATTTTTGGTTAAAGTAGTTTGTCTGTTGAAATTTTAAATATTAAAATAATTTAAAAATTCAAATTCAAAAGCAGTTATTTTTAAATTTAAATTCAAAAGCAGTTATTTTTTTCCTTTTTAATTGTTTATTTATATTTATTTATTATCGTTTTTGATTATTGGCTTTTGTCAATTATTTTGTTCCAACATTGACGGTTTCCTACGGATTTTTCCTATTTCGTGACGGTTTTTCTATTTTGTGCTCTTCCTTTTAAATGTGGAATTTGGGAAGATTGCATCTCTCCCAATCATTTCATATTAATGTCTATGTTCATCTTCTTCCATAGTCTCCTCAAAACAAACATGTAGCCGAAGTTTTTCCTATTGACATTGACGAGTATCAATGCATGATTGAAGTTTGTTGTGAAATTTTACTTCATTTTCATTTGATTCTTTCTTGCAATGTGAAATATTACAGTTTTCTCTTTTATTATTCAATATTTCCTCTTTTTTTTTTTCAATTGGATAAACTGTTGATTTGCGATAGTTAAGCTTGTATTTTAGAGGATTAGTAGTTGAAAGTATCTCTCTTCTTCTTCGTCTTTTTTTGGCTATGCTACAATACTTTGTATTTGATCATCAATTTCAATCATTTCTATCTATTACCTGATTTTCCTCTATTATGTAATTCGGGAGGTGAAGTGACTCAAGAGTTCTTTGAAAGTCATTTAAGGATAAGGCAATTAGTTAGTGTAATTTATCTCTACGCATTATAGTTTCTGATTTTGTGCTCATAAATACTACTATAAAATATATAACAATGGTATCACTTTTTATAACTGCTTACTTATGAAGGAGTGTAGCTTCATATGTGGACGACGCAACATGGAAAAATTAGGAAACATTCTTTAATTAATGGTAATTTTATGTTTCCTTTTTTTCCCCATAGTGATGATAATATCTCTGGGCTATGACTTTCTTGAATATAGCTTATGATAAATTGCATTTACTCAGCACCATCTTTAGAGAATCAATTATCTGCGAAAATAACATACCTTGACTTCTCTCATGTATCTTTGATTTCTTGCCATGTTAATAATATAAGTTCTTTATGTTCTTTATTTTGTTCATTCGAAAATATGCGGTATGATAGTTTTTTCATTTTTTTTTCCTATCAAGTTAGTCTAAAATAATGATTTTCAACTGTATAATTATTCAACGATTGGAAAACTCAAATTAGTTTTACAAGTTTATGTAAAAATAGTACATCATTATGGTATCACTTAATTTGTTGATGATCGTCAGCATAGCCATTTTCTCATTTTATATTTACAATATGCTAATAAATAACTAGAAGAAATAAGTTCTTTAATTTTCTCTTCATCCATTTAATTTTAATTTTTTTTTGTATTCAAATTTTCGTAATAAGATGGCACATCGATTTCTAATGGCTTTTTTGCGGACAAGACACTAGAAAGGAACAATGCTTTCTATTCTATCTTTTGTTGTACTAAAAGATTTCTCCAGCCCATTGAAAATCTATCTGTTGTTAAGGCTCAGCAAATTAAGGAGACTAATCCCTGTTATGGAATAGATTGTAATGGTGTTGACACAAATAAAATACGTTAGTAATTTTTTTTTATGTTAATGCTTTCTATTAACCCATTTGATTTTTCATTTTAGGAATCTAAGATGATTTAATATAAAAATGTGTTAAAATAAAAATGTGAGTATACTAATGTGCTAAGAGGCTAAAATAAAAAATGATATATCAACCATTTTATAAGACCATGGGACATATTATTGGAAACTTAGAAGGAAAATTTTAATTTGTATAAAATTTTAATATGATGTTTTAAAATATCCGTATAATTAATGAAATAATAGTAAACCAATTTTTGTTTGTAAGTTGCGAAAAGTTCAAGATCAAGTAAAGATTAAGAGTATAGCGGTTGGCATCTACGTTGATTTGTAGCCGTTGAAATAATATTTATTTTATAAAATTTTTAATAATGAAGCAATTTTAAATAATAAAATAACAGTATCAAATAATTGAGAAGTAAATATTTATTTATATTATATTTAAAAAGGGGTGATAGGCACGGACATAAGTGAAAAACTAATAAACATTCATATGAGTACTTAAACATGCAATCACAATAAAAATATGGAACAAGGATAAGCATATTTGAAGCTGGTAAAAATAATACGAGATAGCCACTTTGAAGGGCTGTTATTTAGAAATTAGTCAGTGCATCCTAAATTTAGTTTTTCAGTTTAATTTTTCAAGACAAAATGTCCTATGTTGTCGTGAAATTTAAAAAATTTTGTTTAAAATTTCAAGATAAAATAAGTACCGATTTATCTCTAATTAGCATCCCTGAGAATGATTATCTGTGTACTTGCCCCTCAAATTTGATATGAGAAAGTCTTCGAATTTCAGAAAAAAAATATTGTACAGATAAGGCCGTCTAACTGAAATCTTAATAGATATTGACAAAAAAAACTGTAATTTAAATTCATATGTGGATAATATCAATAGTTAAAGCTAAAATTTAATATATCATATTAAAAACAAAATAAAAGTAGTTCAAAATTATTATTTGAATTATTAGTAAAACACTAAATAAAAAATTAATTTAAAATATTACAGTAAAACAAATGCATACAAGAGGATGATATAGATTGTTTGAGTATATTTATGAGTTTGATTAATTTGTAAAATAAATATAGTAACAAATTAAATAATGCTAAAAATTATGGCTAACAAATTTTGACAATGAACTAAGCATTTATATTGATTTGTCTTTTAAAAATAACATCAATTATATAATATATAAATTATTTTATAACAAGCAAAATTTTAAAATTGACCGCGTATCGCGCGGGTACCTATACTAGTGTTATTAATAACAATAACACAAAAATGAGTAAAAGTTTAATGAAAATTTGTTGTAACTTGGACATAAATAGGGTAGAATTAGTCAAATACCATTCCTATTTAATAATAAAGGACAGAAAAAATTTAATAGCTTTTATTATGTAGGAGAATTAAGAGGGAACTTTACTATAAGAGGAGAGGAGGAGGATAGTAAAAGGAAAAAACTGAAAACGAAAAAAGAATAGCAGAAGAAATAAATAAAGGACGTCAATGGAGGGACAGTGGGAAACTTTTCTCGTATGTTATGTTTTCTATTTTTAGTTTCAACACTTCTCATTTCATTTTCTCTTTTTATTTTATTTATCGTAATTGAAATGTAATATTTCGAAGATAAAAAGTTGTACAGCACCATCTAACGGATCAACAATCAACAAACAGAGAGTATGCCTTAGGCTTTTCATTGTTTGTTAAGTTCCACTTTTTTATTAGTATAAATAATTTGCTTTTACTTTTGTTCATTTTTTTCTAATATGTTTGGCTTGACTGTATGAATCTTGTGTGTTTGGATTAGCATATCTCTATAGCCACCCTTCCTACTTATCTTTCCTCTCATTTTCTTTTTGCATTTCACTCATTTTTTTCATTAATTAAAAATAATTAAAATTCAAAGTTCACTATTAAGGGAAACAATCGGTTACTGGAATGCTACAAAGTTACTGAAATGCTACTATTTGTAGAAGATGTTCAATGCCTCATACACATTCTTCAATATCGCTATAAAATATATGTTGTTCAATTTAATCGAACCCGAGAAGCATTTTTAATATGATATGAAAATTGTATTGGGAAAAAGTTTTTTTTTTATGACGTAGCAAGACACATGGAATATTCAAAAGGTTATTATTCCGAAAGAGGATACGATGAGACAAATTATACACGGGACGAAATTCAACTACGAATCTCGTATCTGTTTAAAGTCGGTTGGAACGTAATTCTAAAGACAAAGGATATCAAGAACAAATAGACACGAGTTCGGTATCAATTCAAGACATTCAGAGGCAACGGGTTAAATAACATTTAAAGCACGGACCTGGAGACGGAAAGAAGTCCAAATTCAATCATTAAATACCTAATACGTTGAAGAATTAGCATTTAATAAGAATGATTGTGTAACGACTTATTTAATATCATTTGTTACTCATAATTATGTCATTAAAACTTATGTTTCATTCTTCTACCTAGAGTCAGCTATAAAAGGAGGAAGTTATACCAATTGTAAACACGATCAACTGTTGAAAGCCTACTGAAATACAATCTTTTCTTTAATGTTCATTCTGATTATTGAAAGTCTATTACATTTTTCGGTCTCTTAATTATCAGTAACCCAATTTTTTTATTTATGATTTTAATCAAAGTTCCATATTTTGGTTAAACAAAAATCAAAATAACTCAATGCATATTTCAAAGCTTCGCCAAACCAAGCTCTTAATCACTCTTTTCTCCTATATGATATGATTTAGGATTATGGTTTGTTGTGTAAAAGGATTTCTTTTCCATTTATGAAATTTCTTTATGATTTTATTTTCTGTTCTCTTATTCCAAAGTTTTCTATTTTTCAAAAAGACAACACAAATAATTAAGTCGGTGTCCTTTTATATTCATTTTTTGCCTCAACTTTTAATCTATATTTATGTAAGTCAGTGTCGACTCCAAATCATATTATACACACACAATTGAACGCAAAATTGACAACATCAATTTCTTTGCATACAAACAAAATAATTGGGAAATGAAAGTAAATATATCAAAAATAGTATTTATAGCATGTGAAATATTTTATATATAACCAGAGAAAACTCAGTTTATATATTTTTTGGCATACAAATTAAGTACCATGCCGGTAATAATTTACAAGACCTAAATTTATGCATTTTCACCAGGTCCCCCATAGAGTACAAAATGCTGAAACTTCCCCCGTAACGCATGGGGTAAGTCAACAACCTTGTATAAATTTTGATTATCGACATGTATAGTTGTTTTATCTACGTCAATAGTTTCACCTTTATCATTTAAAACTGCAATTCCTCTACAATAAGCATCATAACCAGTATTTTCAACAGGAAAAAAGCTAGAGCCCATTGGAGGTTCTGGTACACCTGGTGGACTATATACCACTCCTCCCCATTCCACATTAGTAGCAAAGCTAGTCAAGTCAGTGAAAATCGTTTGAGGCCAAAAACCAATTTGAATATGATTTTCTTCAAGGAAAAGCCACCAGTTTCCATTCACCAGATCCTAATTTTATTATGAAGAAAAAAATATCTAAATTAGTTTTCCTTTTTTAAAATTCAAATACTAATTCTTGAAAAGAATAATAAAACGTACCCGACTGATGGACATTATGTCTTCCAATGAAACTTTATCTCCACGATGTGAAACTGTAGCGTATACCATATCAACCGGTATCTCAGAGTTTACTATAACAAAACCAGGACATAATGTATTGAAACACTGTTTTTTACCCCCCTACAAAAAAAAATATACAAAAATGTGTCATATATATGCTTATACAGATTATTAGTTACACAATATTAAAATATAAATTATCGAAGTGAATAAGATAACTTACTTGAAAATGTATAAAGAGCCTAGTTTGGTTATCACCATACAGTGTTGGGTCCACCTGTAGCATGTAATACAGAAATCGTGATGATTGAGAAACTTACTGAAAGTTACGGGAGTGCTCAAAGTAAATTGGTTAATTATTATGGACCGGACTCGTTAACTATTTGTTGTATCAGCAAGTTGTTGAACTTACTCTCCAACCAACTTGTATAGTATCTGATCCTTTTTGAACTTTTAATCGACATGCACTATGTTGTTGGTCTTTAACAAGAGGATTCCATATACTAGCTGCCATTTGAGCTCCCGCAAACTTATTATTTGGATTATTTTCAGTCTGAACTATAGCAACCTGTATGTAGCAAATGAAAATTTGTCAACTCATGACAAAAGTATATCTAACATGTATATCAGTTTTCAATTTTTTTATTTGTTTCGACGGTCTAAAATAATTAGAAAACGATAACCTAAATATACGAAATATATACAGTCATATATAAATGTGTGTGTGTTTTAGATGTATATTATATACAATATATATAATATTTATACATTCATCGACTATTATATTGGGTGCGCCCCAAAAATATAACCATTCCTTGTTTTTATTAATTTTATCTTTAAATAAATAACTAAAATCTACATTGTATAGCCGCCTACGAAATAATATCCCAAATATATATATATATATATATATATATATATATATATATATATATATATATTGTAAATTAAAATATAGTATACACAGTTTATATATAATCAATATGTGTGTATATATACATACATATTTATATAATTGACTAGCAGTTGTAATAATTTTTGACTTACCAACAAAATATATCAAAAGCCCGAAATATTAAGGGCTTGCCTGAAAAAAGTGGAAAAAAGATTTGCCTACTAGTAGTATATATGACAAGTGAAGCGGACAGTGGGAAGCCCACTCAAATTGCAGAATTTGCATATATATATATATATATATATATATATATATATATATATATATATAGGGGCAAAAGGAAAAATCTGCGAAACATAATTCAATATTTAATAATTAAAAAGTCTTTTAGGGTATTATTTCAAAAATAAATTCAATTAAAAGACAAAGCAAACAACAATGTAGAAAATGAGAAGATGAATGTTTATATTTGTGTACCTTGTATCCTTGTGAAGATCCGTACATTCCTTTTGGCTCACTATTGTTATTAGTCTGTGAAGAGGCAATAAATAGATATAGATATGAGATTTTTGAAATTATGAAAAACTAAACATGTTTATTCTTTATACACGAACTTTTCAATTTTTTTATTTTAAATTTGAGTTCTTAGCCTGTTATATTCTATGTAATTGGCGGTAAGAAGCCGTCTTTCACGAATCGAACTCATGACCTTCGGATCATATGATTATAAATTTACCAATTACCCAAAAAACACTCATATTTAAATGGAATTATGGATTTTATTATTTGGAAGTGAATTATTCTAGCTAAAGTAATAAATTTGGTGTAACATTATCTTACCGCAACCAATTGGACACCCTCTGGAGGTGGCATATGTCTTTGTCTGATAAGATCATCTTTTGTAATTCTTTTAATTGGGACTGTTCCAGATGGACAACCTTTTCCATTTAACCATAATCTCGACGACCGATTAGTTGATGATGTAACTAAATTTTGCTTTGTCCTCGATAAAATAGGTTTCATCTGTCCATCCAAGATAAGACTTGAATTATGCATCACAAATATTGTATCACTGATAGAAAGCTCAATATAAGACGGACAGGTAAGAAACATACCTGAGGATGAAAGTTGTGATTCTTCAATAACGGATGATCAAATGCAGGTTGTTTATAAAAATCCACACAATCATATGTATCACCATATATAGTCTGTAAATCAAAAACTCATAAATAAGTAATATTGGTTACACAATATCTTGCAATTTAATTTATAACTTTTGAATACATACAAATTTAACACCTAGCAAAATGATATCGATAGAACAATTACATACTCCATTTTTGTCTCGTGATTAATCCATATTTGAATTCGAAGGTAAATATTTATTCACAATCGGATAACCCAAAAATTACATGAAACATATATTCATAAATATGGCTATTACTATATTCTAGTTAATTAATATACAGTCGCACTTTAATATACAAAAAATATTTACATAGATATATTTAATCTACCTAAAATTATCTTCACAGACAAAGATGAATAAATGGAAGATATTCTCTTTTTCGTGCAACACAAATATAATAATCACTCAAGAGAATTATAAGCACAAGAATTTTCAAAGATATACCTTAATTGTTTTGACTGACGGTTTGTTCAAGAGTTTAAGTTGCTTTTCCATCTCTAGATCTTCTGATTGGGATAATTTTGTTTCTCCTTGTATTCCATTGTAACTTAAAAGAAAATATAGCGCCAGTAAAAATCCTCCAAAAATTCTTTGATGCATCAACATTGCCTGAATTCATAAATTCATTTTATATGTAGGAATGTGTAAGTATATGTATATATATATATATATATACCAAACTAATATTTAAGCTACCAAATTAATTTATTTATATACATAAAATGAAAGCACTTAACCGAGGACTAGATTGTTTTCATTTATATATGGATGAAAGTAAAAAAACATGTAAAACTATTGTTTAAGAAACCAAATTAATCGACATAAAATGAAAGCATTAAACCTGGGACTAACTTGATATACTAGATGTATGAGAGATGAAGTATATGAGCAAATATCAACTTTGAAATTGTTTTATATAGTGAAGTAACGAGTTTAAAATGGAAAATTAACCAAGGTTATTATCATTAATGTAATTTTCTAAAACGTGATTAACGGAGTCCATAAAAAGATTTTCTGTGAATCAATGTTGACTGCTCACACAAAAAGATTTTCTGTAATTTAGTTATTTTCCTAAAATGTAGGAATACTCATTTAATTATTTTTCTAAAATGGAGGAATACTCATTTAATTATTTTCCTTATATGTAGGAATACTCATTAATTTATTTTTCTAATATTTAGGACTACAAAAACAACTAAATTTAATGTATTACATTCTTGATTTTTTGGATTAAGTAAAAAAAATTAATATTAAAAAATACAAAAATATTAATATTTTACTCTACATAAATTTATACGCTTAATTTATATATAAATGTCAAGAAAATGAAAGAATTAAAAATACTAACCAAATAGGATGTAACCACTTGGTATTTAGAAGTTTATCCCTTTGGACATATACAAAGAATTACTAACCAAATAGGATGTAACTACTTGGTATTTAGTAGTTTATCCCTTTGGACATATACAAAGAATTCAACAAAAAAGAAAGAGGACGTACCACATTCTTGGAAAACAACGGAATAACTTTTTTTTTAATCTTTAGATTTAGTTGAAACTGTTTTATATACTAAAATATTTTAAAATATACAAAACTATTTCCCAGTCATTTGATTTTCTTACAATTTGACAAAAGAATTTTTATTCGATAAAATATAGTTATAATCTAATATTTAAAATTTGGTATGAGAGAATAGTAAGAATTTAAATCAATAAAATATTATTTATATCTTTGTTTAGCTGAAAATAAATAACAAAACATTTGGAATATCTAATTAGCATAAAAATCATTATTTTTCAAAATCATCATACAAGTAAAGCTATCAACACACATTTTGGCTTAAATAGATATATTTCAATAAAAAAGACCACCGATGACGAAAGAAATTACACATAAAGTCGAATAAATTATAATATAGTATGCATGAAGCCCCTTAGTGATGTCGGCCGACTTTTTTATCCTTTAAAAATAGAGTTTACCTTGGGTAAAATAGTAATTTAGTTATTTTCTTAATATGAAGGAATACTCATTTAATTATTTTCCTTATATGTAGGAATACTCATTTAATCATTTTCTTAATATTTATGACTAAAAAATTAACTAAATTTTACATATTACATTCTTCCTTTTTTGGATTACGTAGAAATTTTAATATTTAAAAATACAAAAATATTAATATTTTATTTTATAGAAATTTATACACTTAACTTATATATAAGTGGCAAGAAAATGAATGAATTAAAAATACTAACCAAATAGAACGTATCCACTTGGTACTTATAAGTTTATCCCTTTGGACAGGTGCAAAGATTTCAATAAAAAGGAAAGAGGAAATACAATGTTCTTGGAAGATGAGGGAGTAGCTTTTTTTATATTTTGATTTAGATAAAACTCTTTTATATACTAAAATACTTTATAATATACAAAATTATTTTCCACTCACTTGATTTTCTTATAATTCGACAAATGAATTTTTATTCGATAAAACATACTTATAATCTAATATTTTAAAATTTGGTATGAGATAATATTAAGAATTTAAATCAATAAAATATATATCCTTTTAAAAAAAATATGTACGTATTTGGAATAGCTAATTAGCAAAAAAAAAAAATTAATTTCATTATACAAGTAAAGCTATCTTCAGGTTGACAAATTTTTGGTTTAAATAGATATATTTCATTAAAAAAGACCACCGATGATGAAAGAAATTAGAAATAAAGTCCAATCAATTATAATATAGTATGCATGAATCCCCTTAGCGAAATATCGTCCGAATTTTTTACCCTTTAAAATATAGTTTATCTTGGATAAAATAGTAATTTAGTTATTTTTCTAATATTTTGGAATACTCTTTTAATTATTTTCCTTATATGTAGGAATACTCATTTAATTATTTTTCTAATATTTATGACAACAAAATTAACTAAATTTTATATTACATTCTTTCTTTTTTGGATTACATAGAAAATTTAAATATTTAAAAATACAAAATATTAATATTTTATTTTATATAAATTTATACTCTTAAATTATATATAAATGGCAAGAAAATTAAGGAATTCAGAATACTAATCAAATAGGACGTATCCACTTGGTATTTAGAAGTTTATCTCTTTGGACAGATGCAATGAATTCAATAAAAAGGAAAGAGGATTACAATGTTCTTGGAAGATGATGGAGTAGCTTTAGGTGAAACTTTTTATATACTAAAATACTTTAAAATATACGAAACTATTTTCCACTCATTTGATTTTCTTACAATATGACAAATGAATTTTTATTCGTTAAAATATAGTTATAATCTGATATTAAAAATTTGGTATGAGATAATATTAAGAATTTAAATCAATAAAATATAATTTATATCCTTTTTTGATAAAAATAAATAATTAAGTATTTGGAATAGCTAATTAGCAAAATAAAAAATTAATTTCATTATTTTCCATCATACAAGCAAAGCTATCATCAGGTTGACAAAACTTTTAGTTTAAATGAATATATTTCAATAAAAAGACCACCGATGATGAGAGAAATTTGAAATAAAGTTCAATCAATTATAATATAGTATACACAAAGGCCCTTAGCGAAATATCATTTAACTTTTTTTTCCTTTTAAAAATAGAGTTTACCTTTGATAAAATAGTAATTTAGTTATTTTTCTAATATGTAGGAATACTCATTTAATTATTTTCCTTAATGTAGGAATACTCATTTAATTATTTTTCTAATATTTAGGACTACGAAATTAACTAAATTTTATATATTACATCTTCCTTTTTTTGGATTATGTAGAATAATTTAATATTTAGGAATATAAAAATATTATTATATTATTTTATATTACTTTATACGCATAAATTATATATAAATGTCAAGAAAATGAAACTAAAAATACTAACCAAATAGGACATAACCACTTGGATTAAAAGTTTATCCCTTTGGGCAGCTAAAAGAATTCAATAAAAAAGAAAGAGGAAGTACAACGTTCTTGAAAGATGACGGAGGAGCTTCTTTTCTTTTTTTTATGTTTTAATTTAGGTGAAACTTTTTTATATATTAAAATAATTAAAAATACACAAAACTATTTCCCACTAATTTGATTTTCTTACAATTTGACAAAAGAATTTTTATTCGATAAAATATAGTTATGATCTCATATTCAAATTTTGGTATGAGATAATATTAAGAATTTAAATCAATAAAATATATATTTTTATCTTTCTTTTTGAAAATAAATAATTAAGTCTTTGGAATAGCTAAAGCAAAAAAATAATTTCGTTATGTCACGACCCAAGTTGAGATGGCGTCTATCGAGGTACTAGGTCAGCTGACTCACTACCCAAACGACACAATATTTCATTTCAAAAATTTACTTTCGAGCTATTTAACCATAAATCTTTCATAAGAAATTCAAAGGAAAGAAAATGCAGAAATAAAGGCCCGACATGTGGTGTCACTAATCATGAACGTCTACAATATATTTATGATAATACTAAGACTATTATGAAATGCTAAGTCACCTGTTCTTGGAAAATTAAATAAAATTTAAGTATTTTCATCATTAATGCTGACTGGGTTCAGGACACAACCATCGTCCGAACCGTCGGCATTCTAGAAGCAAAGCTTCCCGGTCGCCTGCCTCCTTGTGTGGAATACTTGCTTCTCCAAAGGCCCCACGCGGTTCGCGATGGAAATGCACTCTTCCCCCAACTTCTCCCGAAAGTGAATACTTATGTAAACCGAAAAGCGCATAATCACTTAAGATCTCTAACCTGGAAATAAATAATTTGAACTGTTTTGTGACTCATATGCATGTTGTAGATTGAGGATGGATCGAGTTGCACGCCGCAGTAGATGATATAAGGATCAGGCTGCACGCCGCATCAGATGATATGATATTGCGCTTGGGCTGAAGGAGCCCCTCCGGAGTCTGTACACACCCCAACCAGGACTGAGATCAGTGATTAAGCAAACCAAGCTATCACATATATATTTATCCCCTAAGGATACTGCAGGTCGGCACAAGGCCCCAAACATGGCTTACAACCCATAAATATATCTAACACAGTGTGTGTTTCAACCGCATATAACATATTATTCATATCCAGGATGGACCAAATCTCAATCCCCAGTCATAATCAATCTCGCACCTGCCATGGGGTGCGAGCCACGCCTTACTAGCGTCACAATGTGCTAAGCGGGGGTTTCAAACCCTCAGGTTACCATATACACTAACTACTCACCTCTAGCCGGCCGTGAACTCGTCCGCGATGCCTTTTCCCTTTGAATTTACCGCCTCGTGCATCAAATCTAGTCAAAACCACAGCAATTACATCAATATGGGTCAAAGAAACATAACCCAATCACATTTACTTGAAAACCGCAATAATGCACCAAGTTGGTAAAACCCGAGCCCCGGGCCCACTTCTCAAAAAATTCCAAAAGTCATAGCAACAGATTCCTCGTCTCTCCACGAGTCTGTGCATATAAAATTTATCAAAATCGGAGTTCGAATGGCCCGTCAAAACCCAAAAATTCGTTTTCATGATTTAGGCCATAGTTCTTCACAAATTCTACCATATTTCAGGAATTTTGGTATTGATTCTAACATAATCATGTTTTTTATTCAAGAAACTTACCTCCAGCGATTACCCATTGATTTCTCTCTTAAAAATCGACTCAGAAGCTTCTTCTTGTTCCAAAATTAGAAAAAAACTCGACTTGCTCGTTGTGGGTATACTGTTCACGCGTTTTACTGCTCCCAATGGATTCCTTGTGAAATTATAATGAATTTAGGCTTTTAAATCACTCAATTTGACCTTATAATGAAGGAGATATGTAGGTTTTAAGATTTGCAAATAGTGCAGGTTTTTAATACGCCGTCAGGGGCACTGAAAATCTGGGCAACCTTAGTAAAATGGCCATACAATCCTCATACGGTGTCCAAATTCGATGATTCTTTTTGCTACGGGTCCTTAATTACGATACGGATCTAATGCTTCATTCAAAACAGTAATTGGAGCTCATTTGATCAATATGATATTATTTATGCTTGAAGAAACGATGTCAAAGCATAAGAAAAACGAGCACAACGCAACCCAAACCTATCCGAAACTCACCCGAGCTCCTCGGGACCGCATACGAACATATTAACATGTCACATATGATCATGCAAACTTATTTTCACTCTAAAATCACCAAAACTAACATCAAAACACGAAATTTACATCGGATTCAAGCCTAAGTTCTTCTAAAACTTCCGAAACTTGCATTTGATCTAAAACCCGACCTAAACACCTCCGAATGACTTGAAACTTTGCATGCATATCCAAAATCACCTAACGGAGCTACTGCAACTCTCAAAATTCTATTCCGACACTCGGATCAAAATCTCACCTACCATCCGGAATTCACCAAAATCCAACCTTAGCAAATTCAAGCCTAATTCTACACCGGACTTCCAAATTCAATTCCGATTGCTCTCCTAAGTCATACATTGTCACGACCCGGATTTTCCCCCAACATCGGGATCATGATGGCGCCTACTCGTGGTAGCTAGGCAAGCCACTGTATTCATACTATCCTGTTTTTAACACATTTTTAATTAAATAAATGTGGAATACTTTATCGAAATAGAAATAACTAATTACAAGATGAAAATCATACTGAAATCCTCTACCCAAGACGTGGAGTCACCAACTCACGAACTACTACCGAAAACTACACATAAGAGTTTGAAAGAAATATAACATAATTCTGTTTGTCTCGGAACAAAGAGACTACAGCTAGTAACATAAATAAAGAGAGAGACGCCGGGCCTGCGGACGTCCGCAAGCTACCTCGGTCTCAAATGTGATCAACTCCCACGCAATCGATTTACTGCTGCTGCTCCTGATCGTAACCTGGACCTGTGCAAAAACGCACAGAAGTGTAGTATTAGCACAACCGACCCCATGTGCTGGTAAGTGCCTGGCTTATCCCGGCAAAGTAGTGACAAGCCTAGGACCAGACACCCACATAAACCTGTGCAATTCAATATATATGTATACCACAGAATAACAAGAAGTAACCAGGTAATAACACAATAAGGAATATCTCAAAGAATTCAACAATTAACAACAGTTAATAAATTCACAAGGAAAAACAAAGTATAATGGAAACACAAGTAATATCAAGTCAAGGAATAGCAAGCAGTTGCACGGCATCACCCTTCGTGCTTTTACTCTCATCCTCACCAAATAAGCAAATAAAGTACACGGCATCACCCTTCGTGCTTTTACTCTCATCCTCACATCCATAGTACGGCATGATCCTTCGTACATGGTTCAATAACATGGCACGGCATGATCCTTCGTGCATAATCAATAAAACATGGCACGGCATTAACCTTCGTGCATAAATAAATAAACATGGCACGGCATCACCCTTCGTGCATTATCACTCTTCCTCACCCAAATAACAATCGCAGTTAAGGGCAAAGAAAGAAGCAGAGTAATTCATAAACCGTCCCAACAAGGGCAATCAATAATCATCTTCACAACAAGTCCCGACAAGGGAGAACAATAACAATTCTACAACCTGGCAAAGGTTCAACAATTCATCTGCAATTATGTCTCACAATAAGCATTATCAACGACTCACGGTCATACTAGATGCCAGTGTATGGATGCTCGTCACCACAGCCCATTCACCGCACTCGATCACATAACACATAGCACATAATCCTATTCCATCAAGCTAGGATAGAACAAACACTTACCTCGAATGTTTATGAACAATTCAATCCGTGGAAATGTCTTTTTCTTTCAAATTTGGCTCCAATCCAATCGTATCTATACACAATTGATTTAATATCATCAATACTACTCAACAAACTAATTCTTAAGACCAAATACAACTTTTACAACATTCCGCCGGAATAGTGAATTTCAACCCCGGGCCCACATGGTCGGAACTCGGGGTTAGGACTAAAATCCGGTTACCCATCCCCCACGAGTTCATGTATATGATTTGTTTCAAAATCGGACCTCAATTCGAGGTCCAATTTCCCAATTTATGAAAAACCCTATATTCTAACAAAAACAAGAAATTCTACCATGAAAACCTTTGATTTCTTATGAAAAAACATGTTTAATGATGTTAGGCATTGAAAGAATTAAGTAAAAAGTGACTTACAATTGTTTTGATGAAGAAGGAATCCGTGAAGAATCGCAAATGGGTGTTTTTGTTTTGTAAAAAATGAAGAAATGAACTGAAAATCGTGTTTTACAGGTCTCTGTGTTCGCATTTGCGAACATGGGTTCGCAATTGCGAACCCCGACCAATTTCTGAAGTTTGAAAAATAAGCTAAGGCTGGGAAGTTCGCATTTACGAAGCCAAGGCAAATCGGGGGCTTCGCATTTGCGAACATATGTTCGCATTTGCTAACCAGGCTGGAAAGGGCAGTGTTCGCATTTGCGAACTAATGTTCGCATTTGCGAACACAGGCAATAAAGGGCATTGTTCGCATTTGCGAACTAATGTTCGCATTTGCGAACACAGGCAGTAAAGGGCATTGTTCGCATTTGCGAACAAGGCTGGGTCATGAGGCTTTCGCATTTGCGATCAGGGTTCGCATTTGCGAGCCCTGCCTTGTACTGCCCCTTCGCAATTGCGAGAAATACTTCGCAATTGCGAAGCCAACAGCTGGGTGAAAAACCAGCAGTGCAGCATTTCAGAATTTAATCCAACGGCCTATCAAATCTTTACCCGAGCCCCCCGGGCTCCAAACCAAACATGTACACAACCTCAAAAACACATTATGAACTTGTTCGTGCGATCACATCGCCAATATCACATCGTTTTCATCAAATCAAGCCTCAAATTCATGATTTTCATACTTTTGTTTTTCAAAACTTTCAAACTTGGAACTCAAGGTCCAAAATATCTCAAACGACATCCGAATGTCACCAAACTTTACAGAAATCACATATATAATATTTAAGACTTGTACCGGGCGTCGGAACCAAAATACGAGCCCGATACCAAGGTCAATTAATTCATTTCCTTTAACAATTACATCAAAAACAATTTCATAGAAAAATTCATAACTTGGGCTCTAGGCCTCGGAATTCAACTCCGGACGCATGTCCAAGTCCCATATTTTCCTACGGACCTCTCGGGACCATCCAATCTCGGGTCCGGATCCGTTTACCAAAAATGTTGACCGAAGTCAACCATATCAATATTAATATCATTTTTATCCAAATTTCTCATAGAATTCATATTTTCTATCACAAAATCTTTTTGGCTACATGCTCGGATTGTGCACGTAAATCGAGGCAACATGGAATGAGGTTTTCAAGGCCTCGAAGCTCGAAATGATTAATAAAATAAGTGATGACCCTTTGGGTCGTCACAATCTCCACCTCTAAAACAACCGTTCGTCCTCGAACGGACAAAAGAAGAAGTACCTGAGTCAGGAAACAAGTGTGGGTAGCGGCTCCGCATATCAGACTCGGACTCCCAGGTCGATGCCTCAGGAGGCTGACCTCTCCACTGAACACGCACAGAAGGGTAACTCTTCGACCTCAACTGTCAAACCTGTCGGTCTAGAATAGCCACCGGCTCCTCCTCGTAAGATAGATCATTGTCCAATTGGACGGTACTGAAGTCTAACACATGTGTGGGATCGCCGTGGTATCTCCGAAGCATAGATACGTGAAAAACTGGATGCACGGCTGATAAGCTAGGCGGCAAAGCTAATCCGTAAGCCACCCCTCCCACTCTGTCTAGAATCTCAAATGGACCAATATACCTAGGGCTGAGCTTGCCCTTCTTCCCGAACCTCATCACGCCCTTCATAGGCGACAACTCGGAGCAATACTCGTTCACCAACCATGAAATCCACATCTCGAACTTTACGATCCGCATAAGTCTTCTGCATGGACTGAGCTGAACGCAATCTCTCCTGAATAGTCTTGACCTTATCCAAGGCCTCCTGGACTAAGTCTGTACCCAACAACCGAGCCTCTCCCGGTTCAAACCATCCAACCGGTGATCGACATCGCCTACCATACAATGCCTCATACGGAGCCATCTGGATGCTAGATTGGTAACTGTTATTGTAGGCGAACTCTGCTAATGGTAGAAACCGGTCCCACGAGCCTCCGAAATCAATAACACATGCTCGAAGCATGTCCTCTAGAATCTGAATAGTCCTCTCGGACTGGCCATCCGTCTGAGGATGAAATGCTGTACTCCACTGAACCTGGGTGCCTAACTCCTGTTGGACCGCTCTCCAGAACCGCGAGGTAAACTGCGTACCCCGATCAGAGATAATAGATACTGGCACTCCATGGAGACGAACAATCTCCCTAATGTAAACCTCCGCTAACCTCTCCGACGAGTAGGAGACGGATACTGGAATAAAGTGTGCTGACTTGGTCAGCCTATCAACAATGACCCAAATAGCATCAAATTTCCTCCGAGTCAAAGGAAGTCCAGTAACGAAGTCCATAGTGATCCGCTCCCATTTCCACTCGGGAATTTCAATCCTCTGGAATACACCACCAGGTCTCTGGTGCTTATATTTCACCTGCTGACAATTTAGACACCGAGCGACATACGCAACGATATCTTTCTTCATTCTGCACCACCAATAGTGTTGCCGTAAGTCCTGGTACATCTTCGTGGTGCCTGGGTGAATAGAGTACCGCGAACTGTGGGCCTCTGCTAAGATCAACTCTCAAATCCCTTCGACATTGGGCACACAAACTCGACCCTGCAATTTCAATACCCCATCATCATCTAGATTTACCTGTGTGGCACCTCCCCGTTGTATTGTATCTCTCAACTCACGCAAATGAGGATCATCAAATTGCCTCTCACGGATACGCTCTAATAAAGAAGAACGAGCGACCGTGCAGGCTAACACCCTGCTAGGTTCAGAAATGTCTAATCTCACGAACCGGTTGGCTAAGGCATGGACATCTAGAGCTAATGGTCTCTGACTGACCGGAATGTATGCAAAACTACCCATGCTGGCATACTTTCTACTCAAAGCATCGGCCACCACATTGGCCTTAACTGGGTGATATAAGATAGTAACATCATAGTCTTTTAGCAACTCTAACCATCTCCGCTGTCGTAGATTCAACTCCTTCGGCTTGAACAAGTACTGTAGGCTTTTGTGATCAGTGTACACCTCACATGTCACACCATATAGATAATGCCTCCAGATCTTTAAGGCATGAACCACTGCTGCTAACTCAAGATCATGAACTGGATAATTCTTCTCATGTATCTTTAACTGTCACGAAGCGTAAGCAATAACCTTACTATCCTGCATCAATACCGCTCCAAGCCCTGTACGAGATGCGTCACAATAAACTCTATAAGGCCCTGCACCTGTAGGTAGTACCAGTACTGGTGCGGTAGTCAAGGCTGTCTTGAGCTTCTGAAAGCTCGCCTCACACTCCTCTGACCACTGGAACTAGGCACCCTTCTGGGTCAACCTGGTCATCGGGGCTGCAATAGAAGAAAACCCCTCTACAAAACGACGGTAGTAACCTCCTAATCCCAAGAAACTCCGTATCTCAGTCACTGAAGCTGGTCGAGGCCAATTCTGGACTGCCTCAATCTTCTTTGGGTCTACCTGAATACCTTCCACCGATACAATGTGACCCAGAAATGCTACCGAACTCAGCCAGAACTCACATTTAGAAAATTTGGCATATAGCTGGTTATCTTTCAGAGTCTGAAGAACCACTCTGAGGTGCTGCTCGTGCTCTTCCTGGCTGCGGGAGTACACCGGGATGTCATCTATGAAGACTATCACGAACAGATCTAAGTAAGGCCTGAATACCCGATTCATCAACTCCATGAATGCTGCTGGGGCATTGGACAACCCGAAGGACATGACCAAGAACTCATAATGCCCATATCTAGAGCGAAAGGTCGTCTTAGGAATGTCAGCCGCCCTGATCTTCAGCTGATGGTAGCCTGACCTCAAGTCTATCTTAGAAAATACCCTCGCTCCCTGGAGCAGGTCAAACAAATCATCAATCCTCGGCAGTGGATACTTATTCTTTATTGTCACTTTGTTTAATTGCCGGTAATCAATACACATCCGCATCGAGCCATCTTTCTTCTTTACAAATAATACAGGTGCTCCCCAGGGGGAAACACTGGGCCTGATAAAGCCTTTCTCAAGAAGGTCCTGCAATTGATCTTTCAACTCTTTTAGCTCCGGCGGGGCCATACAATAGGGTGGGATAGAGATGGGCTGAGTGCCCGGTGCCAGATCAATACAGAAATCAATATCCCTGTTGGGTGGCATGCCCGGCAGGTCTGAAGGGAAAACCTCAGGAAACTCCCGTACAATAGGGACTGAATCAATAGAAGGAACCTCTACGCTGGAATCACGAACATAAGCCAGATAAGCTAGACACCCCTTCTCGACCATACGTCGAGCCTTAACATAGGAAATAACGGTGCGAACGGAGTGGCTTGAGGTACCTTTCCACTCTAGTCGGGGTGATTCTGGCAAGGCTAAGGTCACCGTCTTAGCATGGCAATCAAGAATAGAATGGTATGGGGACAACCAGTCCATCCCCAATATGACATCAAAATCTACCATATCCAAATGCAACAGATCAACACGGGTCTCAAGACCACCAAATATAACTACGCACGAACGATGCACCCGATCGACTACAATGGAGTCACCCACTGGTGTAGCCACATAAACTAGAATATCTAGAGCATAGCTGGGCACGGCCAAATACGATGCGAAGTAGGAAGACACATAGAAATATGTAGATCCAGGGTCAAATAATACTGAAGCACCTCTGCCACACACAAGAATAGTACCTGTAATCACGAGATCTGATGCCTCTGCCTCTGGCCTGGCTGGTAAGGCATAGAATCGGGGATCTGCACCTCCCCTCTGAGCTGCGTCTCTAGGACGACCATCAACTGGCTGACCTCTACCGCTGGCTGGACGGTCTCCACCTCTACGGTCTCGACCTCCACCTCTATAATCTCTACCCCCGCCTCTGGCTGGCTGGGCAGGCTGAGGGTCAGCTGGGGCCTGAATCATAGGACGAGGACCCCGCTGCTGAGAGTTGCCCGCTGCTAGAGGGCAATTCCTGATAAAATGACCTGGGTCACCACAACCGTAGCAACTCTTAGACTGATAGGGCTGCTGGCCCTGACGACCTGAATGGCCTCCACGAACACTCTGAAGAGGCCGAGCATTAATAGGAGGCTGGTCTGAATAATGCCCACGAAAACCGCGATCACCTGGTCCACCCTGTGAAGCCTGAAGGGCGGAATGAAAAGGCCTGGAGGACTGGCCTCTATCAAAGGATTCTCTGCTACCAGAGGAAGAAGCACCAAACCTACCCGAATGACGAGGCCTCTTATCCGAAGAATAACCGCCTCCTCTAGCGAGAGCCATCTCAACTCTGCGTGCTGCATTGGCTGCCTTCTGAAATGATATGTCACTCCCCACGCCCATAGCCATCTGGAGTCTAATCGGCTGATTAAGCCCATCTATAAACCTGCGGACCCTCTCCCGCTCTGTGGGAAGTATCACCACTGCATGACGAGCCAAATCGACAAATCTCGTCTCATACTGTGTGACCGTCAAAGAGCCCTGATGGAGGCGCTCAAACTGCCTCTGAAGTACATCCCGCTGAGTAGTAGGGAGAAACTTCTCCATAAATAGCTCCGCAAACCGATCCCATGATAAAGCTGGGGACCCTGCTGGTCGAGTCAAGCAATAATCTCTCCACCAAGTCTTGGCGGATCCTGCAAGTCTGAATGTACAAAAGTCAACTCCATTTGACTCCACGATCCCCATAGTCTTGAGAATCTCATGGCAACCGAATAAGAAGTCCTGAGGATCCTCTGATGTGGCTCCGCTGAATGTAGTGGTAAATAGCTTGGAGAACCGATCAAGCCTCCATAACGAATCAGAAGTCATGGCCGCTCCATCACCTGCATGAGCTGTGGTACCTGACTGAGTGGCCACAGCTGGCTGAACCACTGGTGCCTGAGGCTGAGGAGCTACTGGCTCCGGAGTACGAGCAATAGGAGTCCGGGCCCCTCCTCCAGCCTGAGAAGCGGCTGGTGCAACTGATAATAAACCCGCTCTGGCAATGCTGTCCATAAATCCCGCTATTCCGACCAAAGCATCCCGGAGATCCGGGGTAAATAAAGCCTCTCCTGGGACCTGAGCTGGGCCCACTGGAGCTGCTGGGACTGGAGCCTCCTCGTCAATCTCAATATGAGGCTCCACCTCTGGGGTAGCTGCCTGGGGCTGAGCTCTACCCCTACCATGGCCTCTGATACGGCCTTGGCCCCTGCCCCTCACGGGAGCTGCCTGGGGCTCGGGCTGCTGGTCAGCGGACGAAGAAGCGCGTGTCCTCACCATCTGCGAAAGGACAGAATAGAAATTCAATCGGTAATTGAGGAACAAGTCGCACGACAAGAAAGAACAAATGAGAGACTCTTTCCTAACTCAATAGACTCTGGAGGACAAGTACGGACGTCTCCGTACCTACCTCTCAAACTCTACTAAGCTTGTTCGTGAGTGGTGAGACCTATGTAACCTAGAGCTGTGATACCAACTTGTCACGACCCGGATTTTCCCCCAACATCGGGATCGTGATGGCGCCTACTCGTGGTAGCTAGGCAAGCCACTGTATTCATACTATCCCGTTTTTAACACAATTTTAATTAAATAAATGCGGAATACTTTATCGAAATAGAAATAACTAATTACAAGATGAAAATCATACTGAAATCCTCTACCCAAGACATGGAGTCACCAACTCACGAACTACTACTGAAAACTACACATAAGAGTTTGAAAGAAATATAACATAATTCTGTTTGTCTCGGAACAAAGAGACTACAGCTAGTAACATAAATAAAGAGAGAGACGTCGGGTCTGCGGACGTCTGCAAGCTACCTCGGTCTCAAATGTGATCAACTCCCACGCAATCGATTTACTGCTGCTTCTCCTGATCGTAACCTGGACCTGTGCAAAAACGCACAGAAGTGTAGTATCAGCACAACCGACCCCATGTGCTGGTAAGTGCCTGGCCTATCCCGGCGAAGTAGTGACAAGCCTAGGACCGGACACCCACATAAACCTGTGCAATTCAATATATATGTATACCACAGAATAACAAGAAATAACCAGGTAATAACACAATAAGGAATATCTCAAAGAATTCAACAATTAACAACACAGTTAATAAATTCACAAGGAAAAACAAAGTATAATGGAAACACAAGTAATATCAAGTCAAGGAATAGCAAGCAGTTGCACGGCATCACCCTTCGTGCTTTTACTCTCATCCTCACCAAATAAGCAAATAAAGTACACGGCATCACCCTTCGTGCTTTTACTCTCATCCTCACATCCATAGTACGGCATGATCCTTCGTACATGGTTCAATAACGGGGCACGGCATGATCCTTCGTGCATAATCAATAAAACATGGCACAGCATTAACCTTCGTGCATAAATAAATAAACATGGCACGGCATCACCCTTCGTGCATTATCACTCTTCCTCACCCAAATAACAATCACAGTTAAGGGCAAAGAAAGAAACAGTAATTCATAAACCGTCCCAACAAGGGCAATCAATAATCATCTTCACAACAAGTCCCGACAAGGGAGAACAATAACAATTCTACAACCTGGCAAAGGTTCAATAATTCATCTGCAAATATGTCTCACAATAAGCATTTTCAACGACTCACGGTCATACTAGACGCCGGTGTATGGATGCTCGTCACCACAGCCCATACACCGCACTCGATCACATAACACATAGCACATAATCCTATTCCCTCAAGCTAGGATAGAACAAACACTTACCTCGAATGTTTATGAACAATTCAATCCGTGGAAATGTCTTTTTCTTTCAAATTTGGCTCCAATCCAATCGTATCTATACACAATTGATTTAATATCATCAATACTACTCAACAAACTAATTCTTAAGACCAAATACAACTTTTACAACATTCCGCCGGAATAGTGAATTTCAACCCCGGGCCCACATGGTCGGAACTCGGGGTTAGGACTAAAATCCGGTTACCCATCCCCCACGAGTTCATGTATATGATTTGTTTCAAAATCGGACCTCAATTCGAGGTCCAATTTCCCAATTTATGAAAAGCCCTATATTCTAACAAAAACAAGAAATTCTACCATGAAAACCTTTGATTTCTAAAGAAAAACATGTTTAATGATGTTAGGAATTGAAAGAATTAAGTAAAAAGTGACTTACAATTGTTTTGATGAAGAAGGAATCCGTGAAGAATCGCAAATGGGTGTTTTTGTTTTGTAAAAAGTGAAGAAATGAACTGAAAATCGTGTTTTACAGGTCTCCGTGTTCGCATTTGCGAACATGGGTTCGCAATTGCGAACCCCGACCAATTTCTGGAGTTTGAAAAATAAGCTAAGGCTGGGAAGTTCGCATTTGCGAACTTTTGTTCGCATTTGCGAAGCCAAGGCAAATCTGGGGGCTTCGCATTTGCGAACATATGTTCGCATTTGCGAACCAGGCTGGAAAGGGCAGTGTTCGCATTTGCGAACTAATGTTCGCATTTGCGAACACAGGCAGTAAAGGGCATTGTTCGCATTTGCGAACTATTGTTCGCATTTGCGAACATAGGCGGGACAAGGGGATGTTCGCATTTGCGAACAATTGTTCGCATTTGCGATCAGGGTTCGCATTTGCGAGCCCTGCCTTGTACTGCCAGCCCTGCCTTGTACTGCCCCCTTCGCAATTGCGAGAAATACTTCGCAATTGCGAAGCCAACAGCTGGGTGAAAAACCAGCAGTGCAAAAATTCAGAATTTAATCCAACGGCCTATCAAATCTTTACCCGAGCCCTCCGGGCTCCAAACCAAACATGTACACAACCTCAAAAACACATTATGAACTTGTTCGTGCGATCACATCGCCAATATCACATCGTTTTCATCAAATCAAGCCTCAAATTCATGATTTTCATACTTTTGGTTTTCAAAACTTTCAAACTTGGAACTCAAGGTCCAAAACATCTCAAACGACATCCGAATGTCACCAAACTTTACAGAAATCCCATATATAATATTTAAGACTTGTACCGGGCGTCGGAACCAAAATACGAGCCCGATACCAAGGTCAATTAATTCATTTCCTTTAACAATTACATCAAAAACAATTTCATAGAAAAATTCATAACTTGGGCTCTAGGCCTCGGAATTCAACTCCGGACGCATGTCCAAGTCCCATATTTTCCTACGGACCTCTCGGGACCATCCAATCTCGGGTCCGGATCCGTTTACCAAAAATGTTGACCGAAGTCAACCATATCAATATTAATATCATTTTTATCCAAATTTCTCATAGAATTCATATTTTCTATCACAAAATCTTTCCGGCTACGTGCTCGGATTGTGCACGTAAATCGAGGCAACATGGAATGAGGTTTTCAAGGCCTCAGAAGCTCGAAATGATTAATAAAATAAGTGATGACCCTTTGGGTCGTCACATAAATCATCCCCCAAAACTAGTCGAATCATCATAAATCCATTCCGAGTCTTCTAACTTATAACTCAACATTCAGTTGATTTTTCCAAACTATCCTTCTCATAAAGAGACCAATTGCCTCATTTCTAACCAAACTCTATCCGAATTACTTTAATTGTCCAAACACATATAATGAAACATATAGAAGCATAAAACGGGGAAAACAGGGCAGTAACTCCCGTAACGACAGGTCGGGTCGTTACAGTGGCGTTGCGCTGACGTTTAACAGGAGACATGGTACGAGGAAGAAGGGAGGTTAGGTTTGGGTATAATTTTTATCGGACAGTTTTATGTAAATACATCAGCCAATTGTGGTCGTCAGAGAAATGGATGGTCCATATCGATTTGGCATAAAACAACGTAGTAGTGCCCCCATACTACGTCGTTTTGATGATTGAGGGGTAGAGCTCCTGGACCGAGTAATGGTGTGAATTTTGGGCCCTTTTTAGCCGGATCTGGAGATTTTGGTTTGGGCTGAACCAATTTTGGCCCAAGAATTAGGTGGCCTGAATGAGTGAGCTCTTAGGCTCAGATTCAATTAAGTGTAATGGCCCAATTTTTTTTATTTAGTTTCTTTTGTTTTTTCCTTATTTTATTTATTTGTGTATTTTACTTATTATCTATTTTTTGATTTTCTGATTTTATTATGTACAATAAAAATCCCAAATTAAATCTAAGACAACACTAATTAACTAATTACTTATTTAAGAGAAAACTAAATTAAAAATGTAAAGTGTAAAATGTAAAATTGTGAAAAGACTATTTTTTGTTATTTTTCTTAGTTTTAGTAATATTGATTGACTAAAAATATAAAATCGCATTCTAAATGCAAATGTATTATTTTTGTAATTTTAAGAATTATAGCAACTAAAATACACACAAAAATGCAAACAAGACACAAAATCATGCAATTAATTCCTAAAATTTAAGTAATAAAGAAAAATCTTAATTTTAAGGAATTTATAGGAGTAATTTAAGTGTGGCGAAAATCGCGTGCTCATAGTTGCCCCCCTTTGCTCGAAGACACGAAGGGTTTTCAAGCAAAGATAAATGAGCACCATGAAGGATTTTTGCCTGCTTAGCATTCTATGAGAAGCATTTTGAAAAACCGTCTCACCAAACCCTGCTTCAAGTGTTGCCTACATATCCTTGGCTATAAAGGAATCAGATCAGTGTAGTTCTGGAAAGTTTGGTAGCTGGGACTGTGAGCACGTGATTTTTGCCTTACTTGAGAAGTACTCCCAGAAAATTCAAAAATAAAAATAGTTTCGTGTTAGGTATGATTTTTGTGATTTTTGTGTTATTCTATCTTTTGTGTGCACGTTTATTTATTTAAATTAAAAAATACAAAAAATATATGCTAAGTTTTGCATTTTTAGTGTTTGATATCGAAGTCATGTGATTTACATTTTTAGGTGATATATAATTGTGTGGGATAATTGTATGCATATATATATATATATATATATATATATATATATACATGTACATATATATATGTGTAGCAATGAGATCGAATTGGGCCATAGTTCAGTCCAGGAAAACCAGGCCCAAACGAATCCCATACCAGTCCAGTTTCAGCCTATGTAACGCTTGATCTGGACCGTTGGATTTTATTATCCAACGGCCCAGATTAATCCGTTAATTCCAAAATTCGTTCAGCCTAGGATTTAACCAAACGGCACCGTTTGGTTTAAATGAGAGAATCCTGATCGTTGATCAAGTTTGATCCAACGATCAGGATTTAACTACTCAAAACATATATAAACTCCTTTCCTTACCCCGCCCCCCCAAGCCAGACCCCCCCCCTCTCCCTTCATCTCCCTCAGAGCTCTCAAACACCCGGTGTAACGCCGCCCTCCTCCGCCTGCCGGAAATCGCCTCACGGCGGTTCCGGTAGGCCAATCGCCACCAAACCAATGCCAAACCCTTCCCCTTACCTCCCCCATCACGATCCCAGCCTCCATTAACCTCGAATCATGCCGGAGCTCCTCGAATCTTCATTTGAAGATTCGAGTCAAACTCGAACCTATGCCAAATTACCCCAAATTCACACCACAGTCTCCCCACACCTCCCCCACACTCCCATTGGCATTGGTTTGCTTCGAATCTAACCAAAAATGCAAAAGCCCCAAATCCGAGCCCAAGAACCCTAATTTTTGAAGAAATTCAATTCAAGCCGGGTTAGCCACAATTGAAGTCCAAGGGACTTTAGTCCAGGTGTTCTCAATCGAGAACATCTTGATTAAAGCCCGTTTGGCTTCAATAAGTCCGAGTTTTAGTTCGAAGTTTGGTCGGCAGTCTTCTTTTGAGGTATTCACTCCTTCTTTGGTCGTTTTAAGTCGATTTGTGTGAATATGTGTGTTTGTTTCATTCATCATTTCAGTTTCTCATGTTTTAATTTCCCATACCCGTTTGGTCTGTTTCTTCTCA
>JASVEL010007022.1:0-20851 GCA_032618575.1 Nicotiana noctiflora | reverse complement strand
CTGGATCCATGAACTGTTTTTCCTTGATTTCCGCGACCAATGATGATTCTGCTCCATTATGCACCAAGATATCCCCCTCGTCCGACGCCGAAATACGAACCCCCAAGCTGGCTAATTGGTAGACCTCTCGAGCCAGGGGTCTTTGATCCACACCCAAATGAGCCAAACTACCCATGGATTTCCGACTAAGAGCGTCAGCTACCACATTTGCCTTCCCTGGATGGTACAATATGTCCATATCATAGTCCTTGAGTAGTTCTAACCACCGCCGCTGTCTCAGATTCAGCTCTTTCTGCTTGAACAAATACTGGAGGCTCTTGTGGTCCGAAAACACATCTACATGAACCCCATAAAGATAGTGTCGCCATATTTTCAAGGCAAACACAACAGCTGCAAGTTCCAAATCATGCGTCGGATAATTCTTCTCATGGTTCTTGAGTTGTCTGGAAGCATAAGCTATAACCTTTCCGTGCTGCATCAATACACATCCCAAACCGACTCTGGAGGCATCACAATAGACTACAAATCCCTCTGTGCCTTCTGGCAAGGCCAATACCGGTGCCGAGGTCAATCTTGACTTCAGTTCTTGGAAACTTTTCTCACATGCTTCGGACCACTGGAACTTAACTGCTTTCTGCGTCAATTTAGTCAATGGGGAGGCGAGGGTTGAGAATCCCTCTACAAACCTCCGATAGTACCCTGCCAGACCCAAAAAGCTGCGAATCTCTGTCGGGGTCGTGGGTCTAGGCCAATCTTTCACCGCCGCAATCTTCTGAGGATCCACCATAATTCCCTCACTGGAAATAACATGCCCTAGAAAAGCTACGGACTCCAACCAAAACTCACATTTTGAGAACTTGGCATACAATTGATGCTGAAGAAGGGTCTGCAATGCTGCTCTGAGGTGAACGGCATGATCTTCCCCGCTCCGAGAGTAGATGAGAATATCGTCAATGAATACAATCACAAAGGAATCTAGGAATGGCTTGAAAACCCGATTCATAAGGTCCATGAAAGCTGCTCTGGGGCATTGGTTAGCCCAAAAGACATGACCAAAAACTCAAAGTGACCATAACGAGTTCTGAAAGCGGTCTTAGGAATATCCTGCTCCCTGATCTTCAACTGGTGGTACCCGGACCGTAAATCAATCTTTGAGAAGAACTTCGCTCCCTGCAATTGGTCAAATAGATCATCCACTCGAGGCAAAGGATATTTATTCTTAATGGTGACTTTGTTAAGCTGCCGATAATCAATACACATTCGAAGTGACCCATCCTTCTTTCTGACAAAGAGAACCGGAGCACCCCATGGCGACACACTCGGTCGTATGAACCCTTTCTCTAATAAATCCCTCACCTGCTCCTTTAACTCCCTTAACTCTGCTGGCGCCATTCTGTAAGGTGGAATGGATATTGGCTGAGTATCTGGCAATACATCAATTCCGAAATCAATCTCCCTATCCGGCGGGATGCCCGGAAGCTCATCTGGAAACACTTCAGGAAATTCATTCACAATTGGCACGGACTCGAGGGTAGGCACCTCTGAGGTGGTGTCCGTTACCCGAACCAAGGTGATAGATACACCCCTTCTTAATCATCTTCGAAGCCTTAAGGTAGGAAATAAACCTACCCCTTGGCACCACACCATTTCCTCTCCATTCAATGACTGGCTCGTTAGGGAACTCGAGCCTCATAACTTTCGTTCGACAGTGAAGTTTGGCAAAACACGAATAGAGCCAATCCATCCCCATAATTACATCAAAATCTACCATCCCAAGCTCAATAAGATCGGCTGTGGTATCACGACCACCCACCGTAACAACACAATTCCTATAGACTCGTGAGGCTGTAATAGAAATCACCAATAGGAGTCGACACAGAGAACGGCTCATGAAGTTGTTCGGGTTCTATCCCAAAACTTGAAGCAATGAATGGAGTAACATAAGACAAGGAGGACCCTGGATCAATAAGGGCATAGCAATCAATAGTCTGAACAGACATGATACCTGTAACAACATCTGGAGAAGCCTCGGCATTTTGGCGGCCATTCAATGCATAGAATCGGCTAGGTCCACCCCTACCCTGAGCTCCACCCCTAGCTGCACCACGCCCCGCCGATGCTGGAGTACGCGCTGATGATGTAGCAGCTGAAGAACCGGATGACTGAGCAGATCCCCTACCTATACCCTGACGGGGTGCACGACAGTCCCGCTGAATGTGACCTCTCACCCCGCACCCGAAGCACACTGGAAGGTCAAGGTAGCAAGTTTCTGTATGAAATCTCCCACACTTGGGGCATGTAGGTCTCCCCCGCTGCTGGGATCTCACCCCAGGATGACCAGACTGACGAGACCTCCTGCTGTCTGAACCAGGTCTCGAGTAACTGCCCAGCTGATGGCTGTGCACAGATGGTGGTGCACTCTCTAAGGACTGGGCATGTGACTGGGATGGCCTTGATGACCCTCTCCCGGGAAGTGATCTCCCCGAACGACCCATTGACCAGGCCCTGCTGCTACTCTCTCTCTCCGCACGAATCTTCAACTTCCTAGCTTTTGTGGCCTGAGAAAACCCCACTATCCTCCCATAGTTCATGTCTTAGTGCAAAGCTGCTGTGGCGGCCTCATTCACTACCAAAGGGCTAAGGCCCTGAACAAACCGTCGAACCCGGGCATCCATGGTCGACACTAAATGAGGAGCGTACTTGGACAACCTTACGAACTCCATGTGATATTCCCAAACACCCATACTACCCTGCTTGAGGACCTCGAACTCCGTGGCGCGGGCTGCCATCACCTCGGCAGGCAAGAAGTGGTCCATAAATGCATCTACGAACTCATCCCATCTGGCCGGAGGGCTCCCTTCCTCACGGGAATCCTCCCACATTTCGAACCATGAACGTGCCGCTCCCTTCAGCCTGTAAGAGGCCAACTCTACCCCCTATATATCTGTAGCCTTCATCACTCTGAGGGTCTTGTATATCTTATCAAGGAATTCCTGTGGGTCAGCCTCTGGATCGGTGCCTGAAAATTCTGGAGGGGCCAATTGCAAGAATTGATGGACTCTGGAGCCAAAGGAATCTCCCTGTCCGCTGGAGGATGCAGGGGCATCATGGGATCTCTGGGCCTGGGCGGCCACTAGCTGTGTTAACATATGAATGGCTCCCCTCAGATCTTCATTAGAGATACCGGAGCCCGAAGCGGGAACTGTATTTGAGTCAGGAACACCGGCAGGAGGAATGGTGGCATCCTCTGCCGCGGCTGGAATAGGGACACTTGGGTTTTGAACAGATGGGTCAGGCAAATTCGGGACTGGTGGGTCATTCTCTCCCACGGAATCGGGTACATGATTAACAACTGCACTTGGGTCGGCATTGGCCCTAAGGCCGAGTCTAGCCTTCTTCTTAGGTGCCATATTCTGAAAATTTGGGAACAAGGCACGAATTAGACACAGATATCTCCACATTGCACTTTACCGCATGATATAGATTAACAAAGAAGTAGGTAAATTCGTAAATGCCCGTGTAGCCCCCTACTTATATGATGTGGTCGACAACACACGTATAAGAAGGGCACTACTAGACACGGCTCCGAGACATCCTAGGACACTTTAAAAACCATAGGCTCTGATACCAAGTTTGTCACGCCCCAAATCGAGGGACATGACCGGCGCCTGACCGGGTTGCCCCAGTCAAGCGGACCTGGGTGCCTTTCATTCCCACGCGTTAACCCTGTGTTGATTGTTTCTCATTAACCAAATATTTTACCAATAATGACTGATTTCATAATGCATAAACATAACCATGTGATTGATTCACTAACAAGTTCATAATTTATATTTACAACGCCCCATACATATACATAGGCCACAATCCCACAGCTTACATGTCTATGGAGCCTCTAGGATACAAAAAGGGAAATACAATACTTGCCGGTAACAAGGCTCCAGCTACACCTTACAAAACCAAAATGAAATCTAAACCGAGTGGCATGAACCACACAAGGCCCCGGGGAAGAAAGGGGCTCACCAAAAACGGGCAGTGGAGGATGAAGGATTCTACTGCCGATGTGCTGAAGTGCCTGCTACAGATCCACCTACAATCATAACACGAATGTAGCGTCCCCGGCAAAAGGGACGTCAGTACACTTGAATTGTATTGGTATGTATGGACAAACTTTGTCCCAAGTAAACTCAAGCCATTAAATTACATTAAAACTAATCAAGCCAACCAACCATGTTTTCCACCTTTTACTCATTTCAGATAAGCCTCAACACAAGCACATTCAAGGTCAACAAATGGAACAACAACCAATCAACAACATAAATTGCAAGTAGTCAAACATAGGAGCAATCAGTGCTCCCCAGGTTGCAAACTCTCCTGCTATCTCCTTTCACAATTTCACATTTTTTATTTTTGTATAAATTTTCAATAGCGATTTCGATCGCTTTCCATCCTTATTGCCCCCGACCACCCTTATTACCTCGGCCACCCTTATCACCCCAACCCACACCTTATTTCCCCACGTTGCGGCGCGCAACACGACCCCGCCTTACAGTTGAAAACACAACAATTTCAAACAGCAGATAAGGTACCACACACAATTTCAACAAGTTCAAATAAGCAACTTACACATTGGTTCATGTTCTCAATTTCTTCTCAAGCCAATATCAAAACCAAATTACAAGTATTCCAAAATCGAAAATGGCCACATAATCATGTTCAACAATTTACCACAATTAAGGTGTTTCAAATTCCTTCCACAATAAGCCAAATATGCCATCACAATGGTTGTTCCCAATTCTTTACCAATCTCGATTACCTTTTTATCTTTCAATTCATATTTCATACCACACCACACGTAGTTCAACATCAATCAAATGCTCAACAGGGAAATCAAAGAATTACGTAAAATTTCTCAATTTGACACATGCCAAAACAATTCGCACACATTTGGGCGATTTTACAAGAATCAAAATTAGCCATACATACCTGGTGATGAGTTTTCTTCCGTTAACTTCCTACTTTATGCTTACCCAAGCTATCTTACTCTTGCCAACCTTGTTCTTGAAGACTCTTACTTCTACTCACTTCTTTTTACAAAAAAATCAAGTTCAATAATCATGCATGAGTGTAAAAATTCTATTTTTAAAAGCTATTATATGCAAACCTCTCTTTACCCAATTAAAACTGAAAATCAAAGAAAATAGTTAGGGTTTTTACCTTGAAAAGATTGGGGAAGTTGAATCCTTTCCCTAAGATCCCTTGGAATTAAGATGATTAGAACAATCTTTGAAGATGAAAGATTTCTCTCTCTAAAAACCCTCTCTTCTCTCTCTAATTTTTGGTAAGATGATATGATAAAATGAAGAAGAAGTGTGTTATATTAAAGAAGGGATCGGGTCAAAATGATACAAAAATCTGGGCCGGGGTCAAATATGCGGTGCACTATGCGACCGCAGAATCAACATGCGGTCCGCATAGTGACCGCAGAATTGCCCCAAATTTTACACAGGTTCTGTTAAGGAATGCGGCCAAAATGCGGTCCGCATGTTTGATCTGCGGTCGCAAAGTGCACCGCAAATTTGACATGCGATCGCATATCGACCGCACTTTTGACACGATTTTTGGGAAACTCTCTGGAATGTTTTGCGGCAAGAATGCGGTCCGCATGTCAGGTTTGCGGTCGCATTCTTGACCGCATATTTGACATTTTTCGGAAAAATTAATTCTCTACATTTTTGAAACTTAAATCACTACCAAGGGTCCGAACCGCGGCGAGCAAGCTCGCCGCGAAGAATTCTACGCATTCCTAACACATTTATTCGGACCATGACACCATAGCTACTAGGTTTTATGCACAAAATTTTTACGGGGCCTTACATCCTCCCCCCTTAAGATCATTCGTCCTCGAATGAGGATTTTGAAATAAATGAGTTGGTTTTGAAAGACATGATATGCAACCATCAAAATTTTGACTAACTCTTATATTTTAGAAAAATTTCGCCGGAGTTTCCTTTGTATTATGGACATATCCACCTGTCAGAGGGCCCCCAAAACACATTACCAAACAACAATATACAACTACAACACTTTTCACAACCGGTATACACTTTCTTACCTCAACGAATGCACATATTCTATCACATTGTTACAATTGCACATAAACTAGTCACTTCAATGAATTCTTACCTTATTTAACCATTTTAACACACCAAATATTTATAAGGATTTCATTTATCAAGAAAGGTTCAAGTGACCCAAGGTAACAACACATTTAACTCATTACAAAATGAAGGAGACTTTACTAATACTAAGAGGGAAACAACATAGGCAAGATGACAGTTACTAGGAGTAGGAGGGTCACCTAATTTCTTCTAGGCTTGATCGAACAAATGGGGGTACTTTTCCTTCATCTCTTTTTCCGCTTCCCATGTGGCCTCCTCAACTTGTTGACTTCGCCACAATTCTTTAACAGAGGCAACCTCCTTATTTCTTAACTTACGGACTTGCCTATCAAGAATGGCAACCGGAACTTCTTCATATGACAAATTTTCATTAACCTCTATAGCTTCGACTGGCATGATGGTGGATGGATCTCCAATCACTTTCTTCAACATGGATACATGGAATACCGGATGCACTGATGACATCTCAGGAGGCAACTCTAGCCTATAAGCAACTTGACCAATCCTTTGAACGATCCGATATGGCCCGACATACCTAGGACTCAATTTCCTTTCTTTCCGAATCGCATGACTCCCTTCATAGGAGATACCCTCAAGAACACCCAATCATCGACTTGAAACTCCAAATCCCTTCGACGAACGTCTGCATAGGACTTTTGACGACTCTGTGCTGTTTTCATTCTCTCCTGAATAACCTTGACCTTTTCCATAGCTTCGTACACCATATCCGGCCCTAGCAATTCCGCTTCACCTACCTCAAACCACCCGATTTGCGATCTACATCTTCTCCCGTACAATGCCTCGAACGGGGCCATTTGAATGCTAGCATGATAGCTGTTATTGTAAGCAAATTCTATCAGTGGCAAGTGTTCATCCCAATTACCTTTAAAATCTAAGACACAAGCCCGCAACATATCTTCAAGCGTCTAAATGGTCCGCTCGGCCTGTCCATCGGTCTGTGGATGGAAAGTTGTGCTAAGATTCACCTGAGTTCCCAAACCTTGCTGAAAGTTCTTCCAAAAGTTAGCGGTGAACTGTGCCCCGCGATCTGAGATGATAGAAAGAGGAGTGCCATAAAGCCTTACTATCTCTTTGATGTACAATCTTGCATATTGCTCTGCAGTATCAGTGGACTTGACAGGCAGGAAGTGAGTTGATTTGGTGAGTCGATCTACTATCACCCATACTGAATCGAACTTACGCCGAGTGCGAGGTAACCCCACCACGAAATCCATATTGATCATCTCCCATTTCCACCTTGGTATTTCTATAAGCTGAGTTAATCCACCAGGCCGTTGATGCTCGGCCTTCACTTGTTGACAGTTCGGACATTTAGCTACAAAGCCTGCCACATCCCTTTTCATACCGTTCCACCAATAAATCTCCTTGAGATCGTGATACATTTTCGTTGAACCAGGGTGCACAGAATACCTGGAAGTATGAGCCTCTGCCATCACTCTTTCCCGAAGCTCGTCCACATCCGGAACACATAGCCTATCTTGACACCGCAACACACCATCTTCGCTGCTGAGTACAAATGCTGAGGTCTTGTCATTCATGACCGCTTCCTTCACCCGAACCAATGCTGGATCCATGAACTATTTTTCCTTGATTTCCGCGACCAATGATGATTCTGCTCCATTATGCACCAAGATATCCCCCTCGTCCGACGCCGAAATACGAACCCCCAAGCTGGCTAATTGGTAGACCTCTCGAGCCAGGGGTCTCTGATCCACACCCAAATGAGCCAAACTACCCATGGATTTTCGACTAAGAGCGTCGCCTACCACATTTGCCTTCCCTGGATGGTACAATATGTCCATATCATAGTCCTTGAGTAGTTCTAACCACCGCCGCTGTCTCAGATTCAGCTCTTTCTGCTTGAACAAATACTGGAGGCTCTTGTGGTCCGAAAACACATCTACATGAACCCCATAAAGATAGTGTCACCATATTTTCAAGGCAAACACAATAGCTGCAAGTTCCAAATCATGCGTCGGATAATTCTTCTCATGGTTCTTGAGTTGTCCGGAAGCATAAGCTATAACCTTTCCGTGCTGCATCAATACACATCCCAAACCAACTCTGGAGGCATCACAATAGACTACAAATCCCTCTGTGCCTTCTGGCAAGGCCAATACTGGTGCCGAGGTCAATCTTGACTTCGGTTCTTGGAAACTTTTCTCACATGCTTCGGACCACTGGAACTTAACTGCTTTCTGCGTCAATTTAGTCAACGGGGAGGCGAGGGTTGAGAATCCCTCTACAAACCTCCGATAGTACCCTGCCAGACCCAAAAAGCTGCGAATCTCTGTCGGGGTCGTGGGTCTAGGCCAATCTTTCACTGCCGCAATCTTCTGAGGATCCACCATAATTCCCTCACCGGAAATAACATGCCCTAGAAAAGCTACGGACTCCAACCAAAACTCACATTTTGAGAACTTGGCATACAATTGATGCTGAAGAAGGGTCTGCAATGCTGCTCTGAGGTGAACGGCATGATCTCCCCTGCTCCGAGAGTAGATGAGAATATCGTCAATGAATACAATCACAAAGGAATCTAGGAATGGCTTGAAAACCCGATTCATAAGGTCCATGAAAGTTGCTGGGGCGTTGGTTAGCCCAAAAGACATAACCAAAAACTCAAAGTGACCATAACGAGTTCTGAAGGCGGTTTTAGGAATATCCTGCTCCCTGATTTTCAACTGGTGGTACCCAGACCGTAAATCAATCTTTGAGAAGAACTTCGCTCCCTGCAATTGGTCAAATAGATCATCCACTCGAGGCAAAGGATATTTATTCTTAATGGTGACTTTGTTAAGCTGCCGATAATCAATACACATTCGAAGTGACCCATCTTTCTTTCTGACAAAGAGAACCGGAGCACCCCATGGCGACACACTCGGTCGTATGAACCCTTTCTCTAATAAATCCCTCAGTTGCTCCTTTAACTCCCTTAACTCTGCTGGCGCCATTCTGTAAGGTGGAATGGATATTGGCTGAGTATCCGGCAATACATCAATTCCGAAATCAATCTCCCTATCCGGCGGGATGCCTGGAAGCTCATCTGGAAACACTTCAGGAAATTCATTCACAATTGGCACGGACTCGAGGGTAGGCACCTCCGAGGTGGTGTCCGTTACCCGAACCAGGTGATAGATACACCCCTTCTTAATCATCTTCGAAGCCTTAAGGTAGGAAATAAACCTACCCCTTGGCACCACACCATTTCCTCTCCATTCAATGACTGGCTCGTTAGGGAACTCGAGCCTCATAACTTTCGTTCGACAGTCAAGTTTGGCAAAACACGAATAGAGCCAATCCATCCCCATAATTACATCAAAATCTACCATCCCAAGCTCAATAAGATCGGCCGTGGTATCACGACCACCCACCGTAACAACACAATTCCTATAGACTCGTGAGGCTGTAATAGAATCACCAACCGGAGTCGACACAGAGAACGGCTCATGAAGCTGTTCGGGTTCTATCCCAAAACTTGAAGCAATGAATGGAGTAACATAGGACAAGGAGGACCCCGGATCAATAAGGGCATAGCAATCAATAGTTTGAACAGACAGGATACATGTAACAACATCTGGAGAAGCCTCGGCATTTTGGCGACCACTCAATGCATAGAATCGGCTAGGTCCACCCCTACCCTGAGCTCCACCCCTAGCTGCACCACGCCCCGCTGATGCTGGAGTACGCGCCGATGATGTAGCAGCTGAAGAACCGGATGACTGAGCAGATCCCCTACCTATACCCCGACGGGGTGCACGACAGTCTCGTTGAATGTGACCTCTCACCCCACACCCGAAACACACCGGAAGGTCAAGGTAGCAAGTCTCTCGTATGAAATCTCCCACACTTGGGGCACGTAGGTCTCCCCCGCCGCCGGGATCTTCACCCCAGGATGACCGGACTAACGAGACCTCCTCGCTGTCCGAACCGAGTCTCGAGTAACTGCCTTGCTGATGACCGTGCACGGATGGCGGTGCACTCGCGGAGGACCGAGCATATGACCGGGATGGCCCTGATGACCCCTTCCCTGGAAGTGATCTCCCCGAACGACCCATTGACCGGGCCCTGTTGCTACTTTCTCTTTATGCACGAATCTTCAATTTCCTGGCCTCTGTGGCCCGAGCAAACCCCACGATCCTCCCATAGTTCATATCTGAGTGCAAAGCTGCTGTGGCGGCCTCATTCACTACCAAAGGGCTAAGGCCCCGAACAAACCGTCGAACCCGGGCATCCATGGTCGACACTAAATGAGGAGCGTACTTGGACAACCTTACGAACTCCATGTGATATTCCCAAACACCCATACTACCCTGCTTGAGGACCTCGAACTCCGTGGCGCGGGCTGCCATCACCTCGGCAGGCAAGAAGTGGTCCATAAATGCATCTACGAACTCATCCCATCTGGCCGGAGGGCTCCCTTCCTCACGGGAATCCTCCCACATTTCCCCAACATCGGGATCGTGATGGCGCCTACTCGTGGTAGCTAGGCAAGCCACTGTATTCATACTATCCTGTTTTTAACACAATTTTAATTAAATAAATGCGGAATACTTTATCGAAATGGAAATAACAAATCACAAGGTGCGAATCATACTGAAATCCTCTACCCAAGACGTGGAGTCACCAACTCACGAACTACTACGGAATACTACACATAAAAGTCTGAAGGAAATATAACATAATTCTGTTTGTCTCGGAACAAAGAGACTACAGCTATTAACATAAATAAAGAAAGAGACGCCGGGCCTGCGGACGTCTGCAAGCTACCTCGGTCTCAAATATGATCAACTCCCACGCAATCTATTTACTGCTGCTGCTCCTGATCGTAACCTGGACCTGTGCAAAAACGCACAGAAGTGTAGCATCAGCACAACCGACCCCATGTGCTGGTAAGTGCCTGGCCTATCCCGGCGAAGTAGTGACAAGCCTAGGACCATACACTCACATAAACCTGTGCAATTCAATATATATGTGTGTACCACAAAATAACAAGAAATAATCAAGTAATAACACAATAAGGAATATCTTAAAGAATTCAACAATTAATCACAGTTAATAATTTCACAAGGAAAAACAAAGTATAATGTAAACACAAGTAATATCACTTCAAGAAATAGCACGCAGTTACACGGCATCACCCTTCGTGCTTTTACTCTCATCCTCCCATCCATAGTACGGCATGATCCTTCGTACATGGTTCAATAACAGGGCACGGCATGATCCTTCGTGCATAATCAATAATAGGGCACGGCATGATCCTTCGTGCATAATCAATAATAGGGCACGGGCATGATCCTTCGTGCATAATCAATAATAAATATGGCACGGCATGATCCTTCGTGCATAATCAATAATAAACATGGCACGGCATTAACCTTCGTGCATAAATAAATAAACATGGCACGGCATCACCCTTCGTGCATTATCTCTCTTCCTCACCCAAATAACAATCACAGTTAAGGGCAAAGAAAGAAACAGTAATTCATAAACCGTCCCATCAAGGGCAATCAATAATTTTCTTCACAAAAATTCAGAGTTTCATCCAACAGCCTATCAAATCTTTACCCGAGCCCCCCGGGCTCCAAACCAAACATGTACACAACCTCAAAAACACATTATGGACTTGTTCGTGCGATCATATCGCCAATATCACTTCGTTTTAATCTAATCGAGCCTCAAACTCATGATTTTCACACTTTTGATTTTCAAATCTTTTTAACTTGGAACTCAAGGTCCAAAACATCTCAAACGACATCCAAATGTCACCAAACTTTACAAAAATCACATATATAATATTTAAGACTTGCACCGGGCGTCGGAACCAAAATACGAGCCCGATACCAAGGTCAATTTAATTTATTTCCTTTAATAATTGCATCAAAAATAATTTCACATAAAAATTCATAACTTGGGCTCTAGGCCTCAGAATTCGACTCTGGACGCATGTCCAAGTCCCATATTTTTCTACGGACCTCTCGGGACCATCCAATCTCGGTCCGGATCCGTTTACCAAAAATGTTGACCGAAGTCAACCATATCAATATTAATATCATTTTTATCCAAATTTCTCATAGAATTCATAATTTCTATCACAAAATCTTTCCGGCTACAAGCTCGGATCATGCACGTAAATCGAGGCAACATAGAATGAGGTTTTCAAGGCCTCAGAAGCTCGAAATGATTAATTAAATAAGTGATGACCCTTTGGGTCGTCACAGTGCAGCTAACTTTAAATACTAAGGTAGTGGACCCTAGATGGGTCTTATGTTAATGGGTGTTTAATATTGAATATTTGTATAATGATTGGTTGATATTTATTTACTTCTCATTCTTTATTTATTGTTGGTGGTTGCAAACTTTAACACAAGCCATTAAATTCTTGCTTTACTTGGGAAATTGGGTAAGAATTTGGTAGACGTAAATATCCAAAACTCAAGGCCTTACCCCTTGTTTAATAAAATCGCTAGGGATAAGTGAGTTTTATTTGGCATATATTGATGGTTATGAATTGCAAGTCTTTTTTATTTGGGGACATTTAAAAGAGGAAATACTATTCAACTATTGTGAAATATAGGGTAGCTGTTTAGATATCAATTGAATATCAAGAACCAACCATTACAAATAAATCATATTAACACCGATAGCATTACACTTCATTAAAGGGTACACAACCTTGGTTTAATCAGTCTCATTAATTACCGTATCAATAACTCAAATAGTTATCATTCCAAATTAACTGTTTTCCATACTCTTGATACCATTACCCTATACACTTGTTACTATTAACCAATAGAATTACAATCTCAGTCGGACAACACACTGAGTTAATTAATCTTTTCACACCTATTCCATATAGGATTCAACCCCAACCTTGTTGGGTTATTATATTTGACATCGACTGCCTTACAAAAATTATTAAAGTGTAATTTGAGCGTATCAGTATAGTCGGACGAGTGTGAGAAGAGATTTTAGAAGCTCAAGATAGCATTGACCACAACTCCAGTGTTGGTTTTGCCATCAGCTTCAGATTCATATAGCATATAGTGTGATGCTTTACAGATGATTTGTGCAATATTTTTGGGTTTATGACCTACATGGCCTGGTCAAGCCAGAGGAATTCCATTTTGATAACTTGGGTATGTGTAAGTAGATTTGAAAGTTTTCTTGATGGTTTTTACCATAGTTCGAACAGATATCTTCTATTGGTGCAAGGATTATATTGAATGTTGTGAGCTCCTTCTAGATGGGAGCAAAAAGAAGATTTCTAACTGCACGGAATGAAATTTTCCTATAGTCCATAAATTCTAATAAGATTTTGTTTTTTCGACAAGATGGCATGATAAATGTGGTGTATGGCACATGCTTAATATTTTAACGTGCAAGGTGGCAGTTTATTCATAAAGGGAAGGTCATGAGTTCTGGATGGAATAGTCAGTTTCAGGATTTAGATGAATATTATAACTACTCGATAAGACTATAGAAGGGTGTGCACTATATTTTAACCAACAAATGTCTATTGGTATTACAATACTCCTTGGTTGATCGACTACTAATATTCTAATTTTTCTATGTAGAGTAAAAGAAACAAATAAAAAATAATTATCATGGGATGATCGTACTTGAGGGATGTGTTAGTCATTTGACTGCTGACGCTGCGATCAGTTCTAGTGATTTATGCGATCTATGAATTTGAAAACGGGAAATTCTCAACTATTTCAGGATTGTGGCATGTTTGAGGTAAGTGTCTTATCTAAACTATTTGGATGCACTAGTCGAGCTAATTGATGGTGATAACAATGCTCTATGAGCGTGAATATATGTGAGGTTTGAACCTATATGCCAGCACCGAGCCAATATCCGTGCTCGAAAGGTGCGTAGTCTATGATATTCCTAGAATGGGATATTGAGCTTAAGGTATAATGTTTCACATATTCGTAACTTTGTTATCAACTATATAGACTATACTTGAGATTCCTAAGATGCTAGATTCCAGAACAAATTATGTAATTACTAATTCTATTAACTTGCTAATTTGAGCTGTGATCGTGTTGTTTGCTCATGCCAACGATATAGAGTGTTATTTATGCCAGTCCAGAAGCATGAGAATCTTATTTCAGTTAGCATACACATGTGTACCTGTTGGATTACTCCTACATGATGTGCTTGGGCTGGAGGTGTGTGACCGTGCTAGGTGGATTATGTTATTGGAAACAAAGTTGCCTGTGAAGTTGATGTCAATGTAAGCCATAGTAGAGCTGGTTATTATTATTCTATTCATGTATCTTTGTTCCACTATGATTGCTGAGCTCATAAAATATCATTGGGATGGTTCATGTGGAACTTTCTAAGCGGCTCTCTTCTTTGAGATATGTTCTTTTTCTGGGGTAGCCGGATGGCACAATAATGAGGTTTACTAGTATGACATATATTACGTACTTCTCCATGGGCATGATGATTTTCTTGTGGTACTACACATCAAATTCTGTTTGGTTAATGGTTTTGAGCATGGAGACTTGGGGTGTCTCAGGTGAACTAGTATCCGAATAGGGTCGTGCACGATAGTTAAGTTATATGGAGGTATGACCTCGCGCTTAGATTCAAATGTTCTGTTTCTATGAAGTGAAATAGGTTCTCAGCCTTGTGTTGTGGCGGTACCAGTGAGCTTATGGCACATATCTTTCATTTGAGTAAAATTTAGTATAGTCAGACTGTTGCTTATTGGCGCGCGTACTGTGCGAGTTGTGGATTAGGCATGCATTGGTGTGTCATGTCACAAGAGTAGTGTGTTGAATTTGAATAGATCAGAGGGACTATTATGAATACAAAAATATTTGATTTTAGCATGTTGGAAGGATAATATCGAGCTTCGGCTCGAAAATTTTATATAGCATTTGCCAAAGGAGATATGGCTTCATGAATGGTTGATATGGGAAATTTTTATGGCTTATAATGTGATTTAGTTATCATTGGCAGTAACTAAAAGTATTGAGATGAGACTTTAGTTAATAAGAGTTTTTCTATTGGTATTCGGGTGTTGTGTGCAACTGCTGTGAATAGATGCTATCCCTATAAGCATTTGAATTATGTGGTCTATCATGTAATTGCACCAGAGGCTGCAGGTATCGGTTGTTACAGCTGGTTCGGGCTTATTTTGAATATAGATGTGAGGTTCTGACCTTGTGTATGATTTTGGAAAGGCAAATGTGGTTCTATGGTTTATGGACTAAATGAATTCTGATATTTTAGCTATGTTGTGTTATCGGACTTATGCGAGATAGGGTTACATGGGATCAGCCACGGGTATATTCATGGTAAGGTTATTCAGCTATTGATTGGCTTCTAGGATAACTCTAGGTATGCTCGAGGACGAGCATTTGTTTAAGTTGGGGCAGATGTGATGACTTGATCCGTTGCCTCGTGAGTTACCACACAGTTTTCCCCATCTTTAGCTTCTTATGCTTCATTATCCGTGTTTTGTGTAATCAGGTTGATTTGGAATTGTTTTGATAAGAAATGAGACACTAAGTCTCTTTTAAGAAGGCTTAAGTTGGAAAAGTCAACCGAATGTTGACTTATGAGTTAGATTGATTGCATGTGAATTCTGATGGTTGGGTTAGCTCTGGAAGGTGTTATGTGACTTAGGAATGTGATAGGAAGTGATTTTGGAGGTCCGGTGTAGAATTAGTCTTGAATTGGCGAAGTTAGTATTGTGGCGACTTCCAATTGATAGGTGAGATTTTGATCCGAGGGTCCGAATGGAATTCGAGAGTTGCAGTAGCTTCGTTAGGTGATTTTGGGGTGTGTGTCAAAAATTTCAGATGATTCAAAAGTGTTTTGGTCAGGTTTTGATCAAATGCGTATTTCGGAAGTTTTAGAAGAACTTAGGCTTGAATCTATTGCGATTTGAAAGTTTTTGAGTAAGTTGAGGCTTCTTGATGATTAGAACAAGTTTGGATGATGTCTTATGATATGTTAGTGCTTTTGGTTTAGGTCCCGGGGGGCCTCGGGTTGATTTTGGATGGCTAACGAGAACTTTTGAAGTTGGAAAAATTCATAATAGATGAAAGTTGTAAATGAGCACGCACAAGACCAAACTTTGGATGAGAATATCGGAATATATATAAAGATTTATGTGATGAACAACCTATCATATGAATGGTCCTTGAGTCTAGTTTCCAACACTTCAACCCATTCGTCATTTGGACACTCCTACAAGAAGTTATTACCAAATTATAAAATCAGCGCAGAAATTTGCACTACCACGGCATCCCAGGCAGCGCCCGGTGCGCTGCGCTAGTAGAAAATCTAGTAGGGTCCGAAATTTCATTTCCAGACTCATTTTGCACAGCCTCCCCGTGCCACGCAGAGCCCCATACAGCACAAAAATGGGTTTTTAGGACCTGAACCCCATTTCATTTAACTCGTTTGGGGTTTGATTTTGGGATTTTCTGGAGCTTTTAGAGAGAAGGTGGAGCACCCTCAACCCAAATACACATCAAAGGTAAGTTTTATGATATTTTCATAATGGATTAACACTAGTTAATGGTAGTATTAACATCTGCATTGATTGAAATTCATATGAATTGCTCTAATCGTCAAGAATCGTTCAAAAGGGTTCAAGTTAGGGTTTGGTATACAAGAAGTAATCCTACACCTTAGACTTACATATATGAAGTTATTATGGAATTATGAGTAGGAATCGTGTATTAGAACTTATGGTATGGTGATTGGAGAACATAAATTCCCAATTTATATACATGAACATGGTAGGGATGTAAAGGTATTTATTTGATGGAATTTTGTTGGTTTGGGTGTGAATGGTTGATCACACGTGATGTTAGGAGTATAAATTGTTAAAGAATAATAGTGGGATGAATTGTTGGTTAATGGTGATAGTTGGAGGAACCAATACTATAGTTATGAGGTGTAAATATCTATGCGTACAAGATGTTTTATAATAGGCGTAAGTGGCATAAGTTATGCAATTTAGTACTAATATTGGCCTTATCAAATGTAGTATTGTAGATTGATGTTACATAAATGTATTAGATCATTGTAGTATCATTAAGGGGTGAATTTCAGATATGTATGGTTAAAATCCCGTATTTTAGAAATTGAGCTTCATTGATGTTTGTGTGATTGTGATAGATTTGACGCACGTGGAGATCAATTCGAAGGACAACGGCATTGAATAAAGAAATAGCCGATTTGAGGTGAGTAATATATGTAGATGATTATATAAGTGTTTGAAACCACGGTATATCACATAGTGACGCTATATTGAGGCAAGATGCGTACTCTATTGTCACGACCCGGATTTTTCCCCAACATCGGGATCGTGATGGCGCCTACTCATGGTAGCTAGGCAAGCAACTTTATTTACACTATCCTATTTTTAGAAATATTTCATATTCAATTTATCAACCAAAACCATAACCTTAATTAAGTAAATGCGGAATACTTTATAAAAATAGAGATAAGCAGTTTCAAGGTAAAACAATACTGAAATCCTCTACCCAAGACTTGGAGTCACCAACTCACGAACTACTACTGAATACTACACATAAAGGACTGAAAGAAAATAACATAATCTGTTTGTCCCGGGACAAAGAGACTACAACTAATAATATAAATAAAAGGAAGAGACGTCGGGCCTACGGACGCCTGCAAGCTACCTCTGTCTCAATATGCTCAACTTCCCACGCAAGAGATCTACTGCTGGTACTCCTGATCGAAACCTGGACCTGTGCAAAAAGGCACGAAAGTGCAGCATCAGCACAACCGACCCCATGTACTGGTAAGTGACTGGCCTATCCCGGTGAAGTAGTGACAAGCCTAGGACCAGACACCCACATAAACCTGTGCTGTTCTATATATATATGTACACCACAAGATAACGAGAAATAACCAAGTAACAATGCAACAAGGAATGTCACAGAAGAACTCAACAGTTAACAACAGTTATTAAATCAACAAGGAAAACAAGTATAATGAGAAACAAGTAATGTCAAGTCAATGAAATAGCAAATAGTTGCACGACATCACCCTTCGTGCTTTTACTCTCATCCTCACCAAATAAGCAAATAAAGTACACGGCATCACCCTTCGTGCTTTTACTCTCATCCTCACATCCATGGTATGGCATGATCCTTCGTACATGGTTCAATAACAAGGCATGGCATGATCCTTCGTGCATAATCAATAACATGGCACGACATTAACCTTCGTGCAAAAATCTATAAGCAAGGCACGACATTAACCTTCGTGCATAATCAATAAATCAAGGCACGGCATCACCCTTCGTGCATTATCACTCTTCCTCACCCAAATAACAATCACAGTTAAGGGCAGAGAATGAACACAATAAATCATGAACCGTCTCGGCAAAGGACACAATAATCATCACAACAAAGTCCCGGCAAAGGCAATCACTATCTCACTTCACAACAAGTCCCGGTAAGGTAGAACAATAACAATTCTACAACCCGGCAAGGGTTCAACAATTTTTCTTTAGAATGTCTCACAACAAGTATTAACAACGACTCACACTCATGCAAGATGCCACTGTATGGATGCTCGTCACCACAGCCCATACACCGCACTCGATCACATAGCACATAGCACATAACCTTATTCCCTCAAGCTAGGATAGAACAAACACTTACCTCTAGTCTTGAAGTCCAAATTACTCTTCAATTATAGCTTTTTCCCCGAAATTCCGCTTTCAACTAGCTCGAATCTAATTACAATTGATTTCATTATATTAATAAATATTAAATAACTTGGTTTGAATGCTTAAAAATGGTTTTCCCAAAGTTTACCCCAAAATTTTCCAAAACGCCCCTGGCCCATGTGGTCGGAACTCGCGGTTCGGACCAAAATCCGGTTACCCATTCCCACACGAGTTCAAATATATGATTTGTTTCAAAATCAGACCTCAATTCGAGGTCCAATTGCCCAATTCATGAAAACCCTAGGTTCTACCCAAAAACATGGATTTCAACCATGAAAACCTTTGATTTCTATTTAAAAACATGTTTAATGTTGTTAGGAATTAAAAGAATTAAGTAAAAAGGGACTTACAATTGCTTTGGAGTGAATTTGCTCTTGAGAGGTCGTGTGTGGTGTGTGGGTTTTTGAAAAAGTGAAGATTGAACTGAAAAATTCGTTTAAGTATAGAATTGCACAGCTGCGGGTTCGCAATTGCGAACATTTGTTCGCAATTGCGAACACTACAGGTCTGGGGGTCTGCTGCTCTCGCATTTGCGAGACAGGCTTCGCATTTGCGAACCAGGCTGGGACAAAGGGACTTTTGCATTTGCGGCAGGAGCTTCGCATTTGCGAAGCCAGGCGGTTTATTGAGGGCCTCGTAATTGCGAGGTTATGTTCGCAATTGCGAGCCCAGCAGTCCTGGACACCCCTTCGCATTTGCGATCAAGGGTTCGCATTTGCGAACCCATCCTTGACCTGTCACCTTCGCAATTGCGAGAAATTCTTCGCATTTGCGAAGCCAACAACTGGGTGAAAAACCAGCAGTGTAAAAATTAAGAATTTGAACCAACGGCCTACCAAATCTTTACCCGAGCCCCCCGGGCTCCCAACCAAACATGTACACAACATCAAAAATAGATTACAAACTTCCCGACGCGATCACATCGCCAATATAACATCGTTTTAATCAAATCAAGCCTCAAGTTCATGATTTTCATACTTTTGGTTTTCAAAACTTTCAAACTTGGAACTCAAGGTCCAAAACATATAGAACGACATCCAAATGTCACCAAACTTTGTAGAAATCACATATATAATATTTAAGACTTGTACCGGGCATCGGAACCAAAATACGAGCCCGATACCATGGTCATTTAATTCATTTTCCTTTAATAATTACAGCAAAAATAATTGCACAGAAAAATTCAAAAATTGGTATCTAGGCCACAGAATTTGACTCCGGACGCATGTCCAAGTCCCATATTTTCCTACGGACCTTCCGGGACCGTCCGATCTCGGGTCCAGCTCCGTTTACCAAAAATGTTGACTGAAGTCAACTATATCAATATTAATATCATTTTTCTTCAAATTTCTCATAGAATTCATATTTTCTATCATAGAATTTTTCCGGCTACATGCCCGGATCGTGCACATAAATCGAGGCAACATAGAATGAGGTTTTCAAGGCCTCGGAAGTGCGGAACAAATGAAGGAAGCAGGTGATAACCCTTTAGGTCGTCACATCCTCCACCTCTAAAACAACAGTTCGTCCTCGAACGGACAAGAGAAGGAAGTACCTGAGTCGGGGAACAAATGAGGGTAGCGGCTCCGCATATCGGACTCTGACTCCCAGGTCGATGCCTCAGGAGGCTGACCTCTCCACTAAACACGCACAGAAGGATAACTCTTCGACCTCAACAGTCGAACCTGCCGGTCTAGAATGGCCTCCGGCTCCTCCTCATAGGATAGATCATTGTCCAATTAGACAGTACTGAAGTCTAACACATGTGTGGGATCGTCGTGGTATCTCCGAAGCATAGATACATGAAAAACTCGATGCACGGCTGATAAGCTAGGCGGCAGAGCTAGTCTGTAAGCTACCGCTCCCACTCGGTCTAGAATCTCAAATGGGCCAATATAACTTGGGCTGAGCT